>OX122909.1:3207483-3584867 GCA_944738965.1 Nebria brevicollis | reverse complement strand
ACTCCGACTCGTGCCGATCGCTCTAACCAACTCAGCTACGCATCCACTGACCACAACCGTCACTTTTTCAACTGCTTCAAATGCCAAGTGTTACCAAATACGTTCGAAGACTTCACACTGTGATATTGACTACGAATAATTGTAACGTAGGCAACTAGGTACGGAAACCCGCACAGTACATGAAATAGAAATACAGGAATTACTATTCAGCGAAATACACGTTGAGGTACATGCTAGAATAATTTTTTTTAAGCAGTTGAAAAAGTAACGGATACGGCAGGACTCGAACCCGCGACCATCGGTTTCGCGCCGATCGCTCTAACCAACTCAGCTACACATCCACTGACCACAACCGTCACTTTTTCAACTGCTTCAAATGCCAAGTGTTAACAAATACGTTCGAAGACTTCACACTGTGATATTTACAACGATTAATTGTAACGTAGGCTACTAGGTACGGAAACCCGCACAATACATGAAATAGAAATACAGGTATTACTATTCAACGAAATACACGTTGAGGTACATGCTAGAATAATTTTTTTTAAGCAGTTGAAAAAGTAACGGATACAGCAGGACTCGAACCCGCGACCATCGGTTTCGCGCCGATTGCTCTAACCAACTCAGCTACGCATCAACTGACCACAACCGTCACTTTTTTAATTAATATTCACAAACACTGAACCGTTTTGTTGAAGAAACGCTTGCGTTTCTTCGTAGTAATCATACAGAACACAACACAAATAAATTCCTTACCTATCCCAGAGAAATTTTCCAAATTATCCGTACCTTAGCCAATCGCAAAGCTCCTGGTCCTGATAAAATAGAAAATGTTATCCTCAAAAACCTCTCAAAAAAATCAATAGTCCATCTACACTACCTAGTTAATTCCATAATAAAACTTCAACACTTCCCAACTGCCTGGCAAACTGCCACAGTGTTCCCAATCCATAAGCCAAATAAGGATATAACCCTCCCGCTTAGCTATCGCCCAATTTCTTTGTTAAATTCCATGTCCAAGGTAGCTGAAAAAATAATCCTATCTAGAGTAAACGCAATATTCAAAAAGCAAAAACTCATACCTGATTTTTAGTTCGGCTTCAGACCGAAACAAAATACTGTTCAGCAGGTATGCAGAATTGCAACAGACGTCAGTATTAACTTCAATAAAAATAACGTTACAGCCATGGTCCTGCTGGATATCGAAAAAGCTTTCGATAGAGTCTGGATAGCAGGACTCATACACAAGCTGATTACTCTCAATTTTCCTTCTATAATAATTAAATTAATAAATTCATACTTACTTAACAGTTCCTTCAGAGTCAAAATAAATAACACAATGTCCTCCGTCAAACCCATTGTGGCAGGAATCCCGCAAGGCAGCGTCCTTGGCCCCACTCTCTTCAACCTTTACCTCAGCGATATCCCCACCTTTTTCCAAACAAAAATCGCAATGTACGCGGACGACACCGCTATTTATGCGCACTCGTTCAGTGCGCAGGTGGCGGTGTCGCAGATTCAAATTCACATCAACAAACGCATTCCATATTGGGTCCTCTGGAAAATCTAAATCAACGCAGACAAAACCGAAACCATCGTGTTTCGTCGTAAATATTCCAACATCAAGGTGTTCACTCATCTAACTATTCATAATCACAAGTGCATCCCACAAACCCAGGTCAAGTACCTGGGGGTTCACCTTCACGAGCGCCTCAATCATTGGCCTCATATTCGCAAATCCATTACTAGAGCACACGCCACGATACGCCTCCTCTATCCGCTCCTGTCAAAAAACAGTCCATTAACCATAGAAAATAAAATCCTAATATACAAATCAATAATACGTCCCATACTCACATACGCAGCTCCACTGTGGTGTGGTACGTCCAAGTCAAGCCTCACTGCGCTTCAGCGAGTCCAGAACCAATCTCAATAGATACACAACATTGATTGACCTTCACACACAAACAAATTTTACATTTTTAACACAACACATAAAACAAATATCAGAAAAATTCTACATCACACAAATACAACACAACACTCTCACCCGTAATATGACGGCTATACGTAAACACAACACCCCATTTCGATTAAAACATAAGCTTCCTTATCAGACCCTTCAAGTATTTTGCAAGCGTGTCCTTGAGAACACATGTCATTAATTAACTAATCCGAATTGCGGAAACTTAGTCGTCTTGAAGAAACTGAAAGATAAATTCATATTAAAACACAAAAACATCAACATAACCACAAACAAACGTGACACATGGGCTGGGGTCACCTTCAGCAGTGTTGCCAACCTATGTCAAAAAAAAAACTAAAAATATAGCAAAATAAAAATATAAAATTCTGTAAATATTGTAAATATTAGCTAAGGTAATTTATAAGTATGTAAAATTTAAAATTGTATTAAAAACCAAAACATTTAGACATATACACCTTTATTTGTAATTACACACAACACAATCACACCAAGATTTACACTCTTGTGAGTAGGAACTCTTATAAATACCCGCATATGTTCCAAATATATGTTAATATTTATAATATATATAAAATGTAATTGTTAAACAAATAAAGTCTTTTGAAAATGAATGAATGGCGTCTGCTTTACACGCAGAAGGTCTCCGGTTCGATCCCGGATGGAACCACATTGTCTAGTTTTGATGAGAGTTTTGGGTATTATCATAAATGCGTATACAGTAGATAACTAGAGCTTTATGACCAACCTATAACATTGGAACTGTGAAGCCCGTCGTTCCAAATAATATCGACGACGTTTCATTTCTAAATACCTCTGGTCTGTTCTGAGAGGAGGTTTTGTATTTCTTTCGGGACCCGTTTTCAGGAATACCGTTGTATGCGTTGTCGTCATAAAAGTCATACTTGCATGTGGAAGCGCGTGCTTCCATTATACCACATATCAGAAACCTACATATTCCATTTGCTAGACGCGACTTTAGACCTGCCAAGAATTGATTTTGGATATCATATGGGAAAAAGGGGAAATAAAACCCCATATATTTGTAAATGAAAATCATAGTTTTTAAATCTTAAATCTACTATTAACCAATTAAAAACATTTGATTGTAGTGAAAGATGCTACAATTTGTGTTGGTTGTACGAGATATGTGTAAAATTTTGTGTAGGTATTTTGATTGTTGAATATAGGTTGGCTGTTGCTCTTTGTATGGTAGGTGTTTGTATATGTATGAGGGGCATGCATGTGGAATATGTTGTTTGTTGATTAACTGATTGTGATTTGTGGTTTTTGTAGGGCATGTGTGTTTTGTTTATTGGGATGAGATGAGGTTTGGTTAATGTGCTGTTTGTAGGCGATTTGCTATTTGGGGTACTTGTGGTATATTGGCAGTATTTCATTGAGGAGCTTGTGCTTTGTCCTGAAGGCAACGTTTTGTGCTTTGATGAGGGTGATGTTTTTTATAAGTGGGTTAAGATTGGTAGTAGTTTGTGTGTAAAATTTTTATGCTGGTTTGGTGAGGTAGTCAATGATGTGTGGCATGTTGGTCAGTAGATGAACGTATGTGATGCGATTGCAGCCTGAAGTTTGTATAGCGAGGCGCAAGCACTAGTTTTGTTAGCGCTGGAGAAGTAGTGTTGTGGTATATGGGGCGCCACACTAGGCTGGAGATGCATAGGTGTAGCATTGTTCGTAGCAGTTATATGTAAAGAAGTGGTTTCGTTTCAAGGGATGGTAGGATGGTAAGGAGGGAGATTCTGTTGCGATGGGATAATTGCGCTTTTAGGATTAGTGGTAAAAGGTGGTGTGCATGATTGAGTTGGGCTGAGCGTTATAAACCAAGGTATCCGACGAGTTTTATATTGATGTTTTTGTGGTTGTGAGTTACTAAAGGGATGTGTTTTTTTAAGTTTTGTGTATTTCAGTATGGAGACAATTGCTTCGGGCTTGTCAGCGATTATTGTTATTTTTCATCTGTCCCAGTATTGATGATGGATATTGATGTGGATAGTGAGAGGGATCATCGGTACATAGGACAATATCTGCGTGTGTCTGAACGTATATTGGTTATGTGCGGCCATTTATGTTAGTGTGATGACAGTTCCAGTCTGTATGTGCTGCGTTCAAGTCCCCCACTAGGAGTGTCTTGGGCTTACGGAGATTAGACGATAGATCTTGCGTTGTGAAGTGGTTAAAAGGGCGGTTGTTTGCTGCAGTGATGGTTGTATTGCCTGGAAGTGGAATTGAGATTACTTCCAGTGAGGATGGGGGTGAGACTATGAGGGAGTAAGGTACGCTGTTCCTCAGCAGCGCTTCAACTCCTCCAGACTTCTTGTATGTTTGTGTAGGTCTGTCTGCCCGGTAGATAGAATAGTGTGGGATTTTGAACATGTTTGTATGGTTCAAGTGTGTTTCGTTTATTAGCATAATGTGTATTTTGTTCTTGTTAATGAAATATTCAAGTTTCCCTAACTTACTCAGTACTCCATTTACGTTCCAGGAGGACACATTTAGTGTTTCATTTGATGCCTTTCTCGTCGTTGAAGAAACTGAAGAGCACCGTCATTCGCTGACTGGGAGGCGTCACCTACAGATTGGCTGCCACTGTTTTTATTTTCATCAAGGCTTGTTTAAGGTGTATATATGAATTGATTTCTGTCATTGTTTCTGAAAACTCGGCCAAGTTAGTAAATTCGTAATTTTTGTTTTATTTGTAGACAGGGGCTGTTGTTGGGGTTGTTCGGTAGGAGACCTTTTAATTCGGGGGACCTCGGGAAATTGTTGTTTATTGAGCTGTAGTGGTTGTGTGCAAGTGGATGGGGTTGCTAGTACTTGATGTTTTCGGGACCAGGCGTTGGCGGTAGGGAGTGGTGCAGGAAGGTTTATCTTGTTGTTGTTGTGTTTGTTTTTGTTAGTGTTCTGTGTTTCGATTAATTTTATTTTTGGTATGCACACATTAGTGTCTTTGGAGGTTTGGTCAATTCGGTTTGCTTTGGGTGAGGTTAAAGTTCCTCTTAGTAGTTTTAGCTGGTTTCGTCATTGTAAGTTTTTTATTGTTTATTGTACGGTATTTAGTTATTGTGAAGGCCTCACTTACTTATGAGAATATGGTGTTTAGTGGAGCCGGAGTAATTGCTGGGCTAGCTGTTGATATTTACTGTGGTGCCATGGGGTCCATTTCCATAACTGTTTCTCCAGTGGAGTCTGAATTTGATTCAAGATCTACGTTTGTTGCTTCTAGTGGAAATTCGCACATGGACGCTAGATCTTCTTCTGATGTAATCAGAGCAGAGCTCTCTGATTCACGTCGCCGTGTTGAGGCTGTCTTTCTAAAAGGAGTTGCTTTCAGGTCAGCTAGGGGGTTTAGTCGACGGTTTTATATATGTGATCTGGCCTTATAGGCCCATTTTGATGAAGTTTAAATAATTTATAACTTTGTTCAAGCAATATATGACTGGAAAAGACAAAATAGCGCTCTTAGTTGATGTGTACTTGGGAGGCTTTTGACGAACGTCTGTACTTAACGAGGACAGCAATAAGAATAGGGAGGGAATTGGTTTTACCGTAAGGTAAACCCACACCACATCAAACTGCTACAAATTTTACAGACCCAATTAGACATATCCTCCCCGACGGGGAATCGAATCGAGGACTTGTTGATTTCCTGCATAATTAACTGTTCTAGTTGCTTCATTCAACTTAGCCCTACATATAAGACTAGGTGAATATTACTTTTCAATCAAAGTAAAACTTCATGCAAAAGTAGTTTTCTTTATTATTAGAATATTTCTATACTCATCTACATACAACAATACGAATCAATCCGTGGGCGTACTTTATCGAAATCATGTTGACATAAGGATAGGTTAACGAAGAATAACGGCTTGCTGACTTATATAGTCTAATTATTATCATGACCTAGAATTTGGTAGACTATTTTGTAACATATAAACCTTTAAGCAACTAGTTCCGTCGTGTAGTACGTTTCAGGAATAGTCGGTTTAGATTAAAGGCTATTATACTTACATGAATGTTCTTGGTTTCTTAGTATATCGATATGCACTAGAATTCAGCGGTTTTGCGAAATTAATAAGCAACACATAGTTATTAAATTAAAATTTTAAATTCGCCAAATTTAATTCGTAAATTTGCGTGCAATACGAATATTTGACTATGTACTTTTTTGTATTTAGGTCATTCTCTGACATATTTAACTCTATTGCAAATTACCAAATAATCCACGCAACACAACAATATGAAATTGATAAGACAATATTCTTATAACTACAATATTAGAAATGATTTGCAATAATTCATCGTTTGTTGTGGTTTATCTTTGAATAAAACACCTGATATTGGGTAAGAGTTATTATACTTACCTAAATATTGTTGATTGCTAATAACTTCGGGATATACTGGCACTCCGAGTATATTAACAATGACTGATGGTCTAAATTACCAACTCGGGCATGGCGTTATCGAATACCCGACGTGACTTGCATGACTCGTAGCATATTTGAGATATCAATGGTCGCTTTGAGATTCTTCATTTCGGTGAATAACTCAGTCAGATCGTGGATGTAATTGTTTTCGTCCATTATCATGTGAGCAATGTCGTTCTTGTGATTGTCATTGCTTTTGTTGTGAATGGATTGAGGAACGGTGCTTCCTGTGTTATGGGCTTGGGAGCGCTAATAAGACACGGTTCTTAGACAGTGTGTTTTGCGTAGAAGGTTGTATTTGGAGGTTGCCTTTCTTCCAATGGTATTTTTAAGGTATGGGTGCTTCAACGTATAAATAAACGAGGAATTTGGTATATTTGGCCGCGCGTTAGCCAGTGCAGTTGATTCATGTGGTTGTTATGTCAGGGTTCTTGGTGCACGTGTGTATAAGATGGTCGTACATGCACTTAAAGCATCGGAGGCGGAGCCTACAATTAGCCGTGGAATTTCCTCACAGCTGGCAGTAATGGCACTGGATCACTTGTTTCGTATTCACGCAACCCTCATGTTCCACATTCATGCTTAAACAATATTTTGGGTCGTAGTTAAGAGACTCCGGTGCATTATCCAAACCCTACAACTCAATTACATGTGTTTTTGTTTCCCTGTTACTATATGTGTAACAATAGAAGTCTGTATCTAAATATGTCAAATTATTATTACTGTAGTTCTTGTTCTTTGCGTATGCATATGTTTGTGTACTTAATAATGTAACCATCGTTGGTCATTCTTGTATTGTGTCCCAATCTACGTGGTTTGTTAAGCGATGGAATCGTATTTTGTGTCTGTAATTGTCGTTTCTGGTTTTTATTAATGCCTTGTCCTCTTGGGAACTTAAGACTGTCTCCTATAGGGTGGGCTATCATTTATGTCGTCTACTTGGCCTTTTGGAGTGTCATAAACAGCGCTAACCCTGCACAGATTCTATTTACTCGTGCTATAGGTCGCCGGTTCATCGATAGTTCTCCTGGCGTGACGTAGATCCTCCTCATCCATTGGGATGTTAGTTTTCTCATAGGACTCCAGGCCATTCTGTGGTAGTTATTCTTGATGGAAAATGTCGTAAGTACCTGGAAGGCATTTCAGGGACGATGCTGATGACAGTGCTGCGGTTGGGACGCGATTTTGAAGAGGATTATTTAATGTTATCCCATATGTTCTTAGCTTTAAGGCCCAGTTTTGGCTGAATTTTGATAGGACTTTCGTTATTTACACTGGTATTATTCATACAGTTTACCAATACACTAGGTTTAATTTTTGTTTAAGCAACAACGAATTTACTTTTAACAGTAACTGGTACATTGTTTATATTTGAATCTTCACTATATACATTACGAGAGTTAAACTCAGGATGGTGGAAATACTGACCCCTATATTATTTAAGACTTGTGTTTACATTAATTGCTGGTGTTGTGTTCCCTTTTTTAGTTTTAGGAAATTCATAGAGAATATTCTTTACAGTACCATTAAAAAGTCTACCCCATTGACAGAGTTATTTAGCTAGAGTTACAACTATTCACGATTTAAGTCTTATCTAGGTGCAGACACCCTTAATTCATACACATAATTTAACCTTGCAGACGATCAGAGGCCTGGACTCAAACCCGACTACGGACGAGATTAAAAATGAACTAATCAACATATACAAAATAAAAGCAATTCAAATTTATAAAATGCGGACGACATACAGACCACTTTACCTAGTAACCATGGACAGCGACATGACCGTAACTAAATTAAACAATGATGTCAAATATTTGATGTGTGCAAAAATCAGCTGGGAGAGGCATATAAATAAAAAACGCATAATTCAGTGCCACAGTTGCCAGGCATGGGGACCCGCGACCACAAACAGCAGGCTGCAACCGCGTTGCCTAAAATGCGCACAGCCTCATTTGACCACTACATGCAGCAAACCACCGACGACCAGCGCAACATGCGCGAACTGTAACGGTGACCATACTGCGAATTACACTGGATGTCCGGTATATGTACAAAAGATAAAAAACATAGAAACACAAAACATAAATAAAAACAAAACAAATAATAATAACAAAACATACCGCCCCGCTCCACTTCGTACTACCAACGTCTGGACAAAAACACCGCTTTCCCAACCAACCCCATCCACCTCAACACAACCACCCCAACTTAACAAAGAGCAATATCCCGATCTCCCCCGTTCCCAAAAATTACCCACAGAACGTCCTAAAACCCAACCCCAACCCCAACCCCAGCCCACAATTAACAACAACAATACACAAGAATTCATTAACACAGACGAATTTTCAGATGCAATAAAGGAAATTAACAGCTATATAAACCTAAAAGAAGCCTTGACAAAAATTAAAGCGCTGGCAGCCAAGCTGAAGGTGACGCCACTCAATCAACGTATGATGGTCCTTTTCAGCTTCTTCAATGACGAATAAGGCATCAAACGAAAATCTAAATGTGTCCTCCTGGAACGCAAGAGGAAATCTGAGTAAGTTAGCGGAGCTTAAATACTTCTTACACAAACACAAAATACACATAATGTTAATAAATGAAACACACTTGAACAACGCTTACACACTAAGAATCCCACACTACACTATCTACCGAGCTGACAGACCAAATCAAACTCATAAAAAGTCTGGGGGAGTTGCAGCGTTAGTGAGGAACAACGTAAGCCACTCCCTCTTAGCTCCGCCCCCATCCTCGCTGGAGGTAGTATCTATACTACTTCCAGACAACACAACCATTACCGCAGCTTATAACCGACCTTCTAACCATTTCGCAACACAAGACCTATCGTCCATCCTCCATAAAACCAAGACACTCCTTGTGGGGGACTTGAATGCAGCTCACGCAGACTGGAACTGTCATCACACTAACATTAACGGCCGCACATTAGCAAAATACGTTAAGACACACGCAGCTATTGTCCTATGTACCGACGATCCTACCCACTACCCCGAGAATGATATGAGGCCTACCACGATCGATTTAATCATCAATAAAAATGTCAAAAATATTACAAACCCTCTTTCACTCCCAAAACTTAGCTCGGATCACAACACGATCACCTTCCAGTTGCAACATCAACTCATAGAAAATCACACTCGTACGATAACATCATATAAACATACGAACTGGAAGGAATTTCGCGAAACATTAGATTCATACATTAAAATTAACAACAACATCCTATCACCAGCTCAGCTGGAGCAAGAGATCGACACATTTACATGCGCAATCAATCGAGCTAAAA
Source organism: Nebria brevicollis (assembly GCA_944738965.1). Taxonomy (NCBI): domain Eukaryota; kingdom Metazoa; phylum Arthropoda; class Insecta; order Coleoptera; family Carabidae; genus Nebria; species Nebria brevicollis. The sequence continues at coordinate 3,575,131 of OX122909.1, read as the reverse complement.
AAGATCATACACAAAATCTAATAATTAAACCCCAAAAACTCAACCTACCCCAAAGTACAGCGGATATCATTTCACAACGGAATCATGCACGTAGACGGTGGCAGAGGACCAGAGACCCCAGTTTCAGACTTGAATATAAATCACTAACAACACAAATTAAATCATTCATTTCTGCACACTCAAACAACATCTGGACACAAAAACTTTCCACTCTAAACCCCAACGACAATTCCCTATGGAAAGTTTCCAAAATTCTAAAGCGTCCCTACCATCCAATCCCCACATAAAACCTTAATGGCTCGATGGTTGTCACAGATGCTCAATAAGCAGAGAGCATCGCCGACACCTTCGAGCAAAATCACCAAATTGCACCAAATACACAAACACAGAACCGTTTTGTTGAAGAAACGCTTGCGTTTCTTCGTAGTAATCATACAGAACACAACACACATAAATTCCTTACCTCTTCCAGAGAAAATTCCCAAATTATCCGTACCTTAACCAATCGCAAAGCTCCTGGCCCTGATAAAATAGAAAATGTTATCCTCAAAAATCTCTCCAAAAAATCAATAGTCCATCTACACTACCTAATTAAATCCATAATAAAACTTCAACACTTCCCAACTGCCTGGAAAACTGCCACAGTGTTCCCAATCCACAAGCCAAATAAGGATAAAACCCTCCCGCTTAGCTATCGTCCAATTTCTTTGTTAAATTCCATGTCCAAGGTAGCTGAAAAAATAATCCTATCTAGAGTAAACGCAATAATCAAAAAGCAAAAACTCATACCTGATTTTCAGTTCGGCTTCAGACCGAAACACAATACTGTTCAGCAGGTATGCAGAATTGCAACAGACGTCAGTATTAACTTCAATAAAAATAACGTTACAGCCATGGTCCTGCTGGACATCGAAAAAGCTTTTGATAAAGTCTGGATAGCAGGACTCATACACAAGCTGATTACTCTCAATTTTCCTTCTATAATAATTAAATTAATAAATTCATACTTACTTAACAGTTCCTTCAGAGTCAAAATAAATAACACAATGTCCTCCGTCAAACCCATTGTGGCAGGAATCCCGCAAGGCAGCGTCCTTGGCCCCACTCTCTTCAACCTTTACCTCAGCGATATCCCCACCTTTTTCCAAACAAAAATCGCAATGTACGCGGACGACACCGCTATTTATGCGCACTCGTTCAGTGCGCAGGTGGTGGTGTCGCAGATTCAAATTCACATCAACAAACGCATTCCATATTGGGCCCTCTGGAAAATCTAAATCAACGCAGACAAAACCGAAACCAACGTGTTTCGTCGTAAATATTCCAACATTAAGGTGTTCACTCATCTAACTATTCATAATCACAAGTGCATCCCACAAACCCAGGTCAAGTACCTGGGGGTTCACCTTCACGAGCGCCTCAATCATTGGCCTCATATTCGCAAATCCATTACTAGAGCACACGCCACGATACGCCTCCTCTATCCGCTTCTGTCAGAAAACAGTCCATTAACCATAGAAAATAAAATCGTAATATACAAATCAATAATACGTCCCATACTCACATACGCAGCTCCACTGTGTTGTGGTACGTCCATGTCAAGCCTCACTGCGCTTCAGCGAGTCCAGAACCAATCTCTCCGTTTGTCAGCTCGGTTAAATAGATACCCAACATTGATTGACCTTCACACACAAACAAATATTACATTTTTAACACAACACATAAAACAAATATCAGAAAAATTCTACACCACACAAATACAACACAACACTCTCACACGTAATATGACGGCTATACGTAAACACAACACCCCTTTTCGATTAAAACATAGGCTTCCTTATCAGACCCTTCTAGTCTTTTGCGAGCGCGTCCTTGAGAACACATAGCATTAATTAATTAATCCGAATTGCGGAAACTTAGTCGTCTTGAAGAAACTGAAAGATAAATTCATATTAAAACACAAAAACATCAACATAACCACAAACAAACGTGACACATGGGCTGGGGTCACCTTCAGCAGTGTTGCCAACCTATGTCAAAAAAAAAACTAAAAATATAGCAAAATAAAAATATAAAATTCTGTAAATATTGTAAATATTAGGTTAGGTAGTTTATAAGTATGTAAAATTTAATATGGGTTTTTTGGTACCTCCTTTCCCATAGAAGCAATCTTAACACATCAAAATTGTATTAAAAACCAAATCATTTAGACATATACTCCAATATCTGTAATTACACACAACACAATCACACCAAGATTTACACCCTTGTGAGTATGAACTCTTATAAATACCCGCATATGTACCAAATATATGTTATTATTTATAATATATATAAAATGTAATTGTTAAACAAATAAAGTCTTTTTATTATGAAATGAGTCCTGCCGTATCCGTTACTTTTTCAACTGCTTAAAAAAAATTATTCTAGCATGTACCTCAACGTGTATTTCGTTGAATAGTAATACCTGTATTTCTATTTCATGTACTGTGCGGGTTTCCGTACCTAGTAGCCTACGTTACAGTTATTAGTTGTCTATATCACAGTGTGAAGTCTTCGAACGTATTTGTTAACACTTGGCATTTGAAGCAGTTGAAAAAGTGACGGTTGTGGTCAGTGGATGCGTAGCTGAGTTGGTTAGAGCGATCGGCGCGAAACCTCCCAACCAAACAGTCCCCCTAAAACAAAACTTCCTCCCCAAAAAACAAGATTTCCCAGCGCTCCCAACCCCAAAACATACCACGTATCATCCCTCAAACAACACCCTACCACAACAAGAACAACAACAACCAATGGACGACATCACGGAATTATTCTCAGAAATGGCCAAGCTAAACGCAACTATAAATATCTCCAACATGCTTGCAGCCATAAAAGATTTGAACATAGCTCTCGCAAAAGCGAAATCAAGCAACGAGCATTTTACAATATTCCTATCATTCGCGCAAAATGTACACACATACAACATTTAAACACAAAACAACACTAAACATCTGTTCATGGAACGCCAACGGAGTTATGGGTAAGATAGGTGAACTTACACACTTTCTACAAACTCACAACATACATATTTGCTTACTCAATGAAACTAAACTCAACAACACACACAAATTTAAGATACACAATTACAAAATCTACAGAGCTGATCGACCACACCAGGGTACGACCCCCGCGGGAGGCGTTGCATTTCTAGTCATACACAATACACCACACACACTAACACCAAACCCTCAAACCACCCTGGAAACTCTCAACATAACACTCGAAGACAACACAATAATCTACAATGCCTACAACAAGCCACTAAGCAACATCACACGCGCAGACCTCTCAACACTACTACACAAAAACAAAACTCTAGTGATCGGTGACTTTAGCGCGAGACACACGGACTGGGGTTGTCACAGAAACAACACTAACGGCCTCACACTCAGAACATACATAAACACACACGTCGCTATCATACTCAGCCCTAACACACCCACACACTACCTTGCAAATGGAAGTACACCTTCCATAATCGACATTATCATTAACAAAAACGTCCAAACATCACTCACCCCATTTCACTTCCCGAGCTTAACTCAGATCATAATCCTGTCATATTTCACTTAATCAACCGCAACACTGAATACACCTCCAAAACCATCACATCATACAAACACACAAACTGGGCGCTCTTCCGAAAAACACTCGACACGATCATCCCCATAAACAATCAAATACACACAACACAAGACATAGACACACAAATAGAGCGATTTACAAACGCTATAAATGTTGCAAAACAAAAACACACGCAACAAATCAAAATCAACCCGCACAAACTTATTCTTCCACCACACATAACACAATTAATTCAACAACGCAACCACACCAGAAGACTATGGCAGAGGACACACATACACACATACAAAACACAGTTAACTTCATTAAACACACAAATTAAACATCAAATAAAAACACACAAAAACACTACTTGGTCCCTTAAACTTACCGCCCTCAACCCCAACGATAACTCCCTCTGGAAGCTAACTAAAACACTTAAAAAAGCGTACACCACAATACCAACACTCACACACAACAATAACACAGCCATCACAGACGAGCAAAAATCGGAAATGATAGCTAACACTTTTGAACAAATACACGTAACACACACCCTAAATACACCCACACAAAATAAAATCACACAAGACACACTACAATACCTAAGCACCCCGCACCACACTGACGCTAAAATGCTTGCCAGACTCCTTACCACCCCATCCGAACTAACCAAACTAATCAGAACCCTACCTAACCGAAAAACTCCTGGCCCAGACCTAATAGAAAACCTTATCCTTAAAAACCTGTCCAGGAAATCCGTTATCCAACTCCATTATATAATTAACACAATAATAAAACTGCACCACTTCCCAGCTGCCTGGAAAACTGCTACAGTCCATCCAATCCTAAAACCGAGCAAAGATCCCCACCTACCCACGAGCTACCGCCCCATCAGCCTTTTAAATACCCTCTCAAAGCTCGCCGAAAAAATCATCCTTTCCCGAGTCGACGATATCGACACAGGACTACATCTCACACCTGACCACCAGTTTGGCTTTCGAGCCAGACATTGCACGGTGCACCAGGTGTGCAGAATAGCAACCGATATCGCGACTCAATTCAACAAACATAAAGTCACGGTCATGACTCTACTGGACATAGAAAAAGCCTTCGATACGGTCTGGACAGTAGGGCTCATGGCCAAACTCATATCCTTCCAATTCCCTCCCACATTAACCAAACTAATATTCTCATACCTCTCAAACCGATCCTTCTCAACCAAAATTAACTCCACACATTCAACCCCTAAACCCATAGTAGCAGGAATCCCACAAGGCAGCGTCCTTGGCCCCAAACTCTTCAACCTTTACATCACTGACATCCCCACCTTCCTAACACACGCATAGCACAATACGCAGACGACACCGCTATCTACACTCACTCTTTCAACGCACAGATAGCTACTAAACAAGCACAAATACACATAAACATATTAGAACAATACTGGCAAAAGTGGAAAATTAACATTAACACAGCCAAAACCGAAACCATAGTCTTCACACGTAAATTCATAATTAACACAATACTCACCCCACTAAAAATACACTCACAAAAAATCACACCCATGAACACAGTCAAATACTTAGGAATACATCTACACAGAACGCTAAAACACGGCCAACACATCAAACATGCATTAATGAAAGCCCACGCCGTCCTGTCCAAACTTTATCCTCTACTCATCAAAAACAGCTCACTTTCCATAAAAAAACAAACTTCTCATTTACACCGCAATCATTCGCCCAATCATCACCTACGCAGCCCCAGTCTGGTGAAACGCACCGGTCACCACCACACTACCCTTGCAACGCCTCCAAAATAAGTGCCTTCGGCTGGCCACCAGCCCTGATAGTTACACCCGAATAACACAACTACACGAAGACACTAACATACCATACATTACAGATTACATACAAGAAACATCACAAAAATTTTACAAAAACACACAATATAATTCAAACACACATACCCGCGACAACTTACCCGCGACAACAACACTACATGTAAACTCAAACACAAGCTACCCTATCAAAACTTACCCATATTTCTAGAGGGGTTTCATGAGCAGAACACATAACACTAACACGCACAACAACACTGTACTCCACTAACACACACGTACACTACACAACACAAAACAAAACATACTCTCATACACAAATCTGTTCATCCATCACCAGCAAACATGTAAATATTTTAAATTAGTTAAGTTAGTTTGTAAGTTTTAACAAAAATATTGTTTTCAATTTATTAAATGGGTTTTTTGGCACCTCCTTTCCCACAAAATACAATCCTAACACGCAATGTACGAGAAAAATTTATAACAAAAATATCACAAAATGTTCAAGCGCACAACGCAATAACACACATACACAGATATACACTCCCATTGTGAGTAGGGGCTCTGACAAAACCAACCATGTTGTCCACACATTAGTATATAAGTATTACTCTAATTAAAATAAAAATAAATAAAGAAAGTTGAAAATGACAAAAATAAAATGGCGCGAAACCGATGGTCACGGGTTCGAGTCCTGCCGTATCCGTTACTTTTTCAACTGCTTAAAAAAAATTATTCTAGCATGTGCCTCAACGTGTATTTCGTTGAATAGTAATACCTGTATTTCTATTACAGATTATTCAGTTTGTACTTATCAGTTGTATTCGACATTTTCGTATTTAGATATCGTACTAGAGAAAGGAACCACGTAAGTAAATTGAAAAAATAAATATTGTTGGTAATTAACATTATCTGTATTTCACTGACTATATAAATCATACGAACTGGTTTTCATTTATTATTCGTGTGAGGGTATCTATATTTATATATAATATATTTGTTTAAAAATGGAACAAATCAATGCTGTAGGAATCGTTACTGAATTTAAAAAAATAATGAGTATACCTGAAATGATTTTCGATCAAAAAAATGCGATCTATAATTTTAAAGCAGTATCAACTAAAATTGGTAGAAAAATCGTCGTGGAACTGGAAGACTCCGTTGTAAATTTACCGCTCGTTACGCGAAACTGCCAGGTAAAGAAGTGTGATGATTGGTATTAAGGGTACCTTATGAGTCTCGGATTAAAAAATAATAAAACTTTTTTTATTTTTGGTTTTTGGCATGTTTAGGGCTTAGCGAACAGCCTGTGAAAATTCGAAAGTGCAATGCGAAATACTTTTGTAGTTATAAGAGCCACAATCGCGCGAGTTTTGAGTCCTCGTTGTTCATATATAAAGTCACACCCTTCGGCGCTGCAACCAACATCACATCATTTTCGACAGCTACCAGACCTACGTGATTAGCAAAGGATAGAAGATGAGGAGTGACAGAGATAGATAGAATGTAAATGTGTTTCAGCTGCGCAACCCTGTGGCACCATGTTTTCTATATTTTTAAAACATCACCAGAAATCTTATATTAATATTAAAGAAATGAAACAATCAGCAACAATACATGAACTATTCAATATAAGATCCGGTAGATGAAACGGAAACAATGACACTATTACAGATAGCATTTTAATTTTTTTTTATTTGAAATAATATTAATAAGAAACATATCTAATAAATAATTGTTAACATTTTTTAATTTCCTTGGTGTAGCGTAACCAAATCTGATGTGTTATTATTTATAAACCTTAAAACATGGACCACGCGCAAGTTAAAAATTCGTACATATACAAACAGTTACACTCGGAGAGGAACTGCCCGTCACTCTCGATTCAGCTTAGCACAAGTCCCGCACACCCTGCACCAAATTTACGCAGCCACGGCCAAGCGACAAAGACAGCACACTCAGCATTCCTTTATCGTCTACTACACTACCTCCTCGTTACCTCACACTTCCTCCTGGAAGCGTATTTTTAGGAGGGCTTCCTCTCTAGCTCTTCGTGGCGGCAATTCACGGAGACGTGTAGGTACTGAAACTGGCACTGAGGGAGTTATGGTCCGGTCAAAGGGAACCTCGTCTTCGTTTCATGTCTGCCTCTGAAGTGCAGCTTCAACTTCAAGAGATTCTAGGTTTTGTGTTGGTTTCACATCTCCAACACTCGAATGGTCCGGGTAATCCTCCGGTTTCCCAGATGTCTCTAGTCCGCTTCTCTCAGGTGCCACCAGAGGAGTGAGGCACCGGATATTCATCGACTCCAGTTGCCCAGATGTCTCTAATCCGTTCCTCTCAGGTGCCACCAGAGGAGTGTGGCACCGAGTATTCCTCTACTGCGGTGAACTGGTCGGAGTCGCGAGATACTCTTCCGGTAAGGGGGTTATCCCATCGGAACTCCGAATCCACGAGGGTGTATTGAAAGAAGTGTTGATTGTCAGGGTTGGGTTTATGCTGCGGGATGAATACCTCTGCGGTAGATGTCTCTTTCTAGGGGTTTCGGGTCTACAATAGATTCGCATTTCTATATCGGTTTCTCCAAAGACTTCATGCAACAAATCTTTCCCCCGGTCTTCCTTTAATTCGTCCAACCCACATGCTATCATTGGTATAGCTATGTTGCCAAAACTTTCCTCAACTAATTTCCACCGCAGAGAAATTAAAGCCCTGCGTAAGTTGGCGTACGTAGGTTTCTGATGACTTCTTTCCTTAGTGATTAAATAAAATATTGTTCGCCCCTCGCGCTTTAGCATCGCAGTCACCCCCACTGTAGATTCTTGTTGCCTCAATTCAGGTAGCCCTCCAAATCGCGATTTGAATTCTACAGCAATACCTGCCCCCATACTCAAATCTCTCGCTACACAAGGCGCTAACGCATAATGAGGGGGAGCATCATAAAGATATCCGTTTACTTCCAACAAGGAGAATTTTACCGAAGTAACACCTCGGCCGACATCGGACTCGTTCCACTTGCTAGGTCATCCGGGACGTCTTTTTGCCCTTTCTTCTATCCTCGCTTGCTCAGGACCCGGTTGATTATAGAACGGTTTCACTCGGTTTGCGTGCAGCACAATGCGTTTGTGACGAAAAGCGCAATGTTGCACCCCATGCTTTTTAGCACACGATATGGTCCGGTCCAAAGCCGGTGTAACTTGAAACTCTCACCTTCTTGCGGTGTAAGTTAGAAAACCCATACCAAATGGCCCACTTGAAACGTTGGCATACGAGTATCCTTTTCATAATACTCTTTTCGTCTATGGCTTCCAAATGATTTCTCACGGTCGCATGAGCGTAGTCCAAAGAAGAACGGAGTTGCTGAAGATATTTCTCTTCGGATTGGTATGAAGTTCCCGGAGGGAGGCCGTAATGGTTATCTGCTGGTCACCGGGATTTTCTGCCAAACATCAATGAGAAAGAAGTGTGTTTGGTACTGTCATGCTGGATCGAACGATAAGCCATCATAACCAAGGGGAGCTCCTCATCCCACGACCTTGGTCGCTCGCCTGCGTAATGAGATGGAATGGTGATTAGTGTTCGGTTAAACCGCTCTACCATGCCGTCCAACTGCTGATGGAACAGTGTCGTACGAGTCTTATTAATACCGAACAACCGGAACATTTCCTGAAATAACAAAGTCTCAAATTCGACCCGAGTTTAATGTCTCAAGGGCACCGTATCTGCACATAAACTCCTGCACGAAAAAACGCGCAACTGTCGTTGCCCATTTATCGGGCAACGGGTGAGCTTCCGTCTATTTTTGGAAGTAATAACCCACTACTGCGACGTATTTATTCCCATTTTTAGTGGTTGGTAACGTGAGCAAATCGATTGCGACTCTTTCGAGTAGTCGGGATACCAGTTTGTAGTGGGGCTTTTGGTCCTTCGGCTATCCTTCGATTACATGACTCACAATCGCGGCACCACTGTTCTACATCACGTTGCATGTTATTCCAATAGTAACGGTCCTTTAGTTTTGAAACCATTTTTGTTACACCCAAATGTGCACCCGAGGCTGCATTGTCGTGATATGCCTTAAACACTTCACATACTTTACTACGCGTCTCTACAACACGATATTTACCATATTTATTGTCCCGAATGCACAATCCATGTTCGTCTGTCCATACTGGTTTTAAATCAAACAGACTTTTTGTTTCCTTTGGCAGATCAGTCAAATTAACACTTTCACCGCGTAAAAACCGAATCACTGGTTTGCATCGATCATCTTTTAGTTGCGCTTGCACCATGTTTTACGTACTCTTTCGGTAGAACATTGGGTACAGACCCTACCTACACTATAATAATGGCATCCGGGTCATACGAGATCCTAGTAACCGGTGGTACTGTCGAAATTTCTTTGACTGTCTCTATTCCACATTGCCTGCATGGTCGAACGTCGGCGTTCATATGTTCCTTGCCTGGCCAGTGACAAACTTCCATGTCATATTCAGTGAGAATTTCTAACCACCGGGTGACCTGAACTTCTGGTTCCTTAAAGTTTTTCAATCACCTTCAAGCAATTGTGGTCGGTTCTGGCTAGGAATCGTGTTCGGATTAGGTATCCCTTAAAACGTCTACAAGTTGATACCAGAGCCAGTAGTTCTTTTTTTATCGCGCAGTAACCGCGCTCTCGCTTTGTTAATGCCCTAATAAAGTACGCAATCACTCGCTCATAACCATGTTGCACAATCCTGAAGACGCCTCCCAGTCCGACACCACTTGCGTCGACATCAAGAATAAATGAATATCATTTTCATTAAGAATTTCGATTTCGAATTCCAATTTCGAATTTGAATTTCGATTTTAAATCTCGAATTTTGTTTCGAATGTCAAATTTCAAATACAAATTTCATTTTCGTATTCCAACTTAGAATTACACATTCGAATTTTAATTTCGTATTCCAATTTTGAATCTCAAATTCGAATTTCAACTTTGAATTTCGAATAACAATTTCGAAATTTTGCGTCGAATTTTAATTTCGATTTTCAATTTTAAATTTCAAATATCAATTTCGAAATTCGGTGTCGAATTTCAACTTCGAATTTAAATATCGTTTGTCAATTTCAAATTTCAATTTCGGATTTCAATTTTCAATTTGAATTTCCAATTCTAATTTCACATTTAAATTTCGAATTTGGAATGCCAAATTCGAATTTCAATTTGGAATTTCTACTTCGAATTTCAAATAAGTAATTATATTCCAAATTTCAATTTCAATATCGATTATCAATTTCGAATTTCAATTTGGATGTTCAATTTCGAATTTTAGTTGCGAATTACCATTTTGAATTTCAATTACGATCATCAATTTCGAATTTCAATTCCAAATTTCAACCTCGAATGTCAATAATGTAACTCAATCCCGAATTCAATTTCGAATTTCAATATCGATTATCTATTTTGAAAATAAATTTCGAATTTCCAATCTCTATATGAATTTCAAATTAAGATTACAATTTGGAATGTGAATTTCGAAATTTTATGTCGAATTTCACCTTCGAATTTCATTTTAAAATTTCAACTTTCGATTTTCAATATTAAATTTAAATTTCGAATTTCAATTCGAATTTCATTTTCGAATTCATGTCCAATTTCAATTTCAAATTTCGATTGAGAATTTCATTTTCGATTTTAAGTATCGAATTTCAATCACATATTTCAGCCTCGAATTTCAATTTCGAATTTAGAAATTCGAAGTCGAATTTCAATTTCGAATTCAGAGTCGAGGATACATTTCAAATTTCAATTTCACAATGGAAATTTCGAAAGTGGAATGTCCAATTCGAATTTCTATTTCGAGTTTAAAATTCGAGTATTGAATTTCAATTTCAAATATCAATCTAGCATATCGAATTTCATTTTCGAATAGCAATTTCGAATTTCATTTTAGAATTTCGAATTTCATTTTAGAATTGCTATTTCGAATTCCAATTTCGAATTTCAATAACGTTATACAATTCCGAATTTCAATACCGATTATCATTTTCGAAATTCAATTAAGACTTTCATTTTCGAATGGCAATCTCGAATTTCGAATTCCTTTTTTGAATTTCAATTTCGAATTGAAGTTTGAATTTCAAATTTGGATATTAATTTCTACAAATTATATCGTATTTCAATTTCGAATAACAAAATCGAATTTCTTTTTCGAAAATCGATTTCGAATTCTATTTTCCAATTTTAATTTCGAATTCCAATTTCGATTTTCAATTTCGAATATCATTTGAATTTCGAATTACGATTACGAATTCCATTTCGAAATTCGAATTCGAATTTTAAAAACGATTTCCAATCTCGAATTTTAAGTTCGAATGTTTAATTTGAAATTTGAAAACCATTTAAATTTCGAATTTCAATTCGAATTTCATTTTCGAATTCAGGTCCAATTTCAATTTTAAATTTCGATTAAGTATTTCATTTTCGAGTTTAAGTATCGAATTTCAATCACATATTTCAGCCTCGAATTTCAATTTCGAATTTAGAAATTCGAAGTCGAATTTCAATTTCGAATTCAGAGTCGAGGATACATTTTAAATTTCAATTTCACATTTCAATTCCTAATGGCAATTTCGAATGTGGAATGTGAAATTCGAATTTCTATTTCGAGTTTAAAATTCGAGTATCGAACTTCAATTTCAAATATCAATCTAGCATATCGAATTTCATTTTCGAATAGCAATTTCGAATTTCATTTTAGAATTTCGAATTTCATTTTAGAATTGCTATTTCGAATTCCAATTTCGAATTTCAATAACGTTATACAATTCCGAATTTCAATACCGATTATCATTTTCGAAATTCAATTAAGACTTACAATTTCGAATGGCAATCTCGAATTTCGAATTTCTTTTTTGAATTTCAATTTCGAATTGAAGTTTGAATTTCAAATTTGGATATTAATTTCTACAAATTATATCGTATTTCAATTTCGAATAACAAAATCGAATTTCTATTTCGAAAATCGATTTCGAATTCTATTTTCCAATTTTAATTTCGAATTCCAATTTCGATTTTCAATTTCGAATATCATTTGAATTTCGAATTACGATTACGAATGCCATTTCGATATTCGAATTCGAATTTTAAAAACGATTTCCAATCTCGAATTTTAAGTTCGAATGTCGAATTTGAAATTTGAAAAACGATTTCGTATTGTCATTTCCGAATTTCAAATTCGAGTTTTAATTTCGTATTCCAATTTCAAATTCGGATTTCAATTTTGAATTTCGAATAACAATTTCGAAATTTTGTGCCGAATATCAATTTCGAGTTTCAATTTCAAAATTCGAATATCAATTTCGAAACACTGTAGAATTTTATCTTCGAATTTCATTTTAGAATTTCAATTGCAAATTAAAATATCGAATTTCAATTTCAAATTCAAATTTCAACTTCGAATTTCAATTTCGAATTCCAATTTTGATTTTCAATTTGTAATATCTTTTCAATTTCGAATTTCCATTTCGAATTCCGAATTTCAATTTCGATCTTCAATGTCGAATTTTAAATTCTGTTAACACAGAAGGGGTGGAAGAAGATCTATATATTAAATAATGACACACTGCGCTAGATGGATATTATACTCCTTTTAATACTCGTTAATATTTTATATTTCTATATGACATGAGTATCTAATTATATTATTTTTTATCAACAACTAACTGGTTACATTATATTGTTACGTAAAGTTTTAATTACGTGAGTACGTCCAATACTTCCCCTCGAGAAGTGGTCATGCACAAATCTTCAATGTAGCTCCGAGTCCTAACATTTGAATACATCTTTCGTGTTTTGGTCGATGTAGTCCTTTCGTTAGCATTTCGGCGACCATATCTTCGGTGGAATCATATTCAATTTTCAAATTCTCGTTCTCCAGAGCATCGCGGATAAAATGATGTCTTAAATCGATATGTTTACTTCTTGCGTGAAATGTAGGATTCTCGTCAAGTTTCTTGGCTTTAATGTTATCATTCAAGAATACAACATCAGACAATTCATTTTGTCCTAACTGCAATAAGAATCTGCGAAGATGTATTGCTTCCTTCGCTGCTTCTGTCATCCCTATGTATTCGGCTTCCGTAGATGACAAGGCGACCGTTCTTTGTTTCCTTGCGTCCCAACTGATCGACCCCTAATTTAAAATAAACGTATAGCCGGTATACGATCGTCTATCATCAGTGCAACTTCCCCAGTCCGCGTCGACGAATCCTCTTAGAGGTGTGTCCAAAAATGATTCCTAGTTCCATTGTTCCCTTAAGATAGCGCAGAACACGTTTAGCAGCCGTCCAGTGAGCCATTCCATACGAATTATTAAATTGACACAAACAACTAGCAGCGAAATTGATATCTGGCCTAGTTGCGACAGCCAAATACATTAAAGCACCTACTAACTCTCGAAATGGTAATTTCTGTTCCTCCTCACTTGGGGTCTCTTCTAGTTTTGTTAATTTTGTATTCGGATCCATTAGAGTTGATATTGGTTTTGAATCCGTCATACCGAATCGTTTCAAAATGTCTTTGATGTAGCCCTTTTGATGCATGGCTATCTTGTTACCGTCTCGCGTGAATTCTATGCCGAGACAATAGCCAACGTCCCCGAGAAATTTTATTTCAAAATTGCGAGAACGTCCGCTCTTCACCCTTTTAATCATATCTAGTTTTCGCGAAGCAATTAAAATATCATCGACATAGATTGTTATTATCGTCAAATCTTCCCCTTCTTGCAGATGGTATAAACAGGGATCTGCATTGTTTGGGATTGCTCCAATTGGTCCAATTTACCGTACCAGCATCTTCCGGCTTGTCGGAGACCGTAGAGGGATTTCTTCAAGACACATACCTTATTGCCGTTTTTTAATATTTTTAACATTCTTTTTGCCTTGTTTCCGATTTAGCTGTTGTCTTTTTCCATTCGAATAATCATTTTCAGCGTTTCTGACAAACATTTTGGAGTCTCCATAAATACCTCCTCCTCAATTTCACCATTCAGGTAAGCCGTAGTTACGTCGAGTTGTTGGATTATCATACCATACCGTGCTGCAAGAGCTACTAGTAAACGGATCGAGCTTAAACGAGAAACCGGTGCAAATGTGTCATTCAAATGTATACCAGGACGTTGAGAAAAACCTTGGGCAACGAGTCTGGCTTTTCTTTTTTCAAGTGTCCCGTCAGCTTTATACTTATTTCGTAGTACTATTCGACTTCCTATAATTTCTTGATCTCTGGGGCGATCATCGAGCTGCCATGTGTCGTTTCTGATGATCGGCCTTAATTCCTCTGCTATTGCTATTTATACCATTCGTTTGCGTCGGATATCAAAATGGAATTTCAATTTCGAATTTTAACTGCGAATTTCAATGTTGAATTTTATTTATGAATTTCAATGTCGAATTTTTTTTTGAATTTCAATGTCAAATTTTAATCTCAATATCAGTTTCGATTGGTTATTTCGAATTTCACTTCAATTTCGAGTTCCAATTTTGAATCTCAAATTCTACTATCAATTTCGATTTAATTCTGGAATTATACATTCGAATATTGAATTTTAAATTCGAATATCAATTATCAATATCGTATTCAAATTTCGAATTTCAAATTCGAATTTCAATTTTGAATTTCAAATAACAATTCTATGTCGAATTTCAATATCAACTTTCGAATATCAATTTCGAATTAGTATTTCGAATGTCCAATTTCAATTTCATTTTTAAATTTCAAATTTCGCTTACGAATTTCAAGTTAGAGGTTCATCGTCGGATTTTTATCTTGAATTTAAAATTTAATTTTCGATATTCAAATTCGAATTTCGATTTCAAATATCAATTTCGAATTCCGATTTTCAATTCCGAATTTTAATTGCAAATTTCAATTACCAATTTCAAGTTTTAATTTCGAATATGATTTCGAATATAGGTCTCGAATTTCCAATTCGAAGTACAATTTCGAAATTAAATTCCGAATTTCAACCTCGAATTTCAATTCCGATTTTCAATTTCGAAATTCTATTTCGATTTTCAATTCTGAAATTTAATTTCGAGTTTCAATTTTACATCTCTATTTCGAAATTCAATCTATACCTTCGATTTTGATTAAAAGTTCCGAATCTCAAATTTCGATTACGACTTTATATCCGGAATTGCAACTTCGAATTTAAATTACGTTATTCAATTCCGGATTTCAATTTTGAATTTCGGATTTTAATATCGGTTATTTATTTCGAAATTCGAATGTCGCATACCTATTTACCTATGTGTGTATGTGTGTATCTGAGCGCTCTACAGCCCAAACGGCTAATGGTTAAATTATCCAATTTTAAACTATATGCCTGGCAAGAAAACCTTATTTTTGAAAACAATATTTCGACCGGAAGTGCATGTTAACTCTAGTCATTTTTTGCAGTTTCTGCAATTAGTCAAAAACGGTTGCAGGTACAGAAAAATTATTACAGTAAAAATTATAGATATTAGCATGTTGTACAACTTTAATGTGAAACTTTTTTTCTCAAACGGTTCCGGACACAAGAAATTCTCTCTTGAAATTTCTTCATATTACATTCCATAAATCGTATCATCTGCACCTGACATTTGCTTGCAAAAAAAAACTGACTTAAATAATTTGATGTTTGACATTTTATATTTATTCAAAGAAATATATTTAACGTAAAAGTGTTCCAAAAGTCAGAACAAATGTTATAAATTAGAAAAATAATGAAACTAAGATGTGGTTTAACCCATATGCTTATAAAAAAGTTCGGTGCATGACACTGCAGATGTTTCTGATATTAATTCGTGCATGAAAGGGTAGGCAATCGAAATAAAAACTTCTGAAACAATGTAATTTTTATAATTTTCTATAAAAGTTCTAAAATATCCTTCGAATGTGAACAAAACTACGGAAAATTATAAAATTCGAAAAAATTGCACCTTAAAATGATGTTCATCACTTGAATATACGGCCTCATAAATATAGTGTTGAAAATTAAGTCTCCTGACTTCATTATTGCTGATTGAATAATAAATAAATGGTGAAAAAATTATGTCAAAAAAAAAATTTATTTGTTTGTTATAAGAGCAACTAATTCATTTTACGTAAATCTGATACCCGATTCGCCCTCGCGAATTTGATAAATACTACGATCCACCATAAACCGATTACAGATTCGTAATCACCGATCCTAAAAACCCTTATATAATAAAAACGTATTTTGCATTTTACAGTCCGCCATATTTTATCCGTCATTGTGAATTTCGACAAACCACCTTCAGATTCGTATTCAGCGACCCCAAAAACTTAAATGTAATCACCCCAGAAGCACAGTAATATAGTACCAATATTGGTTGACACATTGGGTCAATGTGGATAAGGTTAACATAGCACAATATAGGCTATATATGTCAGACTCAGAGGTGCGCTGTGTTTAGCTATCCATATTTTTGTACTCGTTTCGACATTCCGCACGTTATATTAGGAATTATGTATGGAACAATACTATCTGGCGATAAATTTAAATTACTACTTCAGTTTTTAAAACGGTTTTATTAACATTTTAGGTAAACTTGTGCTAGCGTCAAATAATACACGCATGCGCTATAATAAAACATTATAGCGCTTGATTTGGTATTTGGTGCTACTAGGGATGTCTTAAATTATTATCGAATTTTAAAGTATAGCTTTATTTAGTGACAAAAGCGATCTTTATGATTGTATTAACACTTTACTGATACTTATATAAAATATTTGAAGTGTATTGCTCTGGACTTTCTTACACGTAGTAGATCTTTTGTTTGGATAGGAAGGATGTTAAAATTTAAGGTTAAATGATAGGACGTCATATCTATGTATAGTGGAAAAATTCAAGGAAATATTGTGACGCATCATAGACGACTATATTAGTTATAATTAGTTTTCAAATAATTGTATTATCTAACACATTGTTATAATATTTTGAGACGAGTTGTAGGTGAGTGGTTGATATCAAAATTGAGGAATTGAAATGAAACATTCCTTGAATTGGCGAGTGAAACCGAGATCTAATTTGGGTTCCGACGGACATGGTGTATGGATGATAAATGAGGGGTGATTGCGCAATAGAGAATATAATTAACAGGGTCGCGTGTATTATGTATGGCCGTAACTCTTATTTCATCATTATTGCTCTTATTTTATTAGATGTCAGCATATAGCACTTGTCAGTTTCCTGTGCAATATGAGTATTAAGTAAACTACAGCATAAGCATATATTTACACATATAAGCAAATAAATAACACATATCAAATGTAACAATGAAAATAAAATTTCTTTTTCATTAAATTTAAACGAAGTTTAAATTTAATTGGCGCAGTCGGTAGGATTCGCATCGAAACACAAAGAAAAAAAATCATTGTGTGGTGAATATTAACTCTTCACTTTGCAATCCTACAAATCAACGTAAAAGGCTAAACAGTGCCCATCTGGACTGGAAAAATATAGAACAATTCTTAGCGAATCCCCTATACTCCAGTTTCCAAATTTTAGCAAGGAATTTATTCTCACCACTGATGCCTCTGACTTTGCAATTGGGGCCGTATTACTTCAAAAAAAATGATTCATTAAAAGAAATGCCCGTAGCTTATTTTTCAAAGAGATTAAATAGTGCCGAACAAAATTACAGCACTATTGAGAAAGAATTATTAGCAATTGTTCAATCTATAAAAAACTTTAGACCCTACCTGTACGGTAGAAAATTTTTAATTAAAACTGACCATCGACCTTTAGTGTGGCTATTTAACATGAAAAACCCTAACCAAAAATTAATGCGATGGAAAATTGAACTTAACGAATATAATTTTGAAAACAATTACCTTCAAGGAAAAATGATTAGTAGAAATTATTGCAAAACACAAACCATACACAATAAAGACATTATTATTCAAAAATGCAACAGTAAAACAATCAATCATTTAATTACTCAAGAACGATACAATGAACCCCCGAAATTAAAAAACTTCGATAAACCTTTAAAAGAAATGAGAGATTATTTAATTCTGAATGAGAAAGACGAAATAAATTTACCCCATTTTGACTGTGGTTTAGAGGAAACAAAAAAAAAGAATAAATGAAAAATTAGAAAAAATATTTAGAGACACAAATATTCATTAGTAAATATATAAGCTAAATGAAAATAATTACATAACCAAATCAATAAGTGATCATAATACAATTCATTCCGACCACTCAAGTCCTGTAAATGGCATTAGCTATACTTATGACAGACTAAATATAGGAAGTAATCAAATCATATTTAAATTACATGAATTAGAAACAACAATTAAAATAACGAAACTATTTAATCACCAGAAACAAAGATTCATTTGTAATTTCTACAATCAAACATATCGAGAAGACATACTCGATCTTCTAAAAGAATACATTGTTCCCAAAATTAGATATTTAATTATGTTCGAAACAAAAAAATTAGATTTAGAGACATCAAAAATAATTAAAGAAATATTCAACTTAAACACCATAAAATTAATAGCCTGTAATTAATTAGTAGAAGATATTGAAAGTGAAGAAGAACAGCTAGAAATAATTATATGGTATAACAAAACATAGAGGAATAATGGCTACAATTAACGCATTAAAAGAACTATATTTCTGGCCCAAAATGATTAAAGATATAACCAAATTTATAAATAGATGTGAACTATGCAAATTAAATAGATATGATAGGATACCAATTCCTGCAATTGACAATCTAACCCCAACACCAGAAAAACGATTTCAGATTGTAAATTTAGATTTATTAACATTAGATAAAAACAATTTTTAACAATTTATGACCGATTTTCAAAAATGCTAATAATATTCTATTTACCAGAAAAAACCGCGAAAAACATTTTAAATCAATAAATAAAATATTTTCAAAATTATCACATACCAGATAAAATATTCACAGATACAGGTTCAGAATGCAGAAATAGCATATTGCGGGAATTGTTCAAAATTCATAAAATCAAAAGTGCATAAATAATCCTAAAAGTAATAGTATAGAAAGAGTACATTCTACCATCATTGAACATATAACACTAATAAACAAAAACGAAATCTAAAATTAAAAGAACTTAGCAGAAAAAATTGAAATGGCCGTCTAAACATATAATAACAAGAAGCACAGTATAACCAAATTATCCCCTAACGAAATATTATACGGAAAAAATAATGACAAACCATTTAAAATTATACCCTGGGTTAAAGAAGAAATAATTCAAAATTATATTTCAGAACAAAAAGAATTACAACAAATTAATAAAGATAGAATTTTAAAAGAAAAAATAAAAAGAAATATTGGAAACGAAAACCCGTTAGAAATAAAAAAGGAAGTCTTTATTAAAGAAGACACCCTTAGAATTGATAAATTTTAGAAACCCCTTTTTAAAAAAGTTACTGTTGAAAAATATAACCCTTTGTTAGGAAAAATAACGTATAAAGATATTCAAGGTTTCAAAGACGTAAGAATAGATAAAATAAAACAATGAAACAATTTACTGTTTCAGGTCTGTTCACGGACAGTTGCAGAATATTACCGAAAATAATGGGATACACTTAATAGAATTAGGATAAAGTAAGATTAAGTTAAATGAAAAACTAATCTATTTTAATTACAATGTCACAAATTTACTATCTGAATTTAACAATCCTCAAATCAAAAACAACAATCTTAGAAAGAATTACACAATATAAAGACATATTTGAAAACCAAATAAATATATTATAACTTTGATGCCCTAGAAGACCAAATACAGAAAATATTCCCTTATAAACGAAATAAAAGAGGTTTAAATAATGCTCTAAGAAGTAAAATAAAAGCAATATCTGGCAACCTAGATGATAGTGACAACGAGAGATATATGAAACTCTTTGAGGAAATTCATAATAATGAAGGAATAATATATGAGAATAATAACAAAAATTATTATTACTTAAAAAATGTAACTAGCCATTTTAATTAACAATTAGAAAAAATAGACAACTAAAATGTATTAAACAAAGAAATTTCCTGGATAAAAGATATTTTAAGCAAAGACGCAAGTTGGAAACAAATTATACATATTAATCAGAAATTTAATCAGTTAACATTATTATTTTCAAATTTGAAAAATTTAGTGAAACAATTGGAAAATACAATAACTTTCTGCTCATTACATAAACCCGACACTACAGTAATATCACTAGGTAGTCTACAGCAAATGGATGAGAACATTTTCGAGCATAACTAATTGATAGAGACTCATTGTCAATTAAACAAACAAATACTACACATCTTAATTACAATCCCAATATTTAGTAAAAAAACATACTCCTTATTCCAAATAACACCTATACACACAAAATTAAATAGCAACCTAATTACGATAAATGAAATTCAAGGTCTTTACTTTATCCAAAATAATAATTATTTCCTAGTTGATAACTGTATTATCAATAAAGTTTACCTATGTACTTCACAATATTTCACTTTAGATAAATGCTTTACTCAAATAATTTCAAAACAAAAGATTGATGAATGTAAATATCATATATTGAAAACCCCTAATAGCTTTGAAAGAATCTCAAATACTAAAAGTTTAATTATTATTAGTCCAGAAAAACAAAAAAAATAAATAAATTGCAAGAATAAAAACATTCAAGAAAATATTATAGGAATATTCAAAGTAGAATTAAGCGAAGATTTTAAAATTAATCCAAATATATTTAAAATAATCAATCAAGAAAATAAAGATATAGAGTTTAAAGATTTGGTTATTAAGGAAAATAAAGTAAATTTAACGAGTGAATTAAACTTATTTAAAATACAAAAATAAAATAAAACTTTTATCAAACCAAAAGTATTTAAAATTTTGGACCTAACAGAAAACAACAACCAATTCTTTATAAACTATGCTTTATTACTATTAATTATAAGTATTTTCATAGTTAAGTTAGTAATAAAAGGAAAATGTTATATTTGTTATAATAAAATTAAGAAAGACGTAGAAATAAACACATTAGAGCAATTATGATGAAATCTTGATGGGGAGGAATAATGTATGGCTGTAACTCTTACTTCATCATTATTACTCTTATTTTAGTAGATGTCAGCATATAGCACTTGTCAGTTTCCTGTGCAATATAAGTATTAAGTAACCTACAGCATAAGCATATATTTATACATATAAGCAAATAAAAGCATATATTCATGTTCTATTCAGTGTGGTTTTTCACTATTGTAACATATATTAAATGTAACAAGAAAAATAAAATTTCTTTTTAATTAAATTTAAACGAAGTTCTTATTTGATTCTCACGACCGTGGTGCCTAAAGTACGCACATAGGCACCTAACGCAAACCTGCACAAAGACACCAGACACACCAGGTATGTGCGCTACCTGTGCAGGGCCGCATCCAGCGAACTACGTAGAGTGCTCAACGGACTTACAGAAACTACGACAAATCCCTCAAAATACCAATACCATCCAACCCTTACCCAAATACACAGATGCCCCCTCCCATCCAAGAACCACTGGCAATGTCGTCCTTCCACCCACAATCCTCCCCAACCACAACAACAACCCACGCAACTCTCTAGACAAAAAACTCTCCCCATTTTTAATAAACAAGATATCTCTCCCCTACCCATCCCAAAGCGATCCCAACCCCAACCCACACGAACTCAAACCCAACTCCAACAACCCTCCAATGACTAAGATGACATTACTGAGCAAATTGCTGAAGTGGAAAAAATTAAACACCACCATCAACATCTCCAATAAGCTGCGAGCTGTCAAGGCTTTTAACATCGCCCACAGTAAGGCCACAAACAAAAATGAATATTTTACAATATTCTTGTCATTCACCAAACACGTACACACATACAACATTTAAACACAAAACAGCACTAAACATCTGTACATGGAACGCCAACGGAATTATGGGTAAGGTAAGTGAACTTACACATTTTCTCCAGACACTTAACAAAACACATTTGTTTTCTTAACGAAACCAAACTTAACCAAACACACAAGTTTAACACACAGATACATAACCTACAGAGCTGATCGACCACAGCAGGGCCCGGTTCCTAGCGGGGGCGTTGCAATTTTAGCTAAACCACCAAATCCACACACTACACTAGAAACACTGAATATAACACTTGCAGACAACACAGTAATTTACACTGCTTACAACAGATCTATAAACAACTTCACGCCAACAGACCTCTCTACACTATTACACAAAAACAAAACACTAATCGCTGGAGACTTCAACGCGAGATATCTAAATTGGGACCGCAACACCTCAAACACTAACGGCCGCACACTCAACAAATACATTAATTCACATGTCGCAATCATGTCGCACCCAAACTTATCCACTAACTACACCGAAAACGGAAGTAAGCTGTCCACTATCGATTTCATCATCAATAAAAATATTCATAACATCACACAACCCGTACTACTACCAGAACTCAGCTCCGATCACAACCCAGGCATATTCCAAAAAACCAACCACCACATAGAAAATAACACTAACACAATCACATCATACAAACACACAAATTGGGCCCACTTCCGCAAAACACTTGACACGATCATCCCCATCTACAATAAAATACACACAACACAAGACATCGATGGACAAATAGAACACTTCAAAAACACTATACAAACAACCAAACAAAAACTCATCCATTAAATCAAATAAACCTACAAAAACTCAACTAACCACCACTTATAACACTGCTAATTTAACAACGCAACCACACTAGAGGACAATGGCAGAGGACGCACCTACCCACACACAGAACACAGCTTAAACATTTAAATACACAAATCAAAACTCAAATAAAACAACACAAAAAGAATACATGGTCCCTAAAACTCGCCGCACTCAGCCCTCATGAAAACTCCCTCTGGCGGCTGACAAAAACACTTAAAAGACCACTCACAAGAATTCCAACACATACAGAAAATAAATTAACAGCTATAAGTGACGGAGGCAAAGCAGAAATGATTGCTAACACGTTTGAACAAATACACGTAACGCACTTCCCAAACTCACCCACACAAAATAAAATCATTCAAGATACGCTACACGTTTTAAACACCCCGCATTACACTGACAACAAAACGCTGGCCAGACCTCTTACAACCCCATCTGAATAAGCCAAAATAATCAAAAAATTACCCGCAAAGCTCCCGGCCCAGATATAATTTATAACCTCCTAGTTAAAAACCTATCCAGAAAATCCATCGTCCAACTCCATTACATCATAAACCCAATAATCAAACTTCACCACTTCCCAGCCGCCTGGAAAACTGCTACAGTCCATCCAATCCTGAAACCAAGAAAAAAAGCCCCAATCAGTTATCGCCCCATTACACTACTAAATTCCCTATCCAAACAAACAGAACAAATCATCCTCTCCCGGGTCGACGATATCGACACATGACAAAAACTCACCCCTGATCACCAGTTTGGCTTCCGAGCCAGACATTGCACGGTGCATCGGGTGTGCAGGATTGCAACCGATATCGCGACCCAAATCAACCAAAACAACGTAACGGTCCTGGCCCTACTGGACATTAAAAATGCCTTCGACACGGTCTGGACAGTAAAGCTCATGGAAAACTTATATTCTTCCGAATCCCTAAACCTATTGTAGCAGGAATCCCACAAGGTAAGCGTCCTTGGCCCTAACTTGTTCAACCTCTTCAGTAGCGATATTCCCACGTTCCCAAATACACAAACAGCACAATACGCCGACGACACCGCAATTTACGCCCACTTATTTAACGTCCAAGTATCCACCAAACAAATACCAATAGACATAAACATATTAGAAGCATACTGGAAGAAATGGAAAATAAACATAAACGCCAACAAAACCGAAACCATAGTCTTCACACGTAAATTCACAAACTACAGAATAGTCACACCACTTGTAATACTCAATCAAAAAATCACACCCACAAACACAGTAAGATACCTCGGAATACAGTTAAACAGACTACTAGGACACTGCTAACACATCACACATGCATCAAACAAA
The DNA here is from genome assembly GCA_944738965.1 of Nebria brevicollis. Classification (NCBI taxonomy): domain Eukaryota; kingdom Metazoa; phylum Arthropoda; class Insecta; order Coleoptera; family Carabidae; genus Nebria; species Nebria brevicollis. The sequence continues at coordinate 3,550,562 of OX122909.1, read as the reverse complement.
ACACGCGCCGTCATAACCAACCCCTACCCTCTCCTAGTTAAGAACAGTTCCCTATCTACAAAAAACAAAATTCACATTTACACATCCATCATCCGTCCCATCATCATGTACGCAGTTCCAGTTTGGTGTAACGCAGCGAACACCACCATACTACAAATGCAACGCCTCTAAAATAAATGCTTTCGAATGGCGACCAGCTCAGGAAGGTATACCTGCACTACACAACTACACGAGGACACTAACAAACCATACATAAGAGAATACAATAAGAGAATGCAATCAAGACATCACACCTATTCGCGACAACACCAAACGTAAACTCATACACAAGCTACCCTACCAAAATCTACCCGTATATCTAGAGGTGTTCCATGAGCAGAACACCTGACACCCACACAACGCGACAAAACACTACACAAAACAAAACATATCTCAAAAACAACAACTGCACATCTATCAGCAATGTAAATGTTAATTTTTAATTTAGTTAGGCTAAATTTAAGTTTTAACAAAAACATCCTGTTAAGTTAAATGGATTTTTGTCCCCCCTTTCCCATAAACAAAATCCTTACACATCGTAAAAGAAAACTTAACTTGTAACAGAAAACAAAAACACAACGTATTAAAGCACACAACGCAATTACACACATACACAGATATACACTCACCCTGTGAGTAGGCGCTCTGACAAAACCAACCATGTTATCCAAACATTATTTCTATTATATAATGTATTAAAAAAATCTCAATAATAAAGATTGTTGAAAATGAAAATGAAATGGACGCGAGTGGTCCCGGGTTCAAATCCCGGACGAGCCCGAGAGTATTTATAAAACAGAAAGTATTTTATGGCTTGATATCAGTAAAAAGATCAATGCCCTCAATTGGCTTAATTAAAAATAATGATTAAATTTATCGTAAATGTGGTGGCATTTCAAAAAACAGAAGTTCGATTCTATTGAAGCGCTTAGGCTTTTCGAAAAATTTGGAGATTATGGGAAGAAGACAGATTGGTCTTTAGGAACTTACTTCTTGTGGTGGTTTTCCTGGCTTGGGTATAAGGATAATTGGGGCCACTTTCCTCTTAGAGGGAAAGTATTCTATCCTTAGGATTGAGTTGCAGATCATTGTTATCAGATTGATTCCTGTGGAAGAATGTTGTTGTAGAATCCTTTTTGTTATAAGGTCATAACCTGAAGCTTTTTTGGGGTCAAGATTTACTAAAGCGTTTTTTATTAACCTTGATTTAAATTTGTCTTTAGGCACGCAGAGTAGTAGAAGGGTCTCTAGATACTGCGGATTTCTTGTTCTTCTTCTACCGAAGTTTCACTAGAGAAGGGTTGACATACTGATGGTAGGTGTTGCGCAAATGTGTTCGATTTTGACTGGTCGGTTCTGTTTAGTGTCGTAAATTTATTTATTACTGTCCCTTTATTGCAACTCACAGAAGAACATTGGTAGAGGGGCTTTGGATATTTTATGTTCCATATATTTAGTGAATTGTGTAGGTTTAACAATTTCAGGACTCATGCCTTCTTCAAATAATTCTTCTACATTTAGTATTTCAAACGTATTTGAAGTTTCTGGGCCGTTGAGCCAGTAGTATGTTAGGTTTTTTTGTTTTACGTTTCTATATATTCCGGGTTGGATCTTTTGCTCCTTCTGGTACTGATAAATGTCCAGCTGTCTTCAGTTTTATCTAGTAGTGCAGGTTCCGAGATCGACTGCATGTATAAGGTCGAAGTGATTTCTTGATCATTTAGACCCTCTGTAGGGTTTGCTATTTGATCTCGTAGAGGGGGTGTTGGTGGTACTATGCTAGGTTCGAAATTTGATAATTTTCTAGTAAAAAACGGGAGATCTTACTAATTTTGCGCTTTTTGAGAAGGCGGGCGATCGTTCGGTATCTCTTTTGCTGGTCGTTTGTTGGGGTGCGTCAGATGTTGAAGTTTGTGCGTAGAGTTGAGTGGCCGACTTCGCTCTCGCGTGATCGGTGGATAGCAATGAAGGCGTTGGTGGGATAGATCCCAAATGCTACAGTTCTACTGGTATGGTTTTTTCCCTGATGGTGAAGTTATTGAATATTTGCCGTCGGTTCTTTGTATAATTTTAGCAACTGATTTTGGGACACCTGGCATGGTGACCCAATTACGTATTTAAAATAAAACTATTACACTCGCGATTTATATTTGCTGCGTTCGCATAATTAATTAGGTAATATATAAATTGATGTATGTATAATTAGATATTTGCAATGTAAACTATACTACTCGCATGAGCGAGTAACTGCACGTCTAGCCCATACAAATGTTCGCGATAGACTGACACTCACACTAATAACTTAACAAAAAACATCACCAAAACCAGACACGAAAACACTATAATTACACTAAAGCATAAGCTCCTATCACCAATACACAACATTAGAGTCAACCACTAAAACAAACCATCATTCATAACCTAAAATGTACATCTTTCATCCCAAATTGTAAATACATCAAATTTTAAACTAGTTAAGTTAGTATATAAGTTTTGTGTATAAAATATAGTACTGAAATGAGTTTGTGTTCCCCATTTTTCCAAAAACATAATCCTAATACATATAAAATAATAAAAACAAAATGTAAGCACATAACACAATGTTTAAGTACACAATCCTCAGATATACACTCAGCTTGTGAGTAAGTCTCTGACAAAACCAGCCATGTTGTTTCCACATTAGATATTAGCTTATAATGTAATATAACAATAATATTAAAAAATACTTTCAAAATGAAAATAAACATCTGCAGTGTCTTGCACTGAATTTCCTTATACGCAAATTCGTTAGGTCATATCATATTTTTATTATTTGTGCAATTAATAACATTGTTCTAACCTTTTGAACCCTTTTTCACAAAATATATTTTTGGAATAAATATTAGATGTTAAACTCCAAATTATTAATGTTTTTTTTTGTTTTTCTGTTAAACAATTGACAGGCAAAGTTGATACGATTTATGTGAAAATTATTATATTTCACATATACACAGACGGACGTCATTCCAAAAATAGTAGGGAATAGATTAAGAGAAGATCAAAACGTATATTTCCGTTAAAATCTCGAGATCGAAATATTTCATGCTTACAATACTTACTTATACTACGTATAAGAAAGTAAAAATTGGTGCGAGTGGTCCCGGGTTCAAATCCCGGAAGAGGCCAAGTTTGTTTTTAATGTGAAAAATATAGTTGCTGAGGAATGTGTGGCAAAAAAAGTGAGTGCCATACCCCTAGAGCAACGAGCCGATGCTTGATTGCATATGAAATTAATAAATTTTATATGTGTGCACTTCACATAGCATAATAGCGTTAATTCCAATAACTTTGTTGTATTCGATACTCTGATCCTGGATCGTAAAGAAACGCTATGTTCCGCTGCACTATATTTTTGTTACTTGCTACTCATAATCTAGCAACTCTACCGTGTTGATGGGTAAGAAATGAGCACAGAAAATGAGGATAAAATAACAGGTCACTATACTTACTTAGGATCCAGACACTGAATCCCAAACTCCCATTCCATAATTTCTTTCCTTCCATTTCTGATTAGCACACTATAATTTTTGGGGTGGGAACACAAAAATGTAACAAAACAACAGTGTCCAGGGCATCCTTGGTATCCGCGTCTGATTTTATTAGTATTTTACTTTCATAATCTTTTATTCCTCGTTACTAATGTAAGCCTGAAACGCGCATATTACTGATATCAAGCTATAATATTCCATATTAAAAACAATTTTGGGCGCTTCCGGTATTGATACCCGGGACTACTCGCACCCTAAGCGAGTACCATACCAACGAACAAACAAACACTTAATACAATATAAATTCTTTTGCACTTCACTTTATTCAATTACGTATTATTGAATGCTCCTCGCCAGAAACTATGGAGTGTTTGTTGAACGGTAAGTAGAGATGTAATGGAAAGGTAGCACAGGAGAAAGTAATGTTAATTTAGGATCTAGCGCATGGATTCTATTCGTTACTTATCTTACGTTACTTTACCCTCTTATTAAGCATGATCACGCGATAGTTGCTGAGTAAGGAGTGGAGAGAAGTAATGAAAGGATAGTGTAGCTACCAAGTGTTTATTAAAATTCCAGAATAAGAGTATCAATTATGATTTGGTTATTGAAATTAACGGAATTGCGCTATATTAAGTAGACGCTTGAAAACTTGATTAATTTCATATAGGATCTTGCATCGGTTCGTTGGTCTAGGGGTATGATACTCGCTTAGGGTGCCAGTGGATTCGGAGTATTAACTTCATACTGAGCAGACGTACCTTACTGAGCTCATTATCTTGTCCATACAGCCTATTTCAATTAAGTGTCTAACCAGTGCTAACTTATTTCTTTGTTTAAAACAATATTTGGTTATAAAATTGAAAACGTGGTCGACAATAAGAACGATAACAAAGGAAAAACCGCAGTCAAACTGGCCTTAAAGGCCAGAAAACGAAAGGAAAAAAGTAGTGAAAAAGAAAGAAAAACTGCGAAAATGGTATCGCCACAGTCGGACTTCTCGCTGCCAACATCCTCAGTAGAAAGCATTCCCGCCACATGCGATTTTACTCAACAAGAGTCTAACCCAGATATTGACACACCGAGTAATACGCAACTCAACATGGAGGAGGACGATCCTCCAATCGAACCTTCCACCAGCTCTGGCAAAAACTTCATGGTAAGCGATATATTCCTTACTAAAAAAACAATATTAAATGAAAACACACTTCATAACAAAAGGAAGAAAGAAGACAAACTATTTAAAATTCCAAAGAAACCCGCCAAGCACCCTAGATCACCCAAAACATCCCCCACCCACACAAAAAATAAATACTCATAATGAACGGACGACAGAGACACTGATGCAGAACACGAGACAGAAGAAGAAGTTCAATCACAAGCACAACCTGAATTCAGACCACCCCCTCCCATCATAATTCCAGGAATTGCTACAAATCAGGCATCTATCCTCACATACCTAAAGAATGTAGCAAGCAAAGGATTTCACATTAAATACACAAACAACACGAACATTTACATAAACAATGAGAGGGACAGACAGAAAATAATAACTGAATTTAATAAAGACGACAAACTAGAATACTACACATACACAGACAGTTGCTCAAAAATACACGCATTTGTTCTCCGAGGACTTGACAACGCTCCAGAACAATTAACAGACATAGCTGAAGAAATGAAGCTAAAATATAAAATAGAACTACTCCAGGCGTATAGGATGAGGACAACATTCCGTCCATTATACCTCCTAACTACAACCAGCGGCATCGCACTAGCGAACCTCAACAACACCTGCAAATACCTATTCCACACGAGGATCACCTGGGAAAGACACCGAAATAAGAAGAGGATTATACAATGCCACCGCTGCCAACACTGGGGGCATGCAACATCAAACTGCAGACTAACCCCAAGATGCCTGAAATGCGCCATGTACCACCTAACTACTACTTGCACAAAGCCCATAACGGAACCAGCTAAATGCGTCAACTGCAACGGACCCCACCCTGCCAATTCCACGGACTGCTCTACGTACATCAACAAAATTAAAATAATTGACGAACAATCAAATAATAAAAAAAAACAAATACCACCTACACAATCCTACATCCCCGCCCACTCACCTAATTCAAACGCCTGGAAGCATAACCAAAACCAAAAATTGACGGCGACCATCCCAACAACCCCAGCCAACAATCACATAAATTTCCCCCCCCCATCGCCCTTCACAAACAAGCAGCACCTATCCTCCCTCCCCCTAACCCACCAAGAACTAAAGAAACTAACAACATAAATGACTTATTCACAGAAATGCAAAACTTACGACAACTGGTGAACCTTGAGAACATCATCAGGGCCAACCATGACCTAAACGCACAACTTTCAAACTATAACTCACAAGCAGAAAAGTTCTCAACATTCATCAACTTCACAAACAGCATCGAGGACCATAACATCAAAATCATCGCACAACTAGCACTACACAACCACAACACAAGCACCATGAACAACAGCTCATGGAACTCCAACGGAATTATAGGTAAGATAGGCGAGCTTATCGATTTTGTTAACACACATAACATACACATAATGACACCAAATGAAACTAAACTCACACACTCACACAAACTCAAAATACACTCCTACACAACCTATCGGGCTGATAGGCCAAACCAAGGTCCGGTGCCTGCCGGAGGCGTTGCAATATTAGTCAAAAATAACGTACCACACACAATAATAAATGCAGCACACACTACACTAGAGACACTTAGCATAAAACTTACAGACAACACCATAAAAACCGCAGCATACAACAGACCAAGCAACAACATCACAAAAGCAGACCTTGCAACCCTGCTATACAATAACAAAACACTAGTAGTCGGGGATCTGAACGCGAAACATTCAGACTGGAACTGCAACAGAAATAACACTAACGGCCATACACTCAAAAGATACATAAACTCACACGTTTCCATCATCTTGAACACAGACACACCAACACACTACCCTCAAAACGGGACTACACCAACCACTATCGACCTCATAATTAATAAAAACGTTGCTAATATCACACACCCCATATCCCTTGCAGAGCTTAACTCTGATCATAATCCCATCATATTTCCACTTACTAACAGACAAACAAACAATACAACAAAAACAATTATATCTTATAAACACACTAATTGGCAACACTTCCGCCACACACTCGATAAACACATTCTAATAAATAACACAATTAGCACAACACAACAAATCGAGGAAGAAATAATCAAATTTACACACTCACTGCATAACGCCATCAACAAACACACACACAAAATCAACTTTACACAACAAACCCTCAATTTAATGACACAACGTAACCACACGAGAAGGCAATGGCAGAGGACTCGCTTACCCCAGGACAGACAACGACTCAACGCTCTGAATACACTAATAAAAACCCAAATTAGAGAACAACGCAACACAATATGGCCCTTAAAACTAGCACTTAAAAAAAAAATTTCCCCTATTCCTACACTAAAACTAAACAACACAGAAACAGCTGAAACCGACGAACAAAAGGCGGAGGCACTTGCTAACACATTTATAGACATACACGTAAACGCTACAACAAATACACAAGAGCACGAGCACATCCTTAGAAAAACACGACAGTTCTTAAATACACCACACGTTACAACACACAAAGTCCTAGTTAAACTCCTAACCAACCCCACAGAAGTCGCAAAAATAATCCGCACCTTGCCCAGTTGCAAGAGCCTAGGCCCAGACTAGATTGACAATCGTATCCTTAAAAACTTCTCAAGGAAATCCGTAGTACAACTTTTACATAGTCAATGCAATAATCAAACTACATCACTTCCCAACTACATGGAAGAATGCCACAATTAAACCCAACCTAAAGCACAACAAGAATCCTTACCTCCCCGGCAGCTACTGGCCAATTAGCCTTCTATCCAAACTCACTGAAAAAATCATACCTTTCCGGGTCGACGCTATCGACACAGGACGACGGATTACCCCTGACATCCAGTATGGGTTCAGGCAGGCACACAGCGCAACCCTTCAGGTCACGAGGATCGCAACCGATATCGCCACCCAGTTGAACCTTAATAAAGCAACGGTGGTGGCCCTGCTAGACATCGAAAAAGCTTTTGACAAGCTTTGGATAGTAGGGCTTATCACCAAGCTAGTTACACTCCAATTTCCTCCACTTCTAACTAAACCAATTCACTCTTACTTAACCGATTGATCCTTCCAAACCAAAATTAATAACACCGTATCTTCCACCAAACCCATAGTGACAGTAGTCCCCCAAAGAAATGTCCTTGGACCCAAACTTTTCAATCTCTACCTGAGCGTTCTCCCCACTTTCCCGAACATGAAAACAGCTCTGTACGCAGACGACACGGCTATCTACGCGCATTCATTCAGCGCGCAGGTGGCCAACAAACAATTACAAATACACATAAATATCCTACAACACTACTGGGAGAAGTGGAAAATTAAAATCAACGCCACAAAAACTGAAACCATTGTCTTCTCACGAAAATATACACAAAACATATTAATCACACCACTAATTATACACGATCAAAAAATTACAACCAAACCCACAGTCAAATACCTTGGAGCACATCTACAACAAACAGTACGTCACGGACAACACATATACCCCCTCCTAGTTAAAAATAGTTCCCTTTCAAAAAAAAAAAATCATATACACCGCCATCATCCGACCCATCATCAAATACGAAGCTCCAGTCTGTTGCAATGCGTCAGATAGTGCACTACTACCATTACAGCGCCTTCAAAACAGGTGTCTCCGATTGGTTACCAGCTCTGATAGGTACACCCGTATTACAAACCTGCACAACACAAATAGAATTAAGTACATTAAACACTACATACAACGCCTATCTCAAAAATTTTACCAAAATACACCTACACGCACAAATGGCTTAAAAAAACATCACCAAAACCAGACACGATAACACTACAATTACACTAAAACATAAGCTCCCCTACAAAACCCTACCCATATTTTTCGAAAGCCTCCCTGAGCTGAACACCTAACATAAACACGCACAACAACACCGTATAACACACAACACTCATCACTACACAGCACTAGAGTGAACCACTAATACAAAACATCACTCATAATTTAAAATGTGCATCCTTCATCTTATAATTTAAATAACTTCAATTTTAAACTAGTTAAGTGAGTATATAAGTCTTATATAAAACATTGTATTAAAATGGTTTTTTGTTCCCCCTTTTCCCATAAACACAATGCTATCACAAATAAAACATCATAAACAAAAGTAAACACACAACAGTATAATACTCAAGCTTACAATGCAACACACACATAAACAGATATACACTCCTCGAGTGAGTAGGAACTCTGACAAAATCAATTATGTTGTTCCCACATTATATATTAGCATATAAAGTAATAAAATTAATTAACAAAAAAAAACTTTCAAAATGAATGAAAATGAGGGTGCGAGTGGTCCCGGGTTCAAACCCCGGACGAGCCCGAGAGTATTTTTAAAACAGAATGTATATTATAGCTTGATATCAGAAAGAAGAATGCCTTCAATTGGCTTACATTAAAATAATGAATAAAATGATCGTGAAAGTGGTGGCATATCAAAAATCAGAAGTTCGATATTATTGAAGCGCTATAGCTGCTATGTTTGGTATTATGCATCAATTGAAACGCTTCCTACATAAATGCCTAAGCCTGAAAACCAGATCTGGAAGGTACACCCGCATTACACAGCTGCACGATGACACTAACTTACCATATATGAGAGTATGTATTCACTTTTACAAAAACACACTACTTAATTCAACCATTATACACGTAAAATTCTACACAAGTTACCCTACCAAAACCTACCCATATATCTAGAATAGCTCTATAAGCAGAACATCTGAAACACCCATACAACGCAACACAACACAAAACAAAACATGTCTTATTCACAACATATGTACATTCATCATCATCGTTAATGTTAATTTGAATTTAGATAGGCTAGTTTTAAGCGTTAACAAATAATGTCATGTGAAGTAAAATGAGTTTGTGTCCCACCTTTTCTCAATACAATACACTATTAACATTGTAAAAGAAAAACTTATAACGTGGAACAGAGTCAATAATAAAACGAATTAAAGCACATAACTCAATAACACCCTAACACAGATATACACTCCCCCTGTGAGTAGGAGCTCTCATAAAACCAACTATGGTGTCCATACGTTATTTTATGATAAAATAATGCAATGCAAAATTTTATAGATTTTTGATAATGAAATGAATGGATATTGAATCCAATGATCCTGTTTAAATCTCGGTGGATTCAAATTTAACATAAAACTCTGACACCCAGGCCTTATCAATATTTATGACAACCATGTTTCCAACAAGGTTCCATGGTGTAATGGTTAGCACTGTGGACTTTGAATCCAGCGATCCGAGTTCAAATCTCGGTGGAACCTAATTTAAGTTATAACCCAGTTGCCTAGGTCTTATCAATATTTATATCAGCAATGTTTCCAACTTGGTTCCATGGTGTACTGGTTAGCACTGTGGACTTTGACTCCGACGATCCTGGAACTGGAACTGCAACCGAAACAGCACTAATGGCCACACACTTTAAAGATACACAAACTCACAAGTTTTCATCATCATGAACACAGCCACACCAACACGGTACACACAAAACGAGACTACGCCACCCACAATCGACCTTATCATTAAGAAAAACGTTGCTAATATCACGCACCCCGTATCCCTTGCATAGCTTAACTATGATCAAAATCCCATCAAATTTACACTTAATAACAGACAAACAAACAAAATAATAAAAATCATATAAAACACACTAACTGGCAACACTTACGTCACACACTCGACAAACACATCCTAATAAATAACACAATTAGCATAACACAATAAAAGGACGAAGAAATAACATAATTTACACTCACACAACGCCATCAGAAAACACAAATAAAATTAAAACGCGAACACATAAAATTAACTTATGACAACAAAAGCTCGAATTAAAAACACAATGTAACAACATGAGAAGGCAATGGCAGAGGACCCACCTCCCACAGCACAGACAATGACTCAACGCTCTGAATACACTAATAAATATCTGACATGCCTGACTCTAAACTTTATTATACGCATTTCGGGTAGATAGTTAAAATTAAAAAAATTATGAATAGTTTTAAAAATTTCAAAGTTTTATAAATTCTAACGTTCTAACCAAAATGCGTATAAGAAAATACAGCTACAGACATGCCGCATGTCAGCATATGTACCTACTGCCAACGCGAGTTCATCAATCACTGGCGGAGAACCAGTATATATGCAGTAGACTTGAGAAGTATTGTAAAAAACTAGATTTTTTGTAACCTGTACGTTTACTGAAAATTCTTTTCGAATAAAAGTTATACGAAATAGCTTTTATTATCATTCTTACTAATTTTGCTGTAAGTACTACCATTTTTGAGTTATATGCAAATTATAAACGATTAAAAAATTACACCTAAACCTACAGTCAAATACCACATTTTAAAGTCAATCAAAAAAGCACAACATGTCATTCGAAACGTTTACCCAGTCTTCTATAGAAATAGTTCCATTTCAAAAATAAAATAACAATAATAATAATAACTCCTATACACCACCATCATTCGACCCATCATCAAATACGCTGCTCCTGTCTAGTGCAATGCGTCGGATACTGCGTTGCTGCTACTACAAAGCTTCCTAAACAAGTGCCTCCGCTGGGTCACCAGCTCACATTGGTACACACGCATTACACACCTGCACAACACAAGTAGAATCGAATACATCAAACACTATATACAACGCCTATCGCCAAAATTTTACCAAAACACACTTACACACACTAATTTCTTTTTTATAACCAATTTTTATTTACAATTTGTCTTAGTAACTGACATTCAGTAAAACTTATAATAAGATGTACATTGGCATGTAGAGGATGCTATCCTGTGATAGTCCTCTTCTTATTCTAGATTAGTTCTAATTGTTTCAATGTCGGTGAATATTTCAAGTCACCTTGTCGGGAATTTGCCAGCTAGCTTCTTTTCCGTCGACTCTGCGTGACAGGTAGGGAAATTTCTAAGTGGCTTATTTTCTTTTGCTTCTACATAACAGATATGATGACGCTAAAAACATTGTAATTTTTAGTTACATTTATTAGGTAGGTCAAGTATGTAACCACGTTTTAAGTGTTTTTTTAATGTCACTGTCAGCAAATTACTTGTTAAAGTATTTAGTTGCGCACGTAATCTGCTATGATATTTCTCACTGATGGCTTTGATTTCTTCTTTCACTGTCACTACGAATAGATCGCGGTCAATTATGGCGTTGGTGACGAACCATACTGCACAGTGCGGAGCACTTCAGACCGAAATCGCTGCAGGATATAAATTTTAGAGTTACTGGCAGTACTCCATAGTTGAATTCCATACGTCCAGACTGCTTTAAGAATAGTCTGTCGAGAATTTTTATTTGCTGCCTATTAGCCAGTACATGCGACTGAATGTCACGCCTAGTTGTTTTCTTTTGGTCCAGATGTGTTTTTTCATGTTTTTCAAGTGCATATCTAGGTGTTTCGTTTCTTCTACCTGTGGGAGGGGCTGGACGTACAGTGTCACAGTAGGACAGGTTTATTTTCTTATTGTAAATGTGACATGGGTGGATTTGGTTTCATTTGCCCTAATTCTCCATTTTTTTAACCATGGTCGAATTTTGTTCAGACGTATCTTGTGGCTACGTTGCGATCTTCGTGAGAGAAGAGTATTGCTGTATCATCGGCGAATGTTGCGATTAATGTTGTTTCTGATGTTGGCAGGTCAGCTGTGTATAGGAGGTTTAGTATGGGTCCCAGTACACTACCTTGAGATACACTGGTTTCTATTGGGTAGAGTCTTGTTTGTTCATTTTTATATATAAAATAGAAATATCTGTTGGAAAGGTATGATTTGAGGATTTGGTAGTAATTATGTGGTAGGATTCTTTTAATTTTATTAACCTGGTGTGCCAGACTTTATCGAAAGCTTGACATATATCTAAAAAGGCAGCTGAGCAGTATTTTTCTCTCCTATATTTTTGTGTATTTGGTTCATGACTGTGGATTTGTTTAATCGTTTCGTGTTATGTTCGGAATCCGAATTGGTAGTTTGAATTTATGTCTATTTCTTTTAGAACTGACTTTATACGCTTAAGCAATATTTTTTGTTATATTTTGTTATATTACCGTAAAGTAAATTGCAATAATGTCTCACCCAGTGTTGGAAGAATGCTATCTTAATATGGTACCAGAATTTAACGGAAATCCTAAATTATTACACCGATTTATACAAATTTCGGAAAGATTTATTAACCGCTTTTTACTTCCTTATACGCAGTATAAGTAAGTATTGTAATCATGAAAAATTTCGAACTAGAGATTTTAACGAAAATATACGTTTTGACCTTCCCTGAATCGATTCCGACTATTTTTGGAATGACGTCCGTCTGTGTGTGTGTGTGTGTGTGTGTGTGTGTGTGTGTCTGTGTGTGTGTGTGTGAGCGCTCTACAGCCCAAACGGCAAAAAGTAAAATTATGAAATTTTAAACTTAAGATTTGTATGTGCCGGGCACGAAAACCTCCTATTTTTGAAAACCATATTCCGACCGGAAGTGCATGTTTACACTAGTCATTTTTTGCAGTTTCTGAAATTACTCAAAAATGGTTACAGTTACAGAAAATTTTTGTGAACAAAAATTAATGATATTTATATTTAGCACAACTTTTGTTTGAAACTTTTTTCCAAAAAAAGTACTGATTTCAAAATAAATTTCTGCATATTATATATATTGTTACATAAATCGTATCATCTGCGACTGTCAATTGTATAACAAAATAGACTTAAATAATTTGAAGTTTGACATTTAATATTTATTCTAAGAAACATATTTAGTGTAAAAGCGATCTAAAGGTTACAACAAATATTATAAATTAGAAAAATAATGTAACTACGATATGGTTTAACTCATTTGTGGATAAGAAAGTTCGGTGCATGACACTGCAGATATTTTAATACGATAGATCCCAGCGATTTACAAAATGATTATCTGCTTACTAGTATAGCATCAAAAATTAAAGGCGAAACCGCCGAAAAAAAAGTAATTGTAGTGTTAAATCTTGGAAAGAGCTTAAACATGCCTTGTTCGATGCATATTCTGATAGAAGGGACGATATTACTCTTACGTTAGAAATTGCAAATTTGAAACAAAATAATCTTTCATGCATTGATTATTTCCACAAAATACAGGACCTATTAAGCAGTTACACAGCTTATATCGACATTTACTATCCAAACCCAATAGCAGCTAACACTTTAAAAATAAATGGAAACAAAGTTGCGTTAAGATCTCTAATTTTGAACTTAAAAGAACAAGTTGGACCTTTAATAAGAACACGTAAACTAACCAGTTTAAATGATGCATATTATATGCTTACCAACCTATTTCAAATAGATGCGCAAAACAGTCAGGGAATTAACAAGCAAATCCCGCAAAAATTAAATAAACCAATATACTCCCCTCAATTTCAAGCCAGACAACCGCCAACCTCCTCTCATAAATTTAACAATACTGAACCACAAATAAAACCAATGAAACCTAAACTAACCCCAATGAGCATATTCACACGACTATTATGCACCTCACGAACACAATTCACGCGTCAAAATTATCAATTCGGAAGAAATCACAATCAACCAAACCATATGACTGAATAATTATTGAATCAAAAAGCTGAACAACCAGACTATAACGACGACGAAAAGCAGATTAACATGGAAGAAACCGAACTTACACAACCGAATAGTGACGATTCTTCTTTAGACGACCCCAGCCTCGAACTAATGGAGAAGAAATAATTTGCAACATGACTAATAAACTACCCTACTTAAAATTAAAAACATCTGTAGTATCACGCACCGAACTTTCTTATACGCATTTGGGTTAAACCATATCGTAGTTTCATTATTTATCTAATTTATAATATTTGTTCTAACCTTTAGATTGCTTTTACAGTAAATATATTTCTTTGAATAAATATTTAATGTCAAACTTCAAATTATGAAAGGCTATTTTGTTAAACAATTGACTGGCGCTGATGATACGATTTATGTAAAAATATATAAAATAAGCAGAAATTTATTGTGAAACCAGTACCCTTCTTGGAAAAAAAATACGAACAATTTTTCTGTAACTGTAACCATTTTTGAGTAATTGCAGAAACTGCAAAAAATGACGAGTAAACAGGCACTTCCGCTTTGAATATTTTTTTCTAAAATAAGACGTGCACACTCCAGGTATTTGCAAATCTTAAGTTAAAAGTTTCATAATTTAGCTTCAACCGTTTAGACTGTAGAGATCATACACACACACACACAGACGGACGTCATTCCAAAAATAGTCGGAATCGATTCAAGGAAGGTCAAAACGTATATTTCCGTTAAAATCTCGAGAAAGTAAAAATTCATTTGCCTCGTTGGTACCGGATTAACTAAATCCTAAATTAATAAAAATCTCGTCTACAAAAAAAAAAACGTTATAAGATCTATAAAGAAGACTTCATACTTCATACTGCACATGGTTCTTCGGAAGGCAACGAATACGTTATAATAACTTTTCAGTCTAAACCAGTAAAATTCTATTTGTATAATTTTCATCATTGTTTATATATCCTAATAGGAAACATTAAAACTACTACGAGCACAATTGTATACAGGGTGTAACAGCGAAACGAGCGAATAACTTCTATGTTATAAAAGATACAATAAAATAGTATGAGACAATCTTTTGCAGGACCAAAGGGGACATCCAACTATGAAGGAATATATTTTTTTAAACCAGTGGTTCTCAAGCAACAACACAAAGTTATGTTTTTTAAAATGAGATGCTATATATTTTTAAGCCCATTCGATAGAAGTTTCTATTCTGAATTCCAATATGTATTCGTTTTATACCCTTACATGAGTAAAATATTGAGAAAAATGCGATTGAAAGTTAAATAAATTTTATTTTTATAGTGATTTTACAGTAGGCTATGAGCTTAAATACAACGAAACATAAATTAAACACATGAAATTCTTTGTTGTTTACTTTATAACACTATTTATAAAGTAAATAACAAATAATTTAATGTATTTAATTTATGTTTCGTTGTATTTAAGCATAACACACATATATATATATATATATATATATATATATATATATATATATATATATATATATATATATATAACATATATATAACATAACTTTGTGTTGTTGCTTGAGAACCACTTGTTTAAAAAAATATTTTCTTTTATAGTTGGATGTCCCCCTTGGTCTTGCATAAGATTGTCTTATACTATTTTATAGTATCTTTAATAATATAGAAGTTATTCGAGGTAGCTCGTTTCGCTGTTACACCCTGTATAACTCATGACGTAATGAAAATTTTAAATAAGAATTTAAACTTCAACATTTTAATAGAAATAATAAAAAAGAGGTTTTCACCAACGAAATTAATACTGAAATTAACTTTAATCAAATGAGAACGGAACACCTAAACGAAAACGAAAAATTAAAATTAAAACAAGTAATAACATATATAAAGATATTTTCCAAAAGGAAATGAAAATTTAACTTTCACGAGGGAAATTAAACATGCCATTAGGACCACAGACGAAATACAGATCTATACGAAAAGTTAAAGGTATCCAGAAATAAATAAACCGGAAGTAGAGAAACAAATGTAAAACTTATTGCAAAACAATATCATTCAAAAATCTTATTCACCATGGTCGGCACCAATTCGCATAGTACCCAAAAAGATGGATGCCTCGGGAGAGAAAAAATACAGACTGGTTGTTGATGTCAGGAAACTGAATGTTAAAACCATCGATGACAGATTTCCCATACCTATATATTTCGATTCATTCAGTCTTCGTTTTCTTTTAAGGCGATGTTCCAATTTTTTGCTCAAATAAATGACTATATTTTATAATTTTTTTCTCTCTTATTTGATTAGATAGAAAATTTGGTTTAATTTTAAAATATTAAGTAACTCATGCAGTATACAAAAAAAATTTAATTTTTCATTTTTATGCATATTTACTTATATAAGAGGTGAGAAAGTAGTTGCCGCGGAGATGAGGCGTTTTACGGTGTGCACGATAACGCCAGTCCAAGATGTCGAAAACTAAATAAATTAAAGGGGTTTTATTAAGAACAAAATTACCTTCCCCGTAAATGAATAAAAAGTTAAAAATTAAGAAACACCTAGAAAATAGAGTGAGTTTAAGAAAAGTTCTATGTTTTGTACACAAATTTGGCGCTTTGGGATTGAATAAGAATAGAACTAATGTATGTTTATGTCAAAATGTCAATTTTCTTTCTGCATTATAAGTTCGTTAATAAAATAAAGGAATATTTGAGTCAATAGCTTATCTACTTTTTGAGCTAGAGTGCACACCGTTTTTAAAAATTTAGTTTCGAGAAAAACGTGTTTGAAGTTAAATTTTTGTGTATTTATTACCCGGTTACTACTTATAGAAATGTAAATATCTTGGAAATGGTTTCGAAATTCACCTTAAAATTGTTTACGTGACTGACAAGGAAACATCCCGAGGTGTGTCTCACCAAATTTAATGAAACTGTTGTATGTTGTAGTAAGTGAAAAAACAATCGATACGTAATTTTTTTTTTCGGCCCGTTAACTTTTAAGGTGTGAAAAAATCTATTTTGACCATCATTTGACGTTGAAAATGAATTTCAAGGTCAAATGAAGGTCAACATTATTTGACCCGCATTAACCCTAGCAACTTTTGTATTTAAAGTTTATTTCGAACAAGCTTATTTTTAGAGTTAGTCGTGTTTTCCTGATTTTGTTAAAATTTATGGAGGTGGTTTTCAACCCTTAGAAGTTAAAACGGGCCAAAGAAAAAAATTACGTATCGACTATTTTCTCACATACTACAGTATCATTAAAATTGGTGAGACACACCTCGGGATGTGTCCTTGTGAGTAATGTCAATTTTGAGTTTGATAATTTTGCTAATCCTAAATTGTTGTAAAATATTCCGCTCGATTTATTACATTGGGTATTGACATAATGGACATATGTTGATATCTTGATAGAAAGCATCCATATAAAGAAAAAGATTGTAGTTGGCAGCATCTGAAACAAAATGTTTCATTAAATTAGTAAGATATTTTTTTACTCGTTTTCCTATCCTAATATCAACAGATTGGTTTGGGTAAGTCTTTATGATTCTATAAGGACCTATATAAGATGGAGATAATTTTTTGGATAAATTAGGTTTCGTTTGTTTATTATAGATATATACTTGATCATTCATCTGGAATTCTCGTGGGTGTATTTTATTATCGTAATATTTTTTACTTTTGATTTTCGAACTGATAATGTTCTCTCTAGCAATTTTAAAAGATGTATTTCGTTTATTTTGTAAGGATTTTATGTTATTGTCATAAGTATAATTAAACTTTGTTTCTTGAACAATTGATGATGGAAGAAATAGTTTATGACCGAATAGAAGTTCATAAGGGGTGAAACTTGTTGATTTATGTGTAGATGTGTTGTACCTGAACATTGCGAATTGAATGTATTCATCCCAGTCTGTTTGATTAGGTTTTATATAGTGCTTTAAGTAGTCCTTTAAAGTTAAATGACTGCGTTCTAGTGCTCCATTTGATTGAGGCATGATAAGGGTTAGTAATTATGTGATTTGTCTTAAATAGATTAGTTAAATATTTTATCATTTGAGATATGAAGTCGGATCCTTGATCTGATTATATGGTTTTCGGGATTCCAAAATAAGTGATTATTCTTGTTAAGACTTTGGCATCTGTACCAGCCTCTATTTCCTAGTTCCGTAAGAGGTAACGGTCCTACAATATCTATCGCTAATATTTCCAATGGTTTATCTGATGTTGACGTAATTTCCATCGGTTGTTTTGTGGGTTTAAAATTTGTTTTGTTAATTTGACAAGAACTACAGTTTCTAATGTATTTCCTAACGTCAGCTTTCATAGTAACCCAATAAAAGTTTTCTTTAATTTTTGAGTAAGTTTTATTGAAACCATAATGACCAGATGGTTTACTATCGTGATTTTCCTTAAGAATTCTTTTTATTTCTTCTTCATTCTTTGGGTTCAGTTTCGCAGTGTTAAACATTTTTATGTGATTTGTGGGAAGCATGAATTTAATCATTTCGTACAAATGTGGAATTTTGATATTATTATGCTTATCAGGAGGAATTAGAACAAATTGATCATTTTTTATATAACCTTTTAAATTTTGTAAACTTTCGAATAAAAATTTTTATTCTAAATTATCAAAATGCAAGTTGGTCGGAAAAAGTATATAAAGTGTTTGATTCTGATTTTTCTATTTAGATACCCCATTAATATGTGGCTTTAGTTTGGTTGCATCGAAATTTGTTTTTATATAATCTGCATATTGGTTACTTTCGTCTAAATCTTGTGACCATAGAAATACGATTGGAACCATTTGTTTGGAAAAAGGTGTATTATCTTTATCATATGTGACTAATTCCTGATTCTTTTTGTGGTATTCAATAAAGTCTTGATAATTTCTTAATTCTTTTATTTTTTTTATTTTTTTGTACTTGCGTTTCTGGAAATAGTATTGATAATCCATCCGCATTTCAATTTATGCGACCTGATTTGTATTTTATCCGATATTCATAATCGCTGAGTCTTAAGCGCCATCTGAGTAATTTCGAAGGGTTTTGACAATTGAAAAGCCATTGTAATGGGCGATGATCAGTATAAATAGTAAATGTCTGTCCATACAATGTGACGCTATCTGGCCTGGTGTGGCCCACGTAACAATGTCCCCCTTGCGTGTGTGCTGGTTGCCTGGTGCTCGGGCGCCTGCAGCGGATGCGGCTTTACGGTCGCACTTACTAGAAGGGTTGCCGGGGATAGCTGCAGTGGGAAGGTTCAGGGTTGTTGAAAGAAAACTTTCGATTTATTAAGATCGTGGCTTTTATTTAACTCTTGGTTTCACCCTAAAGAAAATACGGAGGACTCTGTCGGTGCCGGTGACGGGGTATGGTCGAAGTTATGGCTAAAATCCGGACATCTCACGGGCCGGTAACAAGTCCGCTAGTTGGGAACGGTGTAGTTTATGCCCTAGAAGTTAAATAGAACAAAAATCGCGAACCGGTAAAATTACCGGTTAGTGAAACGGCCGGTAATCGTGTCTAGCTACCGCTAGCAGAGCCACAGCTGCCACTAGACACGGGAAAAGTAACGCGAAGCTACGCGAACGTAAATATCGCGAGCCGGTAAAATGAACGGGTAATAAAAACGGTCGGAAACTACACCTAGCTACTGCCAGGAGAACCACGGCTACCGCTAGGCGTGAAAAGAACGGAAAGAAACGGTGAGGATGATGTATGCAAACGTCTCGTACTCACCACGCGGTTTGGAAACCTCGGTGTCGACCAGGTAAGTAGATAGAAAACGCCGTTTCTAGCACAGTTCAAGGTCTCGCTTCTGATTGGTCGTGCCGTTGTGACGTCATAGGGAGTGTTGGGTTGACGTGGGTGTATAGCGGGTTGTGTGATATTTGGGGTACTTAAGAAGATATCGCTAATGCATTAATGTAAAGTGGGATGTATGATATTAGGGAGTGTTGGGTTGACGTGGGTGTATAGCGGGTTGTGTGATATTTGGGGTACTTAAGAAGATATCGCTAATGCATTTATGTAAAGTGGGTTGTATGATATTTGGGTACTTTATGCATGTGTTGATACTCATCTAGTTTTTTAAACCATACCCATTGTTCATAAAATATGAGAATATTATCATCAACAATTAAGAATGTATTCACATTATCCAAATCACACAACTCAGGGTGTTTTGATATTTTCACTGTTGGAACTTTAGGTGGTGATACATTTGTAATTTTAGATTTATACAATTTTTTAATAGCATTAATATCATCATTACTTAATTTAAATTCAGATATGTTGCTAAATATTTGTTTACTATGAAGTGGATACATAACAGAGTTTTCATAAGTAGAATGTGCAATACCAAGCGTATGACCAATTTCATGTACAAGAACTTCAAATAAATTTATTCTATCATCATCCTTTGTTTGACTGAGATCTTGATTCCAATTTTCCTGATAGTCCAAATGTAGGTCAACAGACTTTGTTGTACTACTTGTGGGATAAAACGCATGTCCTAAAACACCACCTGCTCCATCGAATGGTATATGACAATTGGATTGCTCCTTATAATTATGATGTCTTTGAATTCCAAAGGATATGATTATATTCGGTGTGGAGACCCCCTTTTTATTATTAATATATGATTGATGTACAAAATTAAGTTGTACATGTTTAGCCCAAATTGCAAAAGCTTGTTTTGCAATATTGAATAGATGATTATTTCCACTAGTGAAATCCCAAGTTATAGTTGTTAAATTCCAAGAATGTGGTAAGAGGTTATAATTTAAAACATCAGCTACACCACATCTTCGACTTTTCATTAATTGTGTTGTTTGTGTTAAATTATCATATGGTAAATTATAATAATCTTGAAATAATTTTAACGCATTTAAATATTTCACATCACTCTCATTTATGCTAATTCATTCATTTTCTTCAGTTTTTATATACCCATATGTATCTAGGTAAGCCAGAGTATCTTTAAAATTGAATGCATTTGCAAAACTAAAACATAATAGCAGGAATACAATCATGACTGATTAATTACAATTCTACATGTAAACTAAACCGAAAAAATAATAACTCACCAATATATTGTAGTTTACTGCATTGTAAGAAATTTATTTATATCTTGTAGGAAATCATATAATTCAATATTCTCTAATTCATGTTGAAGAACTTCAATTGTTATTTTGTTATCATTATAATTTCTACAAGTTTCCATTCCTTTAGAATAACGTTTAGACATATCATTTAGAACATCTTCTAATAGCCCAAGCTTATTATCATATATTATAACATGTTCAAAATCTCGCATTAATATATCAAATTTATGAAAAATATTATTAACAGCACTTTTTAAATCTACACTTTTGGGTATAGCTTCAAATGCACTCGCTACCCACATGATAAAGTAGTGATCAATACTAAAGAAAGAAAGAAAATGTGAATTGATAAAAAAAAATTATTTTTTTATTTTCGGTGAGGAGGGTTCGTTTATAAGTGGAGATAAAGTTAAATACATAATTATTTACTAGTGAGTCTTATAGATAGGAGGTAAGTTAAAACTTATATAATCCATTATTCATTAATAACTTAATTATGTATTTATGTTTAGAATAATGATTAAAGCTAGGAAACGTAAAATGTTAGATAAAGATGGTATTGCAAAAAAAAAATTAATTTGGAAAATAAAGAAAACATTCTACCAGAAGCCATTCTTTCAAAACCAAACGCAACTACAATAATCAACCCAACCGATCTAGATGTTATAGTTGCCAATGTATTCAATCCACCACCACCACCATCCATCGTTGACCTAGATAATTATCAACATTATCATGAAGATGGAAAAAGACTATTGTTGGAATACAGGTATCCATTAAACCAAAGTCTAAGTAGATGGATATCAATTGGTATTGACCCTAAGCAAAATTTTGAAGTTGTTGTAATAATATCTAATTTAAGATCGTTAGATGGTATACAATTTAAGCTATCTGATTGGTATGAATTTTTACAATGTCGTGATATAATCATGAATTTTTTGGATGGAAAAAGTAATGTAGAATATCAAAATTTACGAGATCATAAATTATATTATCATGTGATAAATGAAGTAAAAGTTATATCGATTGAATGGAAGAAGAGAGAAATATGTTTAGCTACACAATCACTTACAAAATTATTTGAATTAGAATTTATTATAGACTATTATTTAAAAATGTTAATTTCTTTAAATTTTACACAGTTTCACAATGATATCATATCAAAATCGATTATGTTTGGTGATAATATTATTGATAATATAAAGTATTTATTAAATGTTGAAAACCATTTATGTTATTTGGCAATGCAAGAGCTCTTAAACATGTATCCAGATATAATTCAAGAAAATACATTATTATATTATTAATAATTTTTAGGTTAAGAAGAGAGGTATATTTATACAAATTGGAAAAGTTGAAGTATGATATAAAGCTATACAAGGATATGAAATTTATAATAAACAATTTATTAGTATTAAAAATGTAACAATGGGTAATCTTATATACCGGATATAATATTTGTGGTATTTGGTTTACGTAAATATTAGATATGTAATTTATAATAAACAATGTGTAATCTTTTATACCGGATATAGTATTTGTGGTATTTGTCATATATAAATATTTAATTTACATCAAATTTAGTTATTGTGAAAATGTCAAATGATATAGTTTATTTACTGAATCTGGAGGCCTCAGTCTTACATGTTGTGAAAAAGTATTATACACTAAAAAATAAAGGAGCCTTTATCCCACACTCTGATTTGACTAGTGAAGAAATTGAAGTACTCCCAAAAGAATTTGTGTAAAGAACATGTGGTCAAATTAGTTTTCCTTGGGATAAATTCCCAAAAAAATGGCAAACGGATTCTGAATTCAAGAAGTATGAACGATGCACTAAACATCCAGATAACAGAGTAGTCTGGTGTGATCACATAACAGATTTTTTACTAGTTAAAAATTGTAAATTGTGTATTTTTGATTATTTTAAAGAAGAATATAATAGATTGTTAACATTTGAGAAATGGAATAATGTATTCATTAAAGCAGAAGGTTTAGCAAAAGCTGGATTTTATTATATTAGTTACAAAGATGTTGTTCGTTGTGCTTTCTGCAATATTGAATTATATAATTTCATAGAAGGTGATGATGCTATAACCGAACATAAACGTTGGTCAGAAAAATGTTCTTTTATTAATAAGATTTAAAATGTTATAAAAATTGCTAATAAAATTGTTATTTATTTTTGTGTACAATATAAATTATGGAATATTAAATAAGTATACAGAAATTTTTTTTTAAAATGTGTTTTATTTTTTCATATTTTTTTAATTTAATTACAATATTTTAATATATGATTATTATCATTATCTAACCACTTTTTTATTTTATTTACATTACTAAGTGCACATATATATGGTGCAGAATGTGCAAAACAAGTTTGATGTGTGAAACATTTTTTAATTGACTCATATTTTTCTAAATCACATATTTGGGCGGGTAAATCATACCAGCTCAAGAACTCTTTCTTTTGTAATCCTTTCACATAAATTTTCACTGCTGGTTGGAGAATCTTCTTAATTATATTATAAATCTCTTCATATGGAATGTACCCATCACTCCATTTGAGACCATGATTCTTATGTAACCAAATAGCTTGTTTCTTATACTTTCGCTCTAATTCACTCCAAGGAAATGGTGGCTTGAACAGAAAGTGTTGTAATTTACTCCCATCTCGAGATAGAATCACTACTTCTTTCGGTACCAAATAATTGCAGTAGGCAGTAAATCCTTGTATATCTACGATGAGCTCCATGGTTAAACTAACGCTTATCAGCGATAAGTTCCATGGTTAGACTAACGTTTTAACATCGCCTGACATCGGATTATATTCAATGATACGATCATGTAAAATTAAACAGTATGCAGTCGTATTGGTTGGAAAATTTTCACTTGATTAAAATTCAAGCCTAATATCTACAGATGCTGATTTTAACGATTCATTTTGATGTGAGCAATCAATTACAGCCAGCGGTGCATAATCTTTGAAATCATTTTTATAAGTAATGAGCCTGTATCACGACCATAATAAGAATTTTGAAATTTTGTGTACATTTCATACAATAATGCATATTGGTTATTTTCAAAATTTAAATTTAAATTATCATATGGATAGCACACAGAATTCAAATATACTTTTACATTTGTTAATTTACAATGATCGAAAACACTAGCATTTTTATTTATTTTATTTTTTCTATCAGATTGAAAACCTAGAATAACATAACGCGGTTTTTCCAATTTAGTAGAAGTTTTAACAGGCCATGTTTGCTTCATTGTTGTAGGTAATAATGGATATTCGTAGAGATCCCAGCTTCTAAATGCCATAGATAACGTCTTATTACTTTCAATTATTTTCAATAAATTCAGTTTTTCTTTATCAACAACAAAAATATGTGGCACTCGCCATTGAATTTTTGATAGATTAAATTTCAATTCAGTTGAACTTGTGTATGTATTGTTATCACTACGAGCTCGAATTAAAACTAATTCTTGCATAAAATTTACAATTATTCTTTTGTAATCTTCAGCAAATCCTAATAGTGATTTCAATGGTATGCAAACGTTAAAATAACCTTCACTATTCACAATATTTACATTTAAACCCCATCCTGCATTTTCTAAAGCACAACTTTCAGAATCGCTTAGAGAAATATATGATTTCATTGTACTACAAATCGCCACTGATTTATTTTTCTCAACTTCTACACCATTCAATGCATATCTAATCTCATCAAAGATAAGAAATGCCATTATTTGTAATTTTGGTATCATCTGGAGCAGCACTACCATCATTTTTTGTTAATTTTCCTTCAATATACAAAAAACTTTCACTAGGTAATGTATATATATCCTGTTGTTGTATCGGTATCCGAATTTCATCACTATTGTTGAATGTTGATGCCACATATGACTGATGACTATGTACCTCTATACGTGCTATTGTATTTTAAAATACAATATTGGAATAAATGTTTAATACATCACTCATCTTTTTTTCTTTATTATAAACCCTTGTGATATTAAAAATGTTAAATTTTCTTGTGTTAATTCTTTCACTGTTGATACAGAAGTGGTAATGCTTTTCTTAGCTGTTATATTTTTATAACAAATTCCCATGTTCTTTCAAGTGAAGTCTGATAGTAATCGTTTCACCTCTAAAATTCACTAAACACCCGTCTTGATCAACAATCGTTAGTGTAATGTTACTTATTGTGTTGACAGGTAAATAAATTACATTAGATGGCACTTCAACGATTTTATATCCAGAAGGAAGCATTGGATAAAACTCATGTATTGTATATACATGCTTATCGTTTTTATATGCTCCTGTTACTATGTTACATTCTATGAGAAGAGTATTTACTTTTAAAATATTAACTGGTAAATCAGATTCATGTAATATATGTGGTTCTAGTACACGTTCTTTAAATCCTAATAATGAACCAATATTATTAGGCTTAGTAAAGTCAATTTGTAGGGTGCTTTTTATCTCACATTTTAATGTATTGTTGTTGGGACGTACAGTTATATAATTTCTTACATTACTCTCTTTCTCAATTCTATTATTATACATAAAAGAAAAATCTTCTGCATTAGGATCTCCTAATATCTGTTTTAAATATTGATCGATATCATCAATTTCATATGAACCTACTGGAATAGTTAATTCCTTATCCCCATAGTAAAATTTATTATTAGATGCATCTATGTTTGGAATAGAATTGTATGTGTGAAAATCAATTAAACCAATTACATGCTCACCAATTAAATCAATCGGTGGAAAAAAATCAGTACATAATTCAGATGTATTACCAGTTAGTGTTAACGTCAAAGCCATGATAAAAACTGGTATTAGTTAGATTCGTTCTGTTTATTTATAAGAAATTTCAAACATAAATGACCACAATTATAAGAATTAAATTTTTGTAAATGTTTATGATTGTAATTTATTTTAATATTTTTACCAAAATAATTTATAAGCTCCAAAGGAGGTTGTAAATTTCCAAAACTATCAAAATATGAAACTTTATTATAACGTTTCTTATAAGCTACCCAATGACTTCCCAATCCATGTTTGTCATCAAGATTTATTATAGCACACTCATTGATTTTAGGTTTAGATGGTAGGGCGTTACGCATAAACACACCGCGAAAATATGGTAGTCTATATGCGATTTGTTTCAACTCAACATCGCTTAACGCTCTTTTCGGCAGTTTTTTAAGGATAAACCTCGTCCATTTTGATATGGTTTTAAATGTAACCCTCCACCTAATGCTTTCTTGGTGCCATAAGCTGCGGCACCACTTACAGCCCCTGTTATTAATGCTTTACCTATAAGCGGTAATAGCAATGGTATAAGTGCTGGTAAAAATCCTCCAACCTTAGGTGTTGGAATTACCCGGGGTTTAGGTTTGCGTTTTTGTTTGCGAGATTTTTTATGACCCATTCCAAATTTTCGTTTTGCTTTCATAATGTTTGTAACTGTACAAGCTGTTGCTTTTTCTCCAAAAGATGCGTTTTTAGACTCAACCAGATTCCACGCTTTTTCTTGTAATACTTTGTCTGCCTCGTGCCCTTTTGATAAGTCACTCAATTTTAAATTTTAAATATCGTGTTGTTTGCATGCAACGTCTAAATGATTTATACAAGGATCACCTCGGTTTAATCGTTCTTTTAAATTAGTTCCAGAACCACAATACTGATATCCAGATTAATGTTATTCAACAGGTAATGAATTTATAGCACGGTTAATAAGACACTCTCCATGAACTAGCATGAGTAAACTGATAACTATAAATAGTGGTACAAACATTAAAAATGTATAGTAACACAATGAAATTTATAAAGCAACAACAAAAGCTACAAGTTAAAAACTTTGATGTAACAACTGATATTAAATTTAAAAGACATGGTGATTTATTGCCCAACAGTATAAGATGTCTTATTTGTGGACCTTCAAATTGTGGGAAAACAAATTTTATGCTTCGTTGTTAACACATCGAAATGGATTAAAATTTGCAAATATGTATGTATATTCTAAATCTCTTCATCAACCAAAATATCAGTTTTTAGAAAAATGTCTATCAAGAGTAAAAGGAATGGGTTATTTACCTTACAATGAAATAAATGAGATTATTAAACCACAAGATGCAAGATCCAATTCAGTATTTGTATTCGATGATGTAGCCTGTGATAAACAGGATTGTAACCGTAGTTATTTCAGTATGAGGAGACACTCACAAGTTGATTCAATTTATTTATGTCAAACTTACGCTCGTATACCTAAACATCTCATAAGAGATAATGCAAATTTAATAGTGTTATTTAAACAAGATGATATGAACCTTAAAAATGTGTACAATGATCATGTAAACACTGATATGTCATTTAACAAGTTTAAAGTGTTTTGCGCGAATTGTTGGAAGGATAAATATGGGCTTGTAGTGATAAATAAAGACTCTGATACAGGTCGTTATCGAAAAGGTTTTGATAATTATTTAACATGGACATCTTAGATGTTATATGTGATTGTATTGCAATCATGATGATTTTAATAATAATACTAATACTAATATATCAATATATACTAGACATTTGAAGATTTATCCTCATTTAATCAACAGACTGGAAACAAATCTATTCAATTCTGTTATAAATCTGTATGTTAGCTATTACAAACGTGTTGAAACCTGATACAAATTTCAACATCAGCATCAGAGTTGTTAAAGAGAATTAAAATGAATAAGGTGGAGAAAGAAACATTGAAAGAAATAGTGCAAGTTATTGATGTTATACGTAAGAAGTATAAATCACTTAAACGTGGGCATGCAGATGCAGAGGAATTATTGCAGAAAACTGTTAAACCTTTAACATTATCTCTAAAAGAAATAGTTGCAAATACAACAACACAATTAAAGAAAATTAAAGAAGACACCCCAGATACTATGGAAATAAAAATAAAAAAGAAAAGACATAATGAATCACCTGTTGCATATTATCGCAACCCGGTTGATACACCTAGTAGAGGAGCAATTAAGAAACCTCAAAAATTATTACCAACATTTTTGGAAACCGAAAACTTAGCAATGAAAGATGAAGAAAATTCACCAAGAATGCAATTTAAAACACAGTTAGATACCCCAGAAGGTCCAGAAGAATTTGAACAATTAAAGCAATCTGCAGGAGATATTGCAGCCCCTTACATGCTTTTTTTCGCATTACATGAGAGTGACACTGATAAAGTATATGGAATTAGAAAAGATAGTGATGGTATTTTTAAAATAGGTAACATGCCAGTTGAGATCGAACATAATGATCTAAAGATTGGAGATCAATGGTATGAAGGAACAACAGGCCTCTATGAATTATTATTTAAAAAAATACCCGCTATCACATCATTTACCAATGACGATAGAAAATTATATTTAAATATAATATTGCAAACAAACGCTCATAGGAGAAACTTTAGTTCCACTGGTCAACTTAATGGATCACGCAACTGGAAGTATTTAAATATAATAAGACCAGCAATAACAGTTGGTAGATCACAATCAACATCTGGATATGGTTTAATCCCATCAAATATGACTTTAACTAATTATAAAAGAGATTACATTTATTGGAATGATCCTAATAAACTAGTTGAAAGATTAAAGTTGCTAATGGCTTCGCGAACTGCAGCTCACACCGGACATGATAATGAAATTATGTCAATTATTGAAGAGCTTAAAGAGGCAAATATAATAGAATGATATTATATAATATGATCATATCCAACATGTCTGTAGACAAGTTTGGTAGACAGTTAAAGCCGCACGGCTTAAAACATAAAATCAGTTTAACTACAAATAGTGTTGGTGAGTTTGATGCATCAGATCGGCGGATAGTAAATATAGTCGAGCCAAAAGATGAATACGATGTTGCAAATAAAGGTTATATTGATTTATACATTAATGAATTGATTAACAAATCATTAGATGTATTGAATGAAGATGGACTCGATGTGTACCATGCTAAAATGAGAAGAATTACACATGTAGCTCCCCCCACTAGTAATTATAATGCTGCAAACAAAAAATATGTTGATAATGCTATAAGTAAATATAAAAATAGGTTAAGTGAACTTATTAATATAAATAAATTAAAGATAGATGATTTAATTAAATCAGATGAAATTCATAAGGAGTTTTATAATCAAAATGATTTAAAGATTAAAGGTCTAACTGCAAAAATTCAAAATGTTATTGATTATACACCTGTAATGACTGAATCTAAATTTAATACAATTAATCATGCTATATGCACTAAAGAGTTGGATAAACTTAAAAGCGATTTACTTCCATTTGTTTATAAATACATAGAGTCATATTTAAAACCAATTTTAAATGTAAATAAGTTAGTAGTGCCAACAAACGAAGATGAGCAAGTTGGACATAGTGAATGAATTGCATAAACCTGCTCGTCGAACATATTTAAGACGTAAAGTAATAACAAAAGGAATTGACGATTTGTGGCAATGTGACCTTGTTGAAATGATTCCGTATGCAAGAGAGAATAGGGGGTATAAATATTTGTTAACTGAAATAGATGTTTTTTCAAAGTGTGCGTGGGCAGTGCCTGTGAAGTAAAAATCTGCTAATGACGTTACACGAGCTATGAATAAAATACTAAGTCAACATCGTATACCATATAATATTCAGTCAGATAATGGTAAAGAATTCTACAACTCTGAATTTCAAAAACTAATGAAACAACATAAAATCAACCATTATTCAACATACAGCAATCTCAAAGCGAGTGTAGTAGAAAGATTTAATCGTACACTTAAAGCTAGTATGTGGCGTGAATTCAGTTTAAACGGGTCATACAAGTGGCACAATGTATTACCAAAATTATTAGAAAATTATAATGGAAGAAAACATCGCACTATAAAAATGTGCCCCAAAGATGTGACGCATGATAATGAAAAAAAATTATTGGATACTGTTTACAGTAATATTAAGATTGTAGGGCATTCGAAATGAAAAATCGGTGATCATGTACGAATAAGAAAAGTGAAAGGGGTATTCAATAAAGGTTATACTCCTAATTGGTCCACTGAAATATTTAAAATAGTAAATATTCAAATAACAAACCCTGTTACGTATAAACTCCAAGACTTGCATGGACGACCAATCGAAGGTGGATTTTATGAACTAGAATTGCAAAAAACAAAACATCCCAATATTTATCTAGTGGAAAAGGTTTTAAAAACAAAGGGATCCAAGGTTCACGTGAAATGGTTAGGATTTGACTCTAGTTATAATTCATGGATAATAAAGAAAGATGTTTTATAATATCATATATATATATATATATATATATATATATATATATATATATATATATATATATATATATATATATATATATATATATATATATATATATATATATATATATATATATATATATATATATATATATATATATATATATATATATATATATATATATATATATATATATATATATATATATATATATATATATATATATATATATATATATATATATATATATATATATATATATATATATATATATATATATATATATATATATATATATATATATATATATATATATATATATATATATATATATATATATATATATATATATATATATATATATATATATATATATATATATATATATATATATATATATATATATATATATATATATATATATATATATATATATATATATATATATATATATATATATATATATATATATATATATATATATATATATATATATATATATATATATATATATATATATATATATATATATATATATATATATATATATATATATATATATATATATATATATATATATATATATATATATATATATATATATATTATATATATATATATATATATATATATTATATATATATATATATATATATATATATATATATATATATATATATATATATATATATATATATATATATAATATATATATATATATATATATATATATATATATTATATATATATATATATATATATATATATATATATATATATATATATATATATATATATATATATAATATATATATATATATATATATATATATATATATATATATATATATATATATATATATATATATATATATATATATTATATATATATATATATATATATATATATATATATATTATATATATATTATATATTATATATATATATATATATATATATATATATATAGAATATATATATATATATATATATATATATATATATATATATATATATATATATATATATATATATATATATATATTATATATATATATATATATATATATATATTATATATATATATATATATATTATATATATATATATATATATATATATATATAGATATATATATATTATATATATATATATATATATATATATATATATATATATTTATATATATATATATATATATATATATATTATATATATTATATATATTATATATATATATATATATATATATATATATATATATTTTTAAAAACAATTTTTGTATTTTGTTTAGATTATTAATTTAATATATAAATATATATATATATATATATATATATATATATATATATATATATATATATATATATATATATATATATATATATATATATTTATATATATATATATATATATATATATATAAATATATATATATATATATATATATATATATTTATATATATATATATATATATATATATATATATATATATATATATATATATATATATATTAAATTAATAATCTAAAAAAAATACGAAAATTGTTTTTAAAATGTAACAAAAACAAAATACAGTGATAAAATTAAAAAAAATATTCGTAATTACGATACTTCAATTTTCATTAGATATACTGTAGTGCCCCCACGGTAGTGTGTCTGTAGAGTTTGGTAGTATATATCTTTTATCATCATCTGCACTGAGTACAAGTTTATTTTGTTCAACTGTATATATGTCATGTTTTTTAGATATAATATTATTTTGCATTTTATGTGATTTTGTTTTGTCAAAAAGTGTTCTCTTGTAATCATCCAAAGTAAGGGTCTTTGTCACAACCCCCGATACACCCTTTGCCTTAGAATAAGATTTATCATTATCCAATTTAAATGAGTACATTTTAGAACGTAACCCAGCAAATTCAGTCATTAACATGCCTGCGTTTTCATCTTTAAGAGGAATCAATGGCTACCGCGTCAAGTACTGAAAATGCAGTTTGAATTTTTCGTTTCTTTGTAATATAGTTATGATATTTAGTACAATGCAATAACTAATGGTTAAAATAAAGTCTAATCTAGTCATCATGCTAAATAAAATACAATTTGTGCATACTATGCAATAATTATCAGTCGATAAATACTACAAAATATGCCCAACTTGGAGCTTCAATAATACCAAATGATATGTAAGAAAAATACGAGATAGCATGGCGAATAGATACATGGTTTCTTTGTGAGTCTGTTGTTTTTTTCTTGTCCACATATTGTTTTTAATGGTTTATTTCGTAAAATTGTATACTTCTTTTATCATATTTTTATGAACGTGCACTGGCGCCTCTATCGGTAAAAGTACAAGTACACTCAGCGAAGCAACGATACGAGGCAACGCTAGTCTATGTGTAGATGTGCAGCGCTCGTATTTTTATTGTGGTATTTAAATTTGTGTTTTGTGAATATGGATCAACAAAATAATAAATGTAAAAGAACAAAAACAGGATTATTTCTTTCAATGAAAAGAAAAAGTAAACGTCTTACAGCCAAGTAAGTAAACTAAAGATATTGCCTTTGAATATATATTTTAATAAGAATGGCAACCAAACGAGAGTTATTGTAACACCATTTTCAAGATTAGTAAGTGCTGTTCCTAGCGAGATTCTTAGGAACCACAATAAAAAACAGAGAACGAGTATGTTATCTCTTTTTGGCAAAACTTTCCTGCATGCATGATTCGTATTTTATGTTATCAACAGAGAAAGAAAGTATCGGCATTTTAAAGTGCAAGGAGGAATTAAAGTTTGGATAAAAAAATGTTGTGAATATAATTTTAAGAGTACGTATGTACATACATACATACATTCTTACGTGTTTAATAAAATTTTCATTTTTCTATCATAACATTTAGCATCTCGAGCAAATCTTAATGTTTTCGATTCTAATAATAACATTTTGTGTATTTTACTTTTTCCCAACAGCTCTATCATATACATTTTGTGAGGCAAACAATCTTCAATATCCGAAAGCCAATCGGGAAACTTATTATTAATTTCTAACACTATTTGAGTAATCAATTTCTGCTTAAATCCTACTACATGTTTTTTCGATTCATAAAAATTATTAATAATAAACAAACAATCTTTCATAATGTTCACAACTATATCTGTTGGTCTACACAAATAGTCTATTTGATTTGATTCACCATAATCTCGTAAAACAGTTAATATTTCTGATTTATCATACAGTGCATCTTCTGTCGCAGGTTTTCGCAAAGTGGTCTCACAAATTTCACAGTTAAATTTAGTCACACATTTGAAAACTATATACCCTACATAATATACAATACTATTCATTTCAAACATAGAAATGTCTGGCATATTGTCATCGGGTTGTAAATTATTATCTGTTGTTACAATATTTACATTGTCAGTTGTATTTCCATCACTATCTATTAAAGGAATATCTTCCGAAAATTCGTCATTAGAAATTGCGGAAACACTTTCAGCAGTTTCAGATAAAATTAATGTTTCGTCGGTATCTATTTCACAATTACCGGTACCTACAGCATCAAGCATTCGTATAAACATATTTTGTTGTAAAGCTTGTCGAAAAGATCTGTGTTGCTAATTTTACAGACATTTTGTCAAACGTTTTAGGATAAACATGTCATTCGGTGATTTGCGTGAGAGCTTTAGCATGCTGTGATTGCTTGTCCATATTGTACGTTGTTCGCACATCATTCCAAGATACCCGGTGACCATCCACAAAAATATCTGTCGAGACAAGATTGTTTCTAATGGATTTTATTAAATGTGGTGTGTCATACAATGCATATATTTTTCTAAAATTAAATGCAAAAAATGGTTTATCTTTGGAGACACTAAGCAATGTATATGCTTTTCGATTATTTGTTCCCTGGTCGCACACAATAGCAGCTACATTTTATCCAATTTTTGTGCATTTTAAAATATGTTCTTCTAATAACTTTTTTAAAATATCTCCTTTCATCTGACCACATGAAACATAGTAAGATAATGGTTGTTTCCATCGAGCTAATAAACCGCGAGCCATAAATACGAGTCCATGGGTCGCTATATCCTGAGTTCTGCCCAAATCACCAACATCTTGGTATCCTTCAATCAAATCCTGTGTTCCATTGTATTCCAGTGTTCTTTTAATACTTAATTCATCAAACAGAAGAACACAATGTCGTTCTGCAGGTTCCAAAATTGAAACTTTATGTTCAAATTTTTTAAAAAGAGATGTGTTTAAGCCGGTATTTAATTGAAATACTTTCTAATTGTACGTGTAGCTGGAAAAGGTAATTTAGATTTTTCGCGCATATGTTTATAAAGTGACGGAGATTTATAAAAGTACGACAAAGCTAATCTTTTTTCATCCTCAGTCCATCTTGTCCTTGGTTTATGGTTTATCACCATATTTGTAATTGTTATTGCATCTTCAGATTTATTTATTAATTTACTCTTAAGCACATCACCTGTAGATTTATTAAGTTGTTTTCGTAATCCAAAACGTTGAACTCTTTTCATCGCCAATAATCGGGACTGTTTCTTAATTCTCTTACAATATTTATTTTCGGTTAGTCTAATTAATTTTGGTGGAGTTACTATTTGTAATAAAACTGGCGTATTTGATGCAAGTGGTATCGAACAACTTCGTTTGGGTGGTGTGATATAATGTACCTCTTCTTTTTCAGTCGGAGATGGAGATCGCTGTCGTTTTTCAATTAAATTAAATTTATTTGAATAGACATTTGTTATTTGCTGTTTCACATGAAGATCGATGGATATTGCAGCTGCACTCGTAGATCGTGATGTTTCAGCAAATAATGACATATAATTATAGGGCACAGAATGTTTTACGAGTCTCTTTTTTTTGCCACTTGAACCACTTAATATAAACTCGGGTTTAAAATGATTTTCACAAATAATTTTAGACACTAATTTTTCGTTTTCTAAATCTAATAAATTCACATTGCCACTATTTTCAATCCATATACCCAATCGCTTTTCATCAGTCGTTGGAAATTTAAAGAAAGATAATGTAGGATTATTTTTTCTACTATTTGGGCAATTTAAATAAACACAACAATGCGATGCCGTTGTCATTTTCACTGGTGAATTATAACATTTCAGTCATGAGAACAACAATACCGTAGTTGCTTGATATCATGTAATATTAATTTTTTTTTTTGCTTGTATCTATATGTCGATTTGCACTGCCACGTATTTATGATCAGGTTAAATTGAATTTATAAGAAAGGGTTGATTTGTTAATTGATCGTATGAGATCTAAGCTGAGACTGACTCTTCCTGTTCGTTCCCAGTATTTATAAAGTTAGTTTGATACTGTAGATCGTGGAATTTGCTAGTCAGTGCTTTATTTAAGCTGAGTTATCAGTTTTATAAACAACGTTCATCAAAAGTGTTCTAAAAATGCTTACTAGGTTGCACGTATATATCGGCATCAATAAAGATTAAATTAAGTGCGGAAATGATTATCATACAAAAATGTTATTACAAGATCTGTTATTTTTCTAACTAGATCGATGATACATAACAATCAACTAACAATGCTTACGCCGGAAATAATATAACCCAGCAATAAATTAATCTTTAATAGCCAAAAAAAGTGGGTACGGCACTATCTGCAAAAACAACGCGGCAATAAGGGTGTTATGAACCCTCTATCTAGTTCCAATAATAACAGTGTTTGCAATAACAATTTTGTATAATAATCATTTCATTCATTCAATTTAATCTGTTGTACATACACACCGATATACACATGCAAACTAGTAATCATTATCATAACACTTTAGAAGAATTTTGTTTACAAAAATGACTACTCAGCTTAAATAATGCACTGACTTGCAAATTCCAGGATCTACGGTGAAACTAATTTTATAAATACTGGGGACGACCAGAAAAAGTCATGTGGATCTCATACGGTAATAAATTCAATGGCAATGCAAATCGACATATACATTTAAATATATATACATGCATATATCGATAAAAAATTTAATAAAAAGGAAATATTTTACTCGTTGGTTTTATTTATTTAAAACCAAAGGGAAAATGGAAATATACACGGTCAACGCTGAGAGATGTGTTTTCTTATGGCGAGAATCGGTGGTGCATATATTTTGAGGCATTACGCCTATATGTGGGGCTTAATCAAAAACCAAAATAAATCAGCTAATGGCAATTGAATAAGCTTCGTGATATTGTGTGTGAATAATGGCAAAAATAATTAACCTAGGATCGGTTGCGCTGTTAGAAATAATCTAACAATCTTTGTAACTTGAATTTTTGTTCTTTTTTTATGCTAAATATTTCTGAATTTTTTAAATAATTACATTTTAATTTTGTTTAAAACGTCTGTGTAATTAAATAAAGAGTTATATAGTATAATAATAAGTTTTAGTCTGTTTATTAATCTTAGATAAAGCGCGACCGATACCTTTTCAGTCACTCACATGCGCAGTGAGTTAAAGAAATTGTCATAATAGTTCAATGTACTGGCGGATAGATGGCCGTGTACGTTTCTATACATTTTTAGCGTTAACACGCGTTACATGTAGGTTGCCATTCTTATTAAGATATATATTCAAAGATATTGCTAATAACAGAAATTAAATTTACAATTTTAAGCAGACGATGCAGAAAACAATTAAAAATGAATTCAAATGTAGTTATTGACGAGAGTGCATCAATGTACATAAGTATAATGGTTAGAAGCAAATTCAAAATTATGAATAAAAATGTATGTTACAGAGTATGCGAAGAACTACAAAACGAATTAGATGTAGATTTAGAATCTCAGCAAAATACAATTGATAATAATAATTCTGGGGATACATCAATTAATGCGTAATTTTGAAGTAGAATAATTATTTCAGATTTATTCATAATAATTATATTGTAGGAAGCTAACACCGTTGCAAAATACAGTAGATGTAAGTAATAGTGAAGCAGATTTTAATATGGCCAATTGTAATTATGCACATTTCGTGCCTTCTCAGGTAAGCACTAATTTAACGTTATACAAAAAATACATGTGTTCTAATAAACAGCAATCGTACTGGACAATGCGATCTTATCGCTATATCCATCTGCGCATTATTGAATGTTTGTTTATTTGGAGATATTTATTTGTTATGGCTATGAAACAAAGATAAGTAGTTTTGGTAAAATTTATTACGAGCTAGTATGCTTCTTCAATATACCAATAAATATTCATTTTCTTATTTCGATTTGTTTTTGTTCAGCATCATTATCGATATATTTATCCCTACTTTAATAAATTAAAGTAATATTTTTACATTTTTAGATTGATCATGAAACCATGAAAGAAACAGATAAATTAATAGGAAGAAGAATAGTTAATATTCAACATTTACTAAATTCTTTTATTACTATTAGTACTCACTGTGCAAAATTTGGATGCACAATAACAAATTTGAAAATTATTAAAGAAATTAGGCACGGACTTGAATCTTCAATATTATTCAAATGTAACATGTGTAATGAAAATTTTCTGATAACTACAAATGAGCCTAACTCTAAACTGAATACCTTAGCTGTGGAAGGTATTGTGAGCATTGGTTGTGGCTATTATAATTTAGAAGAATTTTTGAGTTGCATAGATATTCCAACTTTTTCTGAAGATACATATAAAAAAAATCATAATATTATTAGTGATGTTTGGGAGAAAACTGCATTTTTGAAAATGCAAGAAGCTGCGAAGAAAGAGGCAGAATTTGCTATTAACTCCCACAACGTAGATAGTAATGGAATTCCTTGTATCACAGTAATAGCTGATGGCACTTGGTCAAAAAGAAGTTATAAAACTAATTATAATGCCTTATCTGGTGCAGCCGCTATTGTTGGACAGATATTTGGTGAAGTTTTATACATCGGTGTAAAAAATAAATACTGTGTAACATGCGCTAAAAATACGAATGAATATGAAACTGTACCGGAACATGTATGCTATAAAAATTATAATGGACCTTCTACCGGAATGGAAGCTGCTATAATAGTAGAAGGTTTTAAACAAAGTTTACCCCTATATGGTATTAAGTACACAAAAATGATTGCTGACGGTGACAGTAGTATGTATAAAAAAATTTTAGAAGCAAAACCATATAAGGACACTACCATTGAAAAAATAGAGTGTAGGAACCATTTATTGCGCAATTTTTGTAATAAATTAAAAATTCTATCTGCTGATACAAGATTCCCTTTGACACTTCGGCGTCTTATTTCTGATAAAATTTTAAGAATGAGAAGAGCAGTAGTTGGTGCAATTCAACAGAGAAAATCTGAAGTAGGAACACGAACAGAAAGATTATCATTACTAAAATCTGATATTGATAATATTATAAACCACATTTTCGGTGACCATAAAAACTGCGCAGCTTATTTTTGCAACAAGAAAGAGGAATTAAATTTATATGAAGATATAAAAAAGAATTTAGAATTTTTCAATCGATTACAATTAATTGTAAAAGCAGTTTCAAATCAAGCTAGAAGTCTATTATATGATGTTGATAATAATAAAGTAGAACAATTTAATTCCATAATCGCTAAGTTTATTGGTGGCAAACGCATTAATTTTTCCAAAGGCAGATCATACCAATCTCGATGCCATGCTGCTGTATTATCACATAATTCTAAGCGCCCCCATTATGAGGTTCACAAAGTGTTATGTGGAAAGAGTCCTAGTGCTATAAAAAAATCATTTGAACTTCGTCGACAGAAACGGATAATGAACACTAAAAGAAACAAGCTAAAATATAAATCAGTTAGAAAACAATTATTTGGAAATAAACAGCAAGCTGGAACTGATGCTCAATATGGACCTAACTGTGAACAACCAGACATGGACATAGATATTTTTGAAATAGAAAAACGATACTTTCTAGAAAAACTTCAGAGATCGGAAGCAGAGAAAGAGAAGTTTGAAAAGGAAACAATACTTCAGGCAGATAGTGAGGTTTGGTTAGAAGAAAGGAGAAAACTTTTGACTGCTTCAAATTTTAGTCGTGTTTGCAGTAGAAGAGCATATACTAGTTGCGCGAGCTTAGTCAAATTTCTTTTATATTCTGCACAAAATTTGAATATTGCTTCCTTGACACATGGAAAGCGCTATGAAGATGTAGCAAAGCAACAATTAGAAGAACAACTAAATATAAAAATTAGACCTTGTGGAATGTTTATTGACAAAGAACACTATTTTCTTGGAGCTTCTCCAGACGGATTAGTGCATGACGATACTATCATTGAGATAAAATGTCCTTACTCATCCTATAATATGCCAATTGATGAAGCTATAAACAGTAAAAAAGTGAAATTTTGGACAAAAAATAAAGCAGATGATAATTACGTTATCAACAAGAGTCACTGTTGGTATTTTCAAATACAAGGACAACTTCGCATCACAAGAAGAAAAAGATGCATTTTGGGGGTATGGACTTCCGAAAAATTGCCATTGAAATTAGAAATTATAGAATACGACGATGACTTCTGGAAACACAAAATGGAACAAAAACTAATGAAATTCTACTTTGATTGCATTTTACCGGAACTGGTTGATCCTAGATATACTAGGCAAATGTCAATAAGAGATCCTGCATATATTATAGAGGCGGCTAGAAAACAAAAAGACAAAAGAAGCAAGTAAATTGATATACAATTTACCGAATTTGTTCGTTTTACGTTTCAATAATTTTTATATATCTATAAATTATAACTATAAACTATATTTTTAATTGTTCAATAAAGTTTAAAATTTTAATTTAATATATTATTTTATTCCATTATATAATAATTTATAATAATATCTGTACGTAGTTTACACCTGTATAAAATAAATAAATAAGTAAATATATATATATATATATATATATATATATATATATATATATATATATATATATATATATATATATATATATATATATATATATATATATATACATTATTCCATTATATAATAATTTATTATAATATCTGTACGTAGTTTACACCTGTATAAAATAAATAAATAAATAAATATATATATATATATATATATATATATATATATATATATATATATATATATATATATTTATGATTTAATGCGGTTTAAAGTGTTTTAAGTAAAGGTAAATTAAATTTATATTTAGTAGTTGCAGTTAGAAGCTACCTAGTCACTCTAGAAGTTACTACTATTAGTACAAAATAAGTAACTTATTGTTCCGAATGTACGCATTGACAGACCGAACCAAGAATTTTCGTTAATCATGCACTATCTCTTACTAACTCACTACAAAATCACACCTCGATTACACGACGTATGTCTTTCATAATCGGATAGCGTATACGAGAACTTAATAGCGCGCTAGCCTATGATTCCTCTTAAACAATCCCACAACTTTTTTGTTAGCTTGAGGTATCCCATATCTATTGTTTGAGGAGTAATCTGAAGTGTCGAATCTATTAATATTCATTTTAATTTGTATAAATGGATCTTCATTAAATTCATAAATGAGTGAATCGGTATCCATGTATAAAAGTTTAGGTTGTGTAAATGTTTGAAGTGTGTAAGTATAATGAAAATCATACATTAAATATTTGCTAATATCCAAAATAGCCATTCCCACGTAAACAGGTTTGTTGAATTTAATTTTAACTTTATTTAATTCAATTGCAATTAAATTC
Source organism: Nebria brevicollis (assembly GCA_944738965.1). Lineage (NCBI taxonomy): Eukaryota > Metazoa > Arthropoda > Insecta > Coleoptera > Carabidae > Nebria > Nebria brevicollis. The sequence goes on along the minus strand of OX122909.1, from coordinate 3,509,007 downwards.
GAAGTTAATATAGTCGATTTCTTGAAATTTGGTTTTGCAATTAATTTTCGTGCACCACCTCTTCCATTCCATTTAGAAACTAGTTTTATATCTCTATATTTTCTTATATTTTCCATGCTTTTTGCAAAAAAAAATCGTTTACTGCTATTTTCCGAAAGTCTGTATTCATATCAATATACTTTTTGAGTCAAAATGATTGTTGAAATTTTATAATTCTATGAATTTTTATTAATTTCATACCCAATGCTATGGCTTGTTTTAAATTCCTATAATGGATTATATATTTTACCTTTTTATGTAAGGTAGTTAATAATTTTTTTAATTTCAAACCGGGGGGTGTTTGTTGAACTGGGCATAGTGGTAAGTTTTTATGTATGTTGTGTAGGTGTTGAGGATAATCTAAATCAACTTCAAGTATGTACCCACTGGAACCATTCTCAGATACTGAATTTACTTCAAATGCAAGAATTTGATCGTAAGTCAACCATTAAAAATTTCCATGTTGTAAACATTGTATCATTGCCCAACCATATAAATTACATGCATCAAAATACATAATGTACTTCTCGGGGTTAGTTGATTCATATGATGTCATGTAATGGTAGTTGGCTTTGGCAAATCGATTACAACATTGACTAACACCTCCACGTATACCTCGTTCAAAGAAGAAGAGCATATCGATGTCAGTTAATGTCAGTTAATAAATGCACACCAGTCATTTTTAACATAACATCCCAAGCCAGACCTATAAAAAAATAATCAAGTCATTTCAAATTGTTGATAGCAGATTAATTAATTTTTACCAGGTGTTGTATAGTAGTGAGCAGGATCTAGAGCATATGATTTCAAGCAGACATCTCTAAAATTTTCAAAGATGTCTGCTAGTAGTAACACATCAGTCTTGAGATATAAATCTATGTAATCTCCAATAGTTTTATGACTGAATGTACTCCATACAAGTTGAGCGTGGGAGTAATCCGTGTCACTTATACCAACTTGTCTCAGTTTGGAATAAAACGCCTCTTTTGGTGGTAACTGTTCTTCTTTAAACCGATCCCATGAGTTCACATAGTCATAGGGAAATACACCCTTTCGAGTTAGTAGTTGAAATTTAACATTGTTTGAATAGTTCTTCCGCATGATATTAAATGCATTTGCGTCCATATGGCTGACAAGCTTGTCTAGTGAACTGTTCATAAATCTAGAAATATTACAATAGTTCTTTTACATATATTTTACATTTTTTTCTTTACTATAATTAACAAACCTGAGAGAATCAAGAAACCTGACCTCCATACCCCCAACCATTTTAGAGAAGGATATATAACGTACCTCGTTGGCAGGTATTAATTTTATTTTCTCTTCAGTAGCCCCGAGTTCTTTCACGAGAAAGTGACTGTCATAACCACTTAAATTGTGGAAAAATACGGGGATGTAGTTAGGATATTGATAATTTAAATTACATGAGTTGTGAGCGGCACCACGAAATTTTCCTGAACATAAAATAATATAAGTAATGTGTAATATAATATTTTTGAAATTAAATTTACCTGTTAAATGACAGTGGTCACGAACCTTCTTCGTTTCCTCATCCGTTCCAAACAATTTATCACAAATATGACCTTTTTCAGCGGTGGTGAAAGCAACATAGTCCCCTTCAAACATTTTTATTGATGCAATGTTTTTATACAATGCATGCACTTTCATCACAATCTCATATAATTTTTTCATGAACCATTTCGCTGGTTCAGCTCCACGATATAATTCAAATATTGATAATGTATTATCATATGAACATACCAATTGATAAGCAACTGCACATGCTATATGTTTTTGATATTCATTGGTGTATGAGGTTGTTGGATCTGGTTGACAAGTATTAACTGGTACCGTTAGAGATTCAAAATCTGCGTAAATTATAAATGGATGACGTTCTTTACGCATATAATTTTTAAATTTAAGCCACTTCTCATCTTCGCTTGGCATTATAATTCTAACAGCTTCCGCAAGGATACAATCTTCTTCGTGACCTTTTAACAAGTCTGCTCGTCCAAAATATTGTAAACATCGAACACAAATCCAATGTTTATGACTCCGTTTTGAAATTTGCGAGTCGAGGAAACATAGCAGAAAGAAGCGACCATATAAAACAATTCTCATCATTATTATGCACATTCACCACCGCCTTCCGGCGTAATCGAATTTGGGAGTTCGATGTATGAAGAACCACCATTTACTGGATTGAATTTATTGATGTTCACCTAAATTTATCATATTTCTAAATTATAATTTTCAAAAGACATTTATTTTATTTACATACTTGCAAGTGCTTGATACATAACAAAGCTTTTCCCGAATCACGTTCTTGAAATTCATCCATTTTTTTACGAATCGGACCGACCACATTATTTGTAAACCATGTTGAAAAGTCATCACTAATAGTGATGGGAGCCATCTTAGATGTGTGAAAGATATCAGCTATAAGTTCCTGTTCACCTTTCTTTACAATATAATCACAACACAAATCACAAACAATTTTAACTGGTGAGCGATGTTCAAACATAAATTGTCCAATTTTTACAATTAATATTAATTTACATTGTTCTAAAAAGTCAATTGGTTCAAGAATATGATCACTGTTTACAATTCGACCACAACACACCCGATTTTTAAAAGCACTCTTAATATCTATCCACTTAACCCCATTCGAAGACATATTAAATATTATTTAAGACTAATGAAATAAAATATAAATAAAAGTATTAAGGTATTCATATAAATTTTAAATCATATGTTGTCCGAACTGTTCTGTATCTATACATGTTGTGCAATCGAATGGATCCACTACACGATTTATCAATTGCTTACATTTAAAACATTTCTGCTCAATATTAATTTCAGTCGTATAGAAATTTATGTTGTGTTTTTCCATCAAAACTAGTTTTAAATCAACAGATTCATTAAAAATTACCCCCAGACCACACACATAACACAAATAATTTATACCACCATTTGTTATGGATCTTTCAAAACCCTTGTATATTAAACATATATCTCTATTTCGTAAGTCTTCCCTGGTGAATAAATTTCGATGAGATTGCCCAGGCATTTTCGAAAAATAACAATAAAGTAATGACAAAAACTATTTTCGGTTTGTATATTATATAGAAATGTGATAAAAAATAAACTGTTTGTTAACACATTATTCAAAACACCAATATCCTGTTTTGGTTGGCTTAAAAGATAATAAGTTAACCAAAATCCTGCTACGATCTATTTAATAAAAAAACAATTGTCTTTGTTGTAATCTCTCACATAAAAAATAAAATTTTCCCTTTTCGTTCTGTTTCTTAAAACATGCAACCGTCTTTGTTGCAAGCTATCTTATCTTATTTATTACCACAACTATTGTTATTAAATTGTATAAATAAGGTGACAAAATTATTAACATTACAGTATATCACAAAAATTACTCGTCGCTAAATATCTGTTCCATTAAATATTGGTAAGTTTATAATATCTAAATTTTACATATTAAATCTAAAACAAATAATTTATTATACATGGATTTCCAAAAACTTAACCAACTTGGTTTGGTCAAATCAAATACAATTATAAAGTTATTTGATTTAGATGAATCAAAAAAATATGCAATTAATGGGGCAAAGCTGGTAACAACAATATATGGAAAATCTATTTGCTTAGAAATTGAAGACTTCATTGTGTATCTACCGAAACGCTTTAATGTACTAACAGAGAATGAAATTTCAATATTAAATGGTTCATTTTTCAAAGTATTTAAAAAAGAAAATCACATTCAAAAAATAGCATTTTACGAGACAAACTAATTCTATTGAGAAAAAATGGCGCCACAATTTACATATATATTTAAAGAGATACCAGAAAATTGGAATGCGTCAACCGAGTTTCCATTAGTTGTAAATCTAGAAAATGATATCGATTCATCCGACAATGATGATTTAACTGATGATGGTAGGTCCACCAATAGCGATTTATTTATTGATTATAATGATTTAGATGCAAATGAAATTTCAAATGAATCTTAATTTTACCATATTGCTTTAATAACTCAAACCACATTGTAATAACTTATCATAAATGGCTTATTCCTAGTTATACAGATAGTAGTTGCTGGAATATTCGTCGATTTTGCGTAGAATGTTCAACTTCAAAAATTAATAATTCAGTTTGCAATATATTTAATCCTAACAAAAATATGATAGCTGATATGTGGTATTTTTTTTAATCAAAAAACCACACATTTTATTCTAGACAATGCATCAATGTACTCTTTCTTATGTAATCAAGAATATAATTATTGTTTTATATGTTTGAATCAAATATTCGAATGGTTTTCATCAACCACTTGTACATGTAATATAGATTGATTTCTTTTAATTATTATAGCATATCATCATCAGTTAAATCGATATCATTTTGCTAACATATTGTTTAATAACGTAAATCAAATTGTAATAACAATTTTTTTTTCTACATAATTTCATCAATGTATTCACTTGTACTTGTTCTATTACTACAATATAAAATAAACTTTTAAAATGTTAAAAATATATTTTTGTTTATATTTAATAACTTATAAAACCTATCCCTATTAATCATCCAATCTATATAGTCTGTTGTATTAAATTATGCAAAATGTGATAAGAAAAAAAAGGATGTGGTATCATTGATGTGGTATCATTATTAAAAAAAATTCATGCATTAACAAAGCAAACATGGTAGAGAAATGTAAGTTTTTTATAAGTACAGTGATTTATATAAAATTATATTTAAAAAATGTGTTTGTTTCAGATTCTGATAGAATTGTTAAATATTTTTTAAATAAGAAATTAAATTTAAATGTCGTAAGTAATTTTTTATGTTTATATTTCTTTTAAATTTAAATATATATATTTTTTTAGAAAATAGAAACTATAATTTGGGGTGTTCCCCCAAATAATAGAAAACTAATTTATGGTGGAGAAATGGGTGCTCTAACGGTGCTCATATACCACCATATTAATGTAATATATATTTATTAATTAGTTGTAAGCATTAAATATATTTTAAAATTAATTACGTATAAGTACTCTAGATAAAACAATTTTTTTTTTACTTTTTGGTGTTCTTTATTATACCCCCAAATAAGATGTAGAAATTGTTGAATATATTTCTTAAAACAAGAATTATTATGAATATAATGAATTCTAAAACAACATACAATCTGCTTTACATTCACGTTAAGTTGGTACACAACACCAATATGCAACTTGGGTTACTCTCTTATTATTTTAGTACTGCAACCTAGGATACTCTACTAGTCCTGGTTTACATTCACGTTAAGTTGGTATACTCTACTGGTCTAATTTAATATACCCCAAACATCATACAACCCGCTTTACATTCACAAAAAAAAACAAAGTACACGAATTATCACACAACCCGCTTTAAATTCACGTGCATTTGTGATATCTTCTTAAGTACCCCAAATATCACACAACCCGCTATACACCCACGTCAACGCAACACTCCCTATGACGTCAACAACGGCCCGACCAATCAGAAGCGAGACCTTGAACTGTGCTCGGACCGGCGCTTTGTATCTACTCATGGGGTCACTATTCTATAAATAAAAATTAACGGTAGATATATTAATATTTAAATAATAAATAGATATATAAAAATAATTGTAGATATATTAATATTTAAATAATAAATATAAAATATAATTGTAGATATTTAAATTAAAATATTTAAATAGATATATAAAAAATAAATGTAGATATTTAAATTAAAATATTTAAATAATAAATATAAAAAATAATTTTAGATATTTAAATTAAAATATTTAAATAAAATTAATGTAGTTAAGATAAAATGTTCTCATTAAAGCGACGGCTATATTTACCATTTGCCATATCTTTCTCCATATTTATTGCTAGAAAATCATATTTCTTTTTCCAACAAAAATTACAAAGATCTCTAAACTTTTCTATACTCATATCCGTGCCAGCGAAATCATTATATGCATGCCTTAAATTAGTACTATCAGTAAAGTGACAAAGTATAATATAGTTTGCATGCGGCTTAATGTTTGACATGTGCATATACAACAAAGACCATAATGTCTACCTCTACTAAAGTAATCTTCATTTTTTTTTTTCGTGTGTCAATATCATCAAATAATGCTACTGAATTAGGTTTTACATTTTCTACAGGAGTAGCGTCTTCAGCATTTCCAAATTTGTAAAAGCCTATACGATTTTTCAAATGACTATTCATTTCATTTACAAACTCTTCAAGATATTTGTATTTTAGTTGATGTAATGATTTTGAATAAACATATATATTTTGATATATTAAACCGTTATGCGTATCTGTTAACATTTGTAATATAATGTTTGTTTTAACCCAATTTGATGGTCCACATATTATACATATTAGAGTGTTGGGGCAATATTTATATCTATTTTGTTGCTCTTCTTCTATAGTTATATTCCCTAAACCTTTTCCTACTTTTTTAATTTTAAACTCCTTTTATTAGCGATTAAAAGTTTTTTACTACCGTGTTTGTCAAGCTACTATACTGCAGTTAACAATCACACGTCTTCATACCTGGGCTACTGAGCAAAGTTTCGTATTTTCTGCGGCCAAGACAGAGTGCATTCACTTCTGTCAACGCCGTCACCTTCACTTAGATCCCATTCTCTCTCTCAACGGTACTGATCTTCCATTTGTGGAAACTGTCCGTTTTCTTGGTCTTCTATTTGACAAGAAGCTTAACTGGCGTGCCCATCTTGTGGCTTTGAAGGCAAAATGTCGGCTTTCTCTAAATCTATTGCTAGTTCTATCTTCTAAATCGAGGGGTGTCGATAGAATTTCTATGCTGCGCCTGTATCGGGCTTTGATACGTTCCAAGCTGGACTACGGCTGAATCGCTTACGCTTCTGCCAAGCCATCCGCTATCAAAACCTTTGATACGATACACCATACTGGTATTTGTCTAGCTACTGGTGCTTTCGCACCAGTCCAATACCAAGCGTATTGTGCGAAGCTGGCGAGCCTTCTCTGTATGATCGTCGCAGGCTTTTGACCATGAACTACACGGCAGCCATCAAGTCGAAACCATATCACCTGGTTTTTGACACTGTCTTTGGTAAACAGTTTGCGGAGATTTATGACGGAAGGGCTCGTTCGGTGGGTTCCTTTACTATCAGATCTCGCAATACTTTTGGAGAAGTTAATTTTGAACTTCCTTCAACTCCAGACACTTCTTTCAGCCCCTTTCCTCCTTGGACATTCTTCCGTCCGAATACCAACTATGCGCTTTCAAAGCTAGATCGATCCTCTACTCCACCCATTCTGTTCCAACGTGAGTTTGCTCGAATCATTGCCAACTATCGGCAATGGATACGCATTTACACCGACGGTTCGAAGAGCAACGACAGGGTTGCATGTGCTTATATAATCGGCAAGAGGTGCATGTGAGTTTCGACTTCACAAACTCTCGTCCGTATACACGGCAGAACTGTATGCACTCTATGAAGCACTTCTCTATATTTGTAGACTCGCCCATAATTCTTTCGTTATTGTGTCGGACTCTTGCCGCAAATACAAGCAACCTTGATGACATTATCGTCAAAAGGGTCTATCGTGCGCTTTATTTGGGTAACGAGTCATGTTGGTATTCGCGGGAATGAAGCAGCTGATGCAGCAGCTAAGCGAGCTTTGTCCAAGGCCACCATTGATTGTGATCGGGTGCTTGCTGATGACCTCAAAGGTTATTTTAAGCATCTGATCATGGATCAGTGGCAAGAGAGGTGGAGTCATATAATTTCCAACAAGCTTAAAAATGTTAAGCACAACGTAAGGCCATGGGATTCTTCCCATAGGGCATTCCGAAAGGAGGAGGTCGCTGTGGCGAGACTCCGAATAGGGCACACCTGGTGGACGCATGGTCATCTTCTGCGCCGTGATGAGGCTCCGATGTGCGAAACGTGTGACACTGCTTTGACAGTGGCGCAAGTTTACCGAGCACCGAAACAGGGCGGGTCTGCCACTTGACCTGTCGGTGGCCCTTGGTGACCATTCGACACTCATTGACAGGGTCGTCCTGTTCCTCAGGAATACAGGTCTATTTGCCTTTATTTAAAAGTGCTAGCTTTGTCTTTAATTTTATTTATACACGTATTTTTTGTAGCACTCAATAATATTTTACAATATCATTTTAATTTTACAATTTTAAACCTGCACATTTCATTTATCTATATATAATTTTTGAATCCTCTTTATTAATGTTTTACATTTAATAGATTTTAAGTTTATAATTTTATTTTTACACAATATATATTTAAAATGTAAGTTTATTTCATAATATAGTTTATGGCGTGAATAGCCGTAGAGGCTGATACGCCTATAAATTTTAATCCTACTTACCTACCTATTCATTTCATTTACAAACTCTTCAAGATATTTGTATTTTAGTTGATGTAATGATTTTGAATAAACATATATATTTTGATATATTAAACCGTTATGCGTATCTGTTAACATTTGTAATATAATGTTTGTTTTACCACAATTTGATGGTCCACATATTATACATCTTATAGTGTTGGGGAAATATTTATATCTATTTTGTTGCTCTTCTTCTATAGTTATATTCTCTAAATCTTTTCCTACTTTTTTAATTTTAAACTCCATTCATTTGCGATTAAAAGTCTTTTACTACCGTGTTTGTCAAGCTACTATATTTTATATTTGTATCACTAACTATCAGACAGTGTACAATAGTATTTTCTGGAAACTTTTTATTAAACTGAAAGTCAATCTTTACATCTGTAATTGATTCCTTTATGGTCTCGTTTTGATATAAACAATCTTTAACAAATATTGGATAGTTTTTATTAAACTCATATTTAGAAACAATAGGTGTATTAATATGTTTGTTATTAAAGAAATATGTCTTTTAAAAGTTTTTAAACATTGTGTATACACTACTATAGTCATTGTGGTCAGTATCTAACATTAAGTTTTCCTGTGGATAGCCATCGTTGTTTAATAATGCTTTTATATCATGCAGGTCAATAAAATCAAATTTTGAATTATCTACAGTTACATCTGTATCACGATTTTTAGAAAACGCTATGATAAAATATTTTGGACGTTTTGCTAGGGTTGCTACTCGCCATGTATATTTCATCACATCTTTAGGAATTGTAGGATTGCATTCATAAGTCCATGAATTATAATTTATTATTTGCTGTTTGTTTGAAGCTATAAGATTACTAATTTCTATTTGTTTTTCCAATGTGGGAATTACTAGTGGCATATTCCAATATACTTCTGAAATATTAATTTGCAAATTGTCTTTTAATGTCACAGGTGCTAATAAACAATTTGAATCATCGGTCGCTCTAAGTAGTTGTAGTTCCTCACTGACACGTAAAATAGCTTTATAATATGTTTCAAATACACCGAAAATATTTTTTAGTGGTACAGTAATGGAAAAATATCCCTTTTCATCTAAAACATTCTCAGTGCCCCAGCCATCAAACATGTCTTGTTTATTAAAAGTAGTTAAACCTTTAATTGTTGTTGTATAACCTGGAACAATAACTACTTCTACTTCTTTACTGGATATTAAATATTTTATTTGTGAATAGAGATGCATTATACCATTTAGAACCAATTGAATCGTCTTATAATTAGCAGATGTCAGTGGGGTACCTTTGCCTATAATCTATTAAAAGTAGTTAAACCATTAATTGTTGTAGTATAACCTGGAGCAATAACTACTTCTACCTCTTTACTGGATATTAAATATTTTATTTGTGAATAAAGATGCATTGTACCATTTTGAACAAATTGAATCGTCTTATAATTAGCAGATGTTAGTGGGGTACCTTTGCCTATAATCTGACCTGCTATTACAAGATTACTGTTTGCAGTGTCATAAATAACATCCTGATTGGGTACTTTAATCTCTGTAAATGTATTTGGCGTATTAATTCTACCTACTATCATAGGTAAATATTTTATATATTGGTAACGCTGGATAGGTGGTTTATGTACTCGCTCATTAATAGAATAATCAAATATTGCTGTATCCATTTATATAGAAAAAATATTACGTTTTTCTTATATGTAAAGTTATTAACAAAGGTTCAGTTCTAAAGTCTATTAAATTATCATCTTGATCTATTAGTTTTAATTCCAATTTATCTATTTTATTTAATATTAGTGGATAATATGCCAAGTTAATAGGTTGCTCAATTATATCATAACCAGGTCATACTTTTAGAAAAAATTCATATATTGTACTAGTTTTTGTCGAGCCGATATACCATCCTTTTGTAATATTTGAACATACTTTGATAGTCTTAACAGGAAATATATCCAAAGTGTTATCAGACATGTGCAGTATGTTTGGCTCTAGTAACCTTTTATTAAATCCCAGCAATGGTCCTATTGAGTTATATGTTGTAAAGTCGATGGTATAAATACTTTTAATCATATTTTTCATAGTATTGTCATTTGGTTTTAATGTGAATCCTATACCGATAATTTCTTCTAGTATGTCTTTCAAGTCTTTATCTCTATATGTACCATCATCAATTTTAATTGTTTTACTAACACCCTCTTTAATATAAGTAAAAGTATTATTTTTTTTATTTTTCTGATACATTTAGAATAGTAAATGATGTTTTTAAACTTTTCAGACACAATTCATATCTACCATCTGATAAATCTAGTGGGGGGAAATAATTACTAATTAAAATAGATTTATTCAAATTTTTATAATTATCTAATGTGAGTGTACCCATTTATTATAAAAGAAATTATATATAAATTCTATACATAACTTACCACAATTTGTTTCACTATATGACTGTTGTCTGTCATAATGATAATATATTTCAGCCTTATTAAAATACTTTACTAATTTTATTTCAGGGTTTACGTTTCCATAATCATCAAAATAGTAAACTTTATTATCAATTTTTATATAAGCTACCCAGTGAGTACCTGGTCCCGAATTAGAATCTAAATTAATTATACCTGATTCATTCTTGTTAATTAGTTTAGGCAAAGTGTCATCCATAAATACACCTCTAAAATATGGAAGCCTTAACTCTTTAGTATATTTCAATAATTCTATATTTGACAATGGTCTCTCTCGTATCATTTTTTTTTTATTTTTTTTCGACGTTTCTGTTTATTATATGCAGGATCGCCTATATACATCCCATTACCAAAAACCTTCTCGCCTACCTTTTTACCTGTTTGCAACATTGCACCTGTTCCTAGAGCGGCTAATGCACCTTTAATTAATGTCATTACAGCTGGAATTGCGAATGGAAGAAAACCGCCATTTTTTACAGCAATATCAGATAATGCACCGCCTAATTTTATACATGATCCTTTTATTATTGGTGCTGCTTGCAAAAGTATTACACCACCTTTCTTGTCTGTTAAACTATTTAATAATTGCGTTGTTGGTAAATCAATACTGCCTTTTACATTTGCTAATTGATTTACAATATCCTGTACGTTGTTTGAATTAGAATTTTGTAATGTCGCCATTAACATTGTGACAGGAATAGGTATTTTTGATGGAGGACTTATTTTTTTTATCTGAGATGCAGATAATTTTATAGTATTTAATTGACTTTTACTCAATATTTCTGCCATTTCAACTGATTTATTAGTACAAAAATTAAAACCCATTCCCATTTTACGTTTTGCTTTCATTTTACTTGTAACTGATCGAGCAGCTATTTTTTCTTTAAAACTTGCATTTTTATCTAATACTATTCCATGCTTTATTTTCTAATATATAATCAGCTTTATTTCTGTTGTATACATCTGTATATTTAGAATAAGCTATGTCATGTTCTCGGCAAGCTTCATCTAATCCGTTAACTCCTTTATCACCTCTTGCTAATCGCTTTTCTAACTTGGAACCTGGACCACAGTAATTATAACTTGGTATATGTACTTCAGGCGGTAATTTATTTATTAAACTATTTACAAATCCAGATCCTTCTTTTATCCTCATTTATAAAGAAACATTTTCCCGTTCTAAATGGAAGATTATCTTGAAAAACGTAAATATGTTTACCGCAAATCTTATAAACATTATAGTAAAATTAATCTAGGTATGCATTTGGGCGAAGTTTTATTTACAGGCAGTAGTTTATTAGCGATAGCAATGCCTTTATTATCAGTTATCGCTGTCGGGTCACCTTTACTTATATGTGTCACTGAACTCTAAAATATAAAAGAAAAATTGATTGAATTCAAGAAATGCTATGATTTTTATAATATTATATAATATTATATTAACATTTAAATCTGGTGAAATATTAGAAGCTCAAATAGTTTTTAAGGAACGCGAGTTTATTAAAAACATTAATTACTTTTGCGTTGAGAAATATTTAAAAGAAAATAAGTTGAACGGTTATGATGCAATGTGAAGTGTTCTAGATTATTCTGTATTAGTAACAGTCTTTAAGATGCCTTTGCAGCGTGAACATATACAAAAATCGTTGAATAAAATTTCATAAAAGAAGTGGCAGAAAATTACTAGTATAATAGAAATAAAGTGCTTAATGACAACTTCAAGTATGTATTATTAATTAATAATTTATATATTTAATATATTTAAATATGTATATATGTTATATATGTATTTATTATATATATTTATAAAGTTATATATTTATATAGTTAAATATTTATATATTTTACATATGTATATAGTTATATATTTATATAGTTATATAGTTATATATTTATATTTTTATATATTTAAATAGTTATATATTTTATATTTAATATATTTGATATATTTTATATATTTATTGTCTAATTTTATATAAATTTCCAGTACTGAACGAGATACCGCCATGTCAATAGAATGACGTAAAAACCGTAGAGGTCTCCCTATCACATTAGTTATATGACGTAATATCACCGCGGTGATACTTATTTAAATTTATATTATGTTGAATAATTTAATTTTACATTTATATTTTCTGTAACACATTTCTTGCATATATATTCAACTAGTACTATGTGTATGAACTTTTATATTTCTTGTATGTATTCAACAATGAGTATGTTTATTAAATTTTATATTTTCTGTAAGACATTTCATATATTCAACTATTATGTGCATTTATAATTTTTTTTTGTGGTCATATTTATTTTCTTTAAATAAATTCTATATCATTTTATTACCTATTTTTACGTTATATTTTAAACTATGACGATTGCTCACCATCCTTCCAATTTAAATTATTATCATCATTTGTTTGTTATATTTACCTAATTATATATATATATATATATATATATATATATATATATATATATATATATATATATTATAATAGTACCTATTTTCTTCTTACCGTTATATTTTAAACTAGGAGGATTACTGTTCAACTCTTCAATACTTGCTATAAATCTATTATACCGTTCAGGTAATGATACTTTAAAATTCTCTATACCAACTATTATTTGCTCACCATACTTTCCTTCAATTACCTCAAAATATTCGATTTTAAACGTTTTATTCTCCAACTCTGACAATTTTCTAAATTGTGAATTACTACTATTTAGCATACTCGCTAATTCGTTTTTATTCTCCATTTATTAGGGAAAAAAATTGTCAATACGTTCAGGTTTGTCAATATACAATTTTTGTACATTTTACTGAAAATAGGGCAAAAGTACTCTTTTATGGGCATTTTCACGGTTTTTCTAGCAAAAAATCAGTCGTGTACTAGATGCCAGAGTGAGCGGACGTTCTTTACGTGAGCTCTGTGCGTATACATTTTAATTGTAAACAAATAAAATTCGTGTTCAAACTTAGGTTTTTTCTTGTTTATTTGTGTTTATTTTGCTGTATATGGTGTTGTTTTGGTCGTTTATCGACTGATTTCGTTCGGTTTTAGTTCAAATTGTTTGAATATTGTTCTTTTTTCGTAGTTTTGGCTACATTTTCTTATTTTCAGGTGGGTTTTTTTTTCTTTCGTTCGTATTAATTGTCCGCGTTGGCGGACGGGGTGTTTGACGGAGGGGGCAACCCCTCCGTGACCATGAACCCTGCTAAGAAGCAGAGAATAATGAGCCAGTCGACGGTGGAGCAGTGCCCCCGGTTTCTGGTCATTAAAAAAAAATGGGTCTGATTTTTTCAAGGTTAGCCCGTTTTTAATTAATAAACAAATTCATAGTTTAGTTGGGGAAGTAAATTTTAAAAAAAAAATTAAAGATGGTCTGTTAGTGGAAACGAAAACTGCTAAACAAGCAACTCGACTGCTGCAAACATCTCTTTTTTCTGACATTCCTGTTGAGGTGTCTTCACACCCAACCCTCAAACTGTCAAGGGCGTTATCACGTGTCGTGATTTGTTAAATTGTACCACCGATGAGCTCTGCTCTGAACTAAAGGCTCAAGGTGTCTCTGAAGTTCGGCGTATTACCCGCAAGGTCAATGGCGTAGTTGAAGACACTGCGTCCATTATTCTTTCTTTTTCACTACACAAATTGCCATCCAAAATACGTGTTGCAATGTATAGTTTGCCTGTCAGGCCATACATACCCAATCCTATGCGCTGCTTTAATTGTCAGAAGTTTGGGCATTCTTCAAAGTCGTGCAAAGACAAAAAAATCTGTATCTGCGGTAAAGAGCCACACGAGGAACAGCGCTGTACCGATCCGGTAAAGTGTGTGAATTGTGGGGATAGTCATCTTGCTCTATCGAAAAACTGTCCAAAATTCAAAGAAGAGTATGCGATTGTAAAACACAAAACGCTTAACAATTGCAATTATCCTGAAGCACGAGCATTTATACGTCAGAACTCTACTGTTCCGACGTTAATCTTTGCCAAAGTGACGGCAACCAAGCCTGCAATCTCTACTCCATCTGTAAGTGACATCGCTGCTCTACTTATACCCGAAATTAAAAAAATGATTATTGAAGCTTTCTCGCTAAACTTGGGCGCCATTATGAGCGCAGCCTTATCGAACCCCAGCACAGCGGCCAGTGTCACTGCAAAGCTGACACCTGCAACTGTACCCATACCTGCCCTGCCAGGTACTGCACACAAACCACCCAAAACATCTACGTCATTTATTATGCCATCTTCTGCTCCTGTTCTATCAGGACAGGACACACATATTTCTCCCTCTGACTCAGAGTCAAGCGCTATGTCGATTGACAAAGAGGCAGTTAAAAATGCTCGAAAGCCCAAAGATAGGCGTGGGTGGCCTAAGGGCAAACCAAGGAACCCGAAAACTTAACACTTTTCGGGTCTTCCTCAAAAGTCAGCTTTTCCGTCCTGACTTTTTTCTACTTTCTATTCATTATTTATATCAAATCCATTTATCATCCAATGGAATTGTAATGGAATCGTCAACCACCTAGCAGAGCTTAAACTTTTAATGGCTGAACATAACCCCAGAGTAGTCTGCATCCAAGAGAGTCATTTAAAACCTCTTGGTTTTTTTAACTTGCGGGGATATAACATTTTCCGCAAAGACGTTGATCCTGTTGGTCGTGCCAATGGTGGCGTTGCAATTGTCCTTGAGTCTTCTGTCCCTTTTAAAGATTGCACCATCAGAACAAGGTTACAGGCAGTAGCATGCCAGGTATTTTCACCCCGTAAAATTACAATTTGCAACGTCTACCTTCCGGATGGCAACTGGAGTTTAAATGACCTCGAGGATTTATCACGACAACTACCGCCTCCTTTCATTCTTGTCGGTGACTTTCATGCGCACAATATCCTCTGGGGTTCTGTAAGCACAGATGCCCATGGTCGAATTGTCGAAAGCTTCTTGGACAACAATGATGTCACCCTTCTCAATACTGGATCAGCCACGCACATAAACATGAGATCAAGAAGTTTTCCGGCAATCGACTTATCTTTCTCTACATCTTCTTTAGCTGCATATCTTCAGTAGCAGGTAGTTGACGATGCCCATTTCAGTGACCATTTTCCCATTTTTGTGTCGTTTCTTTCTCATGCTGTTTCTGATGCTCAAACATCAACAAGAAGATGGTTGTTTGATCTGGCGGATTGGAATGCATTTAGGAACAACGTAAAGCTATCTGATCCGTCACCAGATTTACTTGTAGAACTACAACATCTTTCTGATTGCATTCTATTTTCTGCTTCGGTCGAGCCAGGAAGAGGTCAGTTCCCTGGTGGAATGCTCAAGTTGCTGCCGATATTCGTGCAAAAAAGCGCGCGCTAAAAGTGTACCGGAGAAATCCGACACTTGCACACCAAATCACGTTCAAGAAAGCACGTGCGCAAGCCACACGCACAATTCTTATGTCTAAAACCGAGTCTTGGCGCGGTTTTGTTTCTTCAATCGGTACTGATTCCGACCAAACTACACTTTGGAAGAAAATCAGATATATGAACGGCTACCAAAAATGTTCCCATATTCCAACGCTCCAGAGATTTGTGAGATTTTAGCAGACCAGTTTGAGGCTATTAGCAATTCGGACAATTATTCGCTTCAATTTTTGCGCGTAAAAGCGGCTGAGGAGGTTCTACTGGACTTCGACTCGGATAACACTGAGCTTTACAATTCTAGTTTTTCTTTCGACGAATTTGAGTTTGCACTCAGTCGTACTGCAAACACTTCTGTCGGGCATGACGACATCGCTTGCGCAATGCTTCGACATCTACCCGACCATTTCAAGCAAAGAATAGTGGAATTTATTAACCATCTGTGGGTTGAAAATATCTATCCAGACGTCTGGCGTGAAGCAATAATTGTACCGATTCTCAAAAAGGGAAAAGAAGTGTCTCATGCTTCTAGTTATCGTCCTATATCTTTGACGTGCCATCTATCAAAGATATATGAACGTATGATCAATTCCCGGCTCAGCTGGTTTCTAGAATCTCGCAATCTCATCAACAAATATCAATGTGGATCTCGTCAGCACCATTCCACCACTGACCTTCATGTGTATTTGACAAACGCCATTCAGTCTACTATCTTAAAACGCAACCATCTGGTGCAGTGTTTTTTGATCTAGAAAAAGCGTTCGACATGACCTGGAGATATGGAATACTACGAAAATTACACAACTGGGGTCTACGGGGCCATCTGCCTCAATTTATAGAAAACTTTCTTTGTCGCCGTTCATTTAGGGTCCGAGTTGGAGAAACTCTCTCTTCTACACGACCGTTGCAAAACGGCATTCCTCAAGGCTCTTCCATAAGTGTGACATTATTCTTGATTGCAATAAATGACATCGTTTCTACCATCCCCAATAACGTTGATTATTGTCTCTATGTCGACGACCTCACCCTCTTCACTTCGTCTCAATCTCTCGCTATCTGCCAGGAGAGATTACAGCAGACTGTAGACATTGTTACTCTGGCCGCATCCGTTTGTCTACGGAAAAGACATGTGCTATCGATTTTTGTCGACTACGCAAAGCACACAACTGTCCTGTTGTGACGCTTTACAACAGACCAGTGCGGATTGTAGATGAGGTGAAGTTTCTGGGTTTAATTTTCGACAAACGTTTCTTACTGTTGAAACACATCAACACTGTTTCTGCGCAGTGCAGAATGACATTGAATGCAATCAAGTGTATTGCCTCCACAAAATGGGGAACCGAAAGGGACTCTTTGCTGCGCCTGTACACCAGTCTGGTTCTGTCCAGGATAGACTACGGTGCCATCATTGTGTATACAGCTAGTTCCCATCACTTGAAGAAGCTAGACAGTGTACACAATGCTGGTATCCGAACTGTCACCGGTGCGTTTAGGACTACGCCAATTACAAGCCTTCACTGTGAAGCTGGTGTTCCGCCACTTCACATAAGGTACATGAAACTTGGTATGAGGTACGTGTGCAAAATTCAAACGCTCACGCAGCACCTGAACTATACCATCTTTTTCCGCAATGCAGAGTTAGACCGTTTGTATAGAAATAGTGCGACTTCCCTATACCCACTCGCATTAAAACTCCCAAGACTGTTGAATACCATCCTCAACAACCAAGGGCCAGTATTACCACGGATATATTCCGCCGTATCTCCATGGGCATCTAGAGGCTTATCAACAAATCTTGCGCTGACCAGTAAGCGTAAAGCTTCCACTCCTCATGCCATATACCTAGTCGAATTCTTTATTCAGCTGCAACAGTACACAGATTTTCAATACACATATACCGATGGCTCCAAGACAGACTCTGGTACTGGCTGTGCTTTCGTGACTGACGGCGTATCCCACTCGTTCACACTGTCACCCATATGCTCGGTGTATACCGCAGAGTTATATGGGATCCTCTACTCTCTTCGACACTCCCGTCGATCTATCGATGAGCGACGTCACCTGCTCGTCTGCACTGATTCGCTGAGTGCCATCTTGGGTATCAGCAGCAGATTTTCATCTGATCCTACTGTAGTGGACATTCGTAGCGAAATCGATAGATTGCAGGAGCTAGAAAGAGATGTCGTACTTATGTGGATACCCGGCCATGTTGGGATACCCGGAAATCACTGTGCCGACCAGGCTGCTCTTGGGCAGCCAACAGCGACTATCTAGTTCGTCATCCCTTGCGCGCCGATGATGTGTTGATATCTGTGTCTGTTCATTGTCTTAAGACATGGCAAGAGGAGTGGAATATTTCCACTAGCAAATTGCGACGTGTAAAGGTGTCAGTGGAGCGGTGGTTACCACCGCTCCGCCTAACAAGGTGCGAGCAAGTAGCTGTCTCACGTCTGAGACTAGGGCACACTTGTCTCACACACGTGCTCCTGTTACTTGGAGAACAACCACCGCTCGCTCCACTTGTAACACTAGGCTCACTCTCGACCATATCTTCGAGCAGTGTCCTAGGTACAATATGCATCGTCGCAATGCTGGTATTGAGGGTCCCTTGGCGAGCTATTTACGCAATGATGCGATGCACATAAGTAAACTGCTAACGTTTCTACGAGCAATTGATATGTTGCATCAAATCTAAAACGTCACTTTCTTTTCGTTCTCGACAGTTAACATTTCATTATTGTTATTATTTTTCTTTACTGTCGAACCTTATTACTGTCGGGTCTGTGGTTTTAGGAAGTTCTCCACTGGTTTCTGCACATATCAGCAGTGCAGAGTATGCTTCACATTTGTGAATGCATAATACACTTTCTTTTCGTTCTAATTTAGCTACTTTCGGTTTAGTTATTTCTCGACAGTGCTTTATTGTATGCTAGTTCCTGCACATTGTACATAAAACATCTTATTAAACGATCGTCTATATAAGCGGTAATGACCTTAGTAGTCGATCCGCTATAACAATAACAATTAAAATATATATATATATATATATGTATATATATATATATATATATATATATATATATATATATATATATATATATATATATATATATATAATAATAGTACCTATTTATATATATATATATATATATATATATATATATATATATATATATATATATATATATATATATATATATATATATATATATATATATATATATATATATATATATATATATATATATATATATATATAAATATATAGTCTGTTCGCTGACATATTTAGGGAACACAGTAACTGTTCCAAACTAGAAGCTTTGAATTAAATATATGATTGATTAAAGATCACTGTTTTAATAATAGAGAAAGCTAAATTTCAAATAAAAATTCTTTAATTTACAATTAAATTCTCTAAATCAAATAAATTTGTACTATAATGCAAAAAATTCACAGTTCAAATGTAGTGCAAAAATTTAGTAGAATAAATGTTGAATATTTTACATCTTAAGTTTATACATTTTGAATGAAGAAAATTCATTTTGGCAAAATGAGTAAAGAAATAATGGGATACTAACTGAACGAAACTGACTGATTAATGAAGGAATGAAAATGTTATGAGCGCCAGCTTGGTATGAACGCACTACATGTAAGAACTTTCTCACAACTCGTCCAGACCAAATTTTTCTGCCTATATTCAGCCCTTGATTATTTTCATAAATTATAAACTGTAAATCAAGGCAGACCGAAACTAAACTAAAATCATACAACTAGACATTAAAATGATAACAGAAAAAATATTTACGAATTCGAAAAGATCGCAGATTTCATCCGAACTAGACAAAGGTTGGTCACGCATATCAGACTACACATTTACACAGGAATATTAACGTTGAAATAAGGAATGATGCGATAATGATAAGGATGGGATAAAGTGAGAATTATTTAATCGATTTAGTGTTTCAACGGAACAAAACCTTCTAAATCGATAACAGCCCCGACTAAAATTGAAACAGAAATACTTTAATTGAAAATTTCTATATAGAAGTTTTATATTTAAGCGTGATTTTATGTAAGCCGATGCAGAATTATGTTAAAGGCGATATATCTAAATTGATTTTAAGCAGAATGAGAAATAATCTAAGGGCAATTCACTGGGAAAAGAGACACTAAGCCATCAATAATTAAATTTGGGCGTGGCGCGCTCTTAACGCATGTTTAAGTTCGCCTCAATATCACGAATCGTTTAGACTAGACAAAGAAAGTTATATTTAACTATTACTTTGAGATGAAATTATAAAGATTTTAATAACATTTAATTTTTGTTTTTAAAAAAATAACGTATCAACGATTATAGAAATCTAAGAACTAGCTCTTATTGAGATACGTCTATCCTTTTAGCACAATTGTGGGCAGAGAGAGCGTGTTCATCTATCCAGAAATATCCTCAATTACCCGCAATTATGGACAAATCTAATCTTTAAAACGATAGATAGAAGTGGCAAATATAAATTCGCAGAACATTACAACGTAGCCTAAATAGTTGGTGGAACGAGAATATTACAAAAGCTTTCAGTAGTAAACATTAGGCATAACTGAGTTTTTTGCAAATCAAATATTGATGTTAAATGGTTACTTTCCAAAAACCTGGAAGCATGCAAAAATTATAATCTTCAATAAACCTGGAAAAGACAAAAGCTTACCTTCAAGTTACAGACCAATTAGCCTCCTTCCGAACCTATCCAAATTATTTGAAAAAATCATAAAAGACAGGCTAGATTTTTTCCTAAACCAAAACAATATAATCCCTCCTCATCAATTTGGTTTCCGGCGGGAGCATTCTACAAACCACCAATTACTGCGTCTGACTGAAATCATTACCAGAGGCTTCGAAAGAAAGCAATGCACAGTAGCAGTCTTTCTCGACGTACAACAAGCCTTCGATAAAGTATGGCACGAAGGACTATTAAAAAAATTAAAAAGCATAAATCCTCCACCTTACCTTTATTTTATTATAAAATCATTTCTAAACAAAAGAACGTTTGAAATGTCTGTTAACAATGCAAAATCTACTACAAGAGACATCACCGCTGGAGTACCGCAAGGCTCGATCCTCGGACCCACACTTTTCAACATATATATGCATGACATACCCACCTTCGAAGAAACTACTCTCGCAATGTTTGCAGACGATACGGCAATCTTGTTACAGCACCCATCGGCAGACACAGCAAGAAACAACACACAATCGGCAATAGATACACTTTCACCCTGGCTCCACAAATGGAAGATAACCCTAAATCCAACGAAATGCGAAGCAAAAATCTTTAGTCTAAAAATACAACGAGATCCAACAAACATTAATATCAATAACATCAATATACCATGGAACCCTGGAGATCAAACCGTAAAATACCTGGGAATTCACCTAGATCGACGCCTCACCTGGAGCGCACACATACGAAACAAAATACTAGAAGCAAATAAGCGACTAGGCATGCTTTACTCCATTATAAATAGGAAATCATCCTTACGTACAGAATGTACAAAACTAATTTACACCTCCATTCCACGTCCTATTCTGATGTATGCATGCCCAATTTGGGGAACAGCTACAAAGACTCACATAAAAAAAATACAGAGCTTCCAGAACAAAGTACTCAGAATAGCTGTGAATGCCCCCTGGTTTATTCGTAACTCACAATTACATCGGGAACTAGGTATAAATACAATCAGCCAACAAATCGCGAAAACAGCAAAGAACTTTCTCGAAAAACTGCCTGCCTGCACTAGTGCAGAATACTACAGCCTAGGAAAACGTTCTAAAACAACAATACTAAGAAAACGGTTACCACAGGATATATTAATTAGCCCCGCAGAAAGTGATAGTGACAACACATAAACTATTAGTACCTAGCCAACAGGGATTATTGCCCCTGACCGCCGCCCGATAACGTCATCAATACCATGATAAAACATACACTGTTGAACTGGTAACATATATAACATAAAATATATATATATATTGATGTTAATGATACATGTTGGGCTGAATATTAGATACGTAATGTATCGAGAATGGAAGTTAAATGATTATAGTGTTGGCTATTAATGTAATGTTGTCTGATATCTGATTGAGCCGGAAATTATATTGGGCGAAAGTATGGAAATTGAAAGGTGGTAACAATGCCAGTTCCGTGAAAGCTACAAAGAATGAATGTAGTGAATTTATTTGGAATTAATCAGATGTAAGAGTGAGATTATGAGAATATTTCAAAACTTTATATGGTGGTACAAGTGGATGTAGTGATGCATCAGATGCGAGATTTGAGATGGTTGTTGATGAATTTGCTATTAGAGAAGAAGATGTATATGGATGTTGTTATTATTGTAACGGCAGTTGATTTATGTACTTAATGTGTTGAAGATGTATATGATTATTTATCGTATGAATCTGTGAAATGTAGCAAGGCCACTGGCATAGAAGGCTTAATTGTAAACTAATAAACTTTAGCAGTGTCAGCTTGTTTGGTTGGTTATTAAATATATTTAGTTTTTTGATTGGATGTGTGCTGTCATTGTTCCCCTTATCAAAGAAAATGGTAGTTTAGTGGCTCTAATAGCTATAGGATCTTTAGTTTGTTTTGTGTTGTAAAATAAATTTATTGTAGTATTATAGTAGTGCTCCTTGTATTTACAACTGCATGATGTGCAAGGTGGCTTTTAGTCTAGGAGAGGGTTTGAGGTTCAACATTTCTCACTTAGTAAGATTAATGTAATATCTCTTGATAAACGGGTGTCCTTCGTGTGGAAGTTGTAAGTTGCTTCTACAAACAGCAAATCTGCTGTGTAGACGAAAAGTTTGGAGTACTTGTTTTGTGTTTGTGACCAGATGAGCACATGTTGATTGTAGGAGAGCAAAGCGAAGAAATAGTATTCAACACAGAATAGCTACTATCTTATACGCAGTAATCACGTTACACGTCAATCTCGAGATTTTAACGGCATTACATGTTTTGACCTTCCCTGAATCAGGTCCGACTTTATTTAGAATGTCGTCTGTCCGTGTGTAAGTAAGTGAGCGTTCTACAGCATGAATGGTTAGAGGTAAAATTATGAAATATTAAACCTTAAATTTGTATATGCCACGAAATTTTGTACAATTTTTATTTGAAAATTTCTTTCCAAAACGGTACTGGATATAAGAAAAAGGCTCTTAAAATTTCTTCGAATGAAATTTATTTTTACTTAAATCGTATCAACTGCACCATTAAATTGTTTATCAAAAAAACAAACTGGTCTTAAATTATTTGAAGTATCACATTTTATATTTATTCTAAGAAATATATATAGTGTAAAATTATTCAAACATTTTAAATTAGAAAAATAATGAAAATGTGATATGATGTAACCCACATGCGTATAAGAATGTTCAATGCATGACACTGCAGATGTTTTTTTGTGTATTGATGCTAATCTATCGACTGCGCCAATTAAATGCCAACAACAAAAGCCGACCTTCGACAAATATATCGTGACATAGAAAATCAAAATGGTACTTATCTTAGACGGTAGCGCCAAGAAATCTCAAAAATTGACCACCTAGGAATAAAGAAGAGAACAAAAGAACGTCACGCTCATTACATAAGGGGTGCTCTACTCTAGACACCAAAAACAAAGGCCGTTATTATTATTGCAATTTCAACTGTATCAAATAGGTTACAATCAGTCAGAATGTTATGAAAATATCTGCAGTGTCATGAACCGAACTTTCTTATCCGCATATGGGTTAAATTTATAATATTTGTTCTAACCTTTTGATCGCTTTTACACTAAATATGTTTCTTATAATAATTATTAAATGTCAAACTTCAAATTATTTAAGTCTATTTTGAAATTAGGGATATTGATAAAAACAATGTGTTTAGTTTTACTAAAATTTATTATGAGTTAGTAACTAGTTTCGCCACACAGTGGCATCTTCAGACTATCTAACTTAAACATATTACATCTGGTTTATATAGTTAGGATTCGGGGATTTAAATTTGAATTGTAGTAAGGGAGATTTTTGTAGGTCGGTTTGTTCATTAAGGCAGGTTTCTAGCGGTTCGTTTATGGATTTATAAATTTCAAGAGTCTCTAATAGGGTCAATTTTAATCCCTTAATTTCAGTGTGTAAGATGGTCGGGCGGTAATTCTCAGATACTAGATGTCCTGTGGCGTGTAGGTGATTCGCGAAGGTGGAATCGGTCTTATTTAGTCTATGTGCCCGAAGATGTTCTTGGAATCTTGTATTAAAGTTTCTGCCTGTTTGTCCGATATATACACTGTCACACTGTTCACACTTTAGTTTATAAACACCAGATTTAGTCAAGGGGTCCCTTTTTTCTTTATGATTGCATAACATTTTAAATAGATTATTGCTGTTATAATATGCCACTTTTGTGAGGTCGGTTTTCAAACTGTTGGCTATTTTGACGGATATGTTATCATAATATGGTAGAGTTACATATTTAAAGTTTACATATTGAGTTGGATAGATTAATTTAATGGCTTTTTTATAATTGTGTTTTGCTATTAATTGGTCTATTATTGCCGGATTATAATTATTATTTATTGCGATCTGTTTTATTGTTATTAATTCTTGGTTATAAGCTAATTTATTTAAGGGTATCGTTAATAATCGATGTATCATCGAATTAAAAGCTGCTAGTTTATGTTGGATGGGGTGTTGTGAGTGGTTATTAATAGTTGTGTCGGTATATGTTGGTTTACGGAAAATGGTAAATACATGAGCATTGTTATATCTCGAAATAGTTAAATCTAGGAAATTTATTTGGTTATTTGTTTCTATTTCTACGGTGAATTGAATGTTTTTATGTAAAGTGTTCATGTAATTCCGCAAGTTTTCTAACGTTCTAACTGTTCCTGTCCAACAGATTAAAATATCATCGACATATCTAAACCAATATTTGATGTTTTTGGACAAAGGTGAAGCTAGGATTTGTTTTTCAATATTGTCCATGAATACGTCTGCCAGAAGAGGGGATAAGGGTGAACCCATAGCTAGTCCGTCTCTTTGTTTATAAAATTGATTGTTGAAGGTAAAATAATTCTGTTTGGAACATAAGTGTAAAAGGTCCAAGATTTCGATTGTTATTAATGGGTCTATATTATTATTGTTAAGTATCGTTTTAACAAGAGGTAAACATTGATCTGGGAGCACATTTGGGAAGAGATTTACGACGTCAAAAGATATTAATTTGTCATTCTTGTTTAAAGAAATATTAGACAATTTTTTGGTAAGTTCTAATGAATTCTTTATGGTATGTTTAGGTTTGAAGTGTGTCAGTCTATGGAATGTATTATTTAGCTTTTCAGCAAGTTTTCTACAGGGAGCTGTAGTGTAAGAGCACACAGGTCTGATCGGTATATTGTCCTTGTGAATTTTTGGGAGACCATAGAGAATAGGCGAAAGTGGATTCATATTGATTAAGTTATATAATTGTGGTTCTGAATATAAACATTTAATAGTTCTGAGGGTATTTTTTAATTCTAATTGGTAGGCTTTAGTGGGGTCTTTGTTTAACTTATCGTAATTATTGTTTTGGAGAAATGATTCAACTTTGTCTACATATGTGTTTTTATTGAGTATCACAATCGTATTACTTTTGTCCGCTTTACTGAGTATTAAATTCTCTTTCTTTAAAATCTTTTTAATTTGAAGGGCATATATGGTTTCTTGATTGTGTGTTGTAGAAACTATGGCATTAGATAAGTCTTTAGCAATTATATGTTTGAGTAGTTGGCTGTTCGAGTTACCTTTAAGTGCAATTTCTGACTCTACTGCTAAGATTTCTAACTGGTTTTTTGTAGTGTTCGACGGTATGTTGTATTTAAGTCCTTTGTTTAGTAAGTTAAGGTGATTTTGATTGAATTTAAAGTTTGATAGGTTTTGAACTCTTGTGTGAAATTGTATATCATTTGTTGAGTTTTTGACTTTAATTTGTTTGTTATGAATTAAAGTTTTAAGTTTATGGGTTTGTTTAGTGTATTTTTTGTATACTCTCGTGGAGATTTTACTGTAGATGGAATCTTCGAGAAGTTCAAATTCAACTCGGTGTAGATGGTGCGATAGTTCTGCGTGGAGTATTTTGATGTACAGATGTAGGTTTTGTCGGATTGTGAACCATTTCTTGGTTTCTTGATAGAGCCAAGTTTTTCTTCCAGCTTCTATAGCTGATGAGGCGGCCCAAGACGTACACTTGCTGCTGATGTTGATGAAAATAGGATACACTTTATTTATTTTACACTGTTGGTTGAACCAGATGTTTTGAGACACTATTCGATGTTTTAGTTTAAGTTTAAAATATAACTTGGCCTTAGTTGCTATACTAGCTCTAATTAATTCTTCGATGGTGTTGGCCGTTACTTTGTAAAACTCCATAATGAAATTAGGGATATTGATAAAAACAATGTGTTTAGTTTTACTAAAATTTATTATGAGTTAGTAACTAGTTTCGCCACACAGTGGCATCTTCAGACTATCTAACTTAAACATATTACATCTGGTTTATATAGTTAGGATTCGGGGATTTAAATTTGAGTTGTAGTAAGGGAGATTTTTGTAGGTCGGTTTGTTCATTAAGGCAGGTTTCTAGCGGTTCGTTTATGGATTTATAAATTTCAAGAGTCTCTAATAGGGTCAATTTTAATCCCTTAATTTCGGTGTGTAAGATGGTCGGGCGGTAATTCTCAGATACTAGATGTCCTGTGGCGTGTAGGTGATTCGCGAAGGTGGAATCGGTCTTATTTAGTCTATGTGCCCGAAGATGTTCTTGGAATCTTGTATTAAAGTTTCTGCCTGTTTGTCCGATATATACACTGTCACACTGTTCACACTTTAGTTTATAAACACCAGATTTAGTCAAGGGGTCCCTTTTTTCTTTATGATTGCATAACATTTTAAATAGATTATTGCTGTTATAATATGCCACTTTTGTGAGGTCGGTTTTCAAACTGTTGGCTATTTTGACGGATATGTTATCATAATATGGTAGAGTTACATATTTAAAGTTTACATATTGAGTTGGATAGATTAATTTAATGGCTTTTTTATAATTGTGTTTTGCTATTAATTGGTCTATTATTGCCGGATTATAATTATTATTTATTGCGATCTGTTTTATTGTTATTAATTCTTGGTTATAAGCTAATTTATTTAAGGGTATCGTTAATAATCGATGTATCATCGAATTAAAAGCTGCTAGTTTATGTTGGATGGGGTGTTGTGAGTGGTTATTAATAGTTGTGTCGGTATATGTTGGTTTACGGAAAATGGTAAATACATGAGCATTGTTATATCTCGAAATAGTTAAATCTAGGAAATTTATTTGGTTATTTGTTTCTATTTCTACGGTGAATTGAATGTTTTTATGTAAAGTGTTCATGTAATTCCGCAAGTTTTCTAACGTTCTAACTGTTCCTGTCCAACAGATTAAAATATCATCGACATATCTAAACCAATATTTGATGTTTTTGGACAAAGGTGAAGCTAGGATTTGTTTTTCAATATTGTCCATGAATACGTCTGCCAGAAGAGGGGATAAGGGTGAACCCATAGCTAGTCCGTCTCTTTGTTTATAAAATTGATTGTTGAAGGTAAAATAATTCTGTTTGGAACATAAGTGTAAAAGGTCCAAGATTTCGATTGTTATTAATGGGTCTATATTATTATTGTTAAGTATCGTTTTAACAAGAGGTAAACATTGATCTGGGGGCACATTTGGGAAGAGATTTACGACGTCAAAAGATATTAATTTGTCATTCTTGTTTAAAGAAATATTAGACAATTTTTTGGTAAGTTCTAATGAATTCTTTATGGTATGTTTAGGTTTGAAGTGTGTCAGTCTATGGAATGTATTATTTAGCTTTTCAGCAAGTTTTCTACAGGGAGCTGTAGTGTAAGAGCACACAGGTCTGATCGGTATATTGTCCTTGTGAATTTTTGGGAGACCATAGAGAATAGGCGAAAGTGGATTCATATTGATTAAGTTATATAATTGTGGTTCTGAATATAAACATTTAATAGTTCTGAGGGTATTTTTTAATTCTAATTGGTAGGCTTTAGTGGGGTCTTTGTTTAACTTATCGTAATTATTGTTTTGGAGAAATGATTCAACTTTGTCTACATATGTGTTTTTATTGAGTATCACAATCGTATCAATAAAAACACATATGTAGACAAAGTTGAATCATTTCTCCAAAACAATAATTACGATAAGTTAAACAAAGACCCCACTAAAGCCTACCAATTAGAATTAAAAAATACCCTCAGAACTATTAAATGTTCATATTCAGAACCACAATTATATAACTTAATCAATATGAATCCACTTTCGCCTATTCTCCATGGTCTCCCAAAAATTCACAAGGACAATATACCGATCAGACCTGTGTGCTCTTACACTACAGCTCCCTGTAGAAAACTTGCTGAAAAGCTAAATAATACATTCCATAGACTGACACACTTCAAACCTAAACATACCATAAAGAATTCATTAGAACTTACCAAAAAATTGTCTAATATTTCTTTAAACAAGAATGACAAATTAATATCTTTTGACGTCGTAAATCTCTTCCCAAATGTGCCCCCAGATCAATGTTTACCTCTTGTTAAAACGATACTTAACAATAATAATATAGACCCATTAATAACAATCGAAATCTTGGACCTTTTACACTTATGTTCCAAACAGAATTATTTTACCTTCAACAATCAATTTTATAAACAAAGAGACGGACTAGCTATGGGTTCACCCTTATCCCCTCTTCTGGCAGACGTATTCATGGACAATATTGAAAAACAAATCCTAGCTTCACCTTTGTCCAAAAACATCAAATATTGGTTTAGATATGTCGATGATATTTTAATCTGTTGGACAGGAACAGTTAGAACGTTAGAAAACTTGCGGAATTACATGAACACTTTACATAAAAACATTCAATTCACCGTAGAAATAGAAACAAATAACCAAATAAATTTCCTAGATTTAACTATTTCGAGATATAACAATGCTCATGTATTTACCATTTTCCGTAAACCAACATATACCGACACAACTATTAATAACCACTCACAACACCCCATCCAACATAAACTAGCAGCTTTTAATTCGATGATACATCGATTATTAACGATACCCTTAAATAAATTAGCTTATAACCAAGAATTAATAACAATAAAACAGATCGCAATAAATAATAATTATAATCCGGCAATAATAGACCAATTAATAGCAAAACACAATTATAAAAAAGCCATTAAATTAATCTATCCAACTCAATATGTAAACTTTAAATATGTAACTCTACCATATTATGATAACATATCCGTCAAAATAGCCAACAGTTTGAAAACCGACCTCACAAAAGTGGCATATTATAACAGCAATAATCTATTTAAAATGTTATGCAATCATAAAGAAAAAAGGGACCCCTTGACTAAATCTGGTGTTTATAAACTAAAGTGTGAACAGTGTGACAGTGTATATATCGGACAAACAGGCAGAAACTTTAATACAAGATTCCAAGAACATCTTCGGGCACATAGACTAAATAAGACCGATTCCACCTTCGCGAATCACCTACACGCCACAGGACATCTAGTATCTGAGAATTACCGCCCGACCATCTTACACACTGAAATTAAGGGATTAAAATTGACCCTATTAGAGACTCTTGAAATTTATAAATCCATAAACGAACCGCTAGAAACCTGCCTTAATGAACAAACCGACCTACAAAAATCTCCCTTACTACAACTCAAATTTAAATCCCCGAATCCTAACTATATAAACCAGATGTAATATGTTTAAGTTAGATAGTCTGAAGATGCCACTGTGTGGCGAAACTAGTTACTAACTCATAATAAATTTTAGTAAAACTAAACACATTGTTTTTATCAATATCCCTAATTTCATTATGGAGTTTTACAAAGTAACGGCCAACACCATCGAAGAATTAATTAGAGCTAGTATAGCAACTAAGGCCAAGTTATATTTTAAACTTAAACTAAAACATCGAATAGTGTCTCAAAACATCTGGTTCAACCAACAGTGTAAAATAAATAAAGTGTATCCTATTTTCATCAACATCAGCAGCAAGTGTACGTCTTGGGCCGCCTCATCAGCTATAGAAGCTGGAAGAAAAACTTGGCTCTATCAAGAAACCAAGAAATGGTTCACAATCCGACAAAACCTACATCTGTACATCAAAATACTCCACGCAGAACTATCGCACCATCTACACCGAGTTGAATTTGAACTTCTCGAAGATTCCATCTACAGTAAAATCTCCACGATAGTATACAAAAAATACACTAAACAAACCCATAAACTTAAAACTTTAATTCATAACAAACAAATTAAAGTCAAAAACTCAACAAATGATATACAATTTCACACAAGAGTTCAAAACCTATCAAACTTTAAATTCAATCAAAATCACCTTAACTTACTAAACAAAGGACTTAAATACAACATACCGTCGAACACTACAAAAAACCAGTTAGAAATCTTAGCAGTAGAGTCAGAAATTGCACTTAAAGGTAACTCGAACAGCCAACTACTCAAACATATAATTGCTAAAGACTTATCTAATGCCATAGTTTCTACAACACACAATCAAGAAACCATATATGCCCTTCAAATTAAAAAGATTTTAAAGAAAGAGAATTTAATACTCAGTAAAGCGGACAAAAGTAATACGATTGTGATACTCAATAAAAACACATATGTAGACAAAGTTGAATCATTTCTCCAAAACAATAATTACGATAAGTTAAACAAAGACCCCACTAAAGCCTACCAATTAGAATTAAAAAATACCCTCAGAACTATTAAATGTTTATATTCAGAACCACAATTATATAACTTAATCAATATGAATCCACTTTCGCCTATTCCCTATGGTCTCCCAAAAATTCACTAGGACAATATACCGATCAGACCTGTGTGCTCTTACACTACAGCTCCCTGTAGAAAACTTGCTGAAAAGCTAAATAATACATTCCATAGACTGACACACTTCAAACCTAAACATACCATAAAGAATTCATTAGAACTTACCAAAAAATTGTCTAATATTTCTTTAAACAAGAATGACAAATTAATATCTTTTGACGTCGTAAATCTCTTCCCAAATGTGCTCCCAGATCAATGTTTACCTCTTGTTAAAACGATACTTAACAATAATAATATAGACCCATTAATAACAATCGAAATCTTGGACCTTTTACACTTATGTTCCAAACAGAATTATTTTACCTTCAACAATCAATTTTATAAACAAAGAGACGGACTAGCTATGGGTTCACCCTTATCCCCTCTTCTGGCAGACGTATTCATGGACAATATTGAAAAACAAATCCTAGCTTCACCTTTGTCCAAAAACATCAAATATTGGTTTAGATATGTCGATGATATTTTAATCTGTTGGACAGGAACAGTTAGAACGTTAGAAAACTTGCGGAATTACATGAACACTTTACATAAAAACATTCAATTCACCGTAGAAATAGAAACAAATAACCAAATAAATTTCCTAGATTTAACTATTTCGAGATTTAACAATGCTCATGTATTTACCATTTTCCGTAAACCAACATATACCGACACAACTATTAATAACCACTCACAACACCCCATCCAACATAAACTAGCAGCTTTTAATTCGATGATACATCGATTATTAACGATACCCTTAAATAAATTAGCTTATAACCAAGAATTAATAACAATAAAACAGATCGCAATAAATAATAATTATAATCCGGCAATAATAGACCAATTAATAGCAAAACACAATTATAAAAAAGCCATTAAATTAATCTATCCAACTCAATATGTAAACTTTAAATATGTAACTCTACCATATTATGATAACATATCCGTCAAAATAGCCAACAGTTTGAAAACCGACCTCACAAAAGTGGCATATTATAACAGCAATAATCTATTTAAAATGTTATGCAATCATAAAGAAAAAAGGGACCCCTTGACTAAATCTGGTGTTTATAAACTAAAGTGTGAACAGTGTGACAGTGTATATATCGGACAAACAGGCAGAAACTTTAATACAAGATTCCAAGAACATCTTCGGGCACATAGACTAAATAAGACCGATTCCACCTTCGCGAATCACCTACACGCCACAGGACATCTAGTATCTGAGAATTACCGCCCGACCATCTTACACACTGAAATTAAGGGATTAAAATTGACCCTATTAGAGACTCTTGAAATTTATAAATCCATAAACGAACCGCTAGAAACCTGCCTTAATGAACAAACCGACCTACAAAAATCTCCCTTACTACAACTCAAATTTAAATCCCCGAATCCTAACTATATAAACCAGATGTAATATGTTTAAGTTAGATAGTCTGAAGATGCCACTGTGTGGCGAAACTAGTTACTAACTCATAATAAATTTTAGTAAAACTAAACACATTGTTTTTATCAATATCCCTAATTTCATTATGGAGTTTTACAAAGTAACGGCCAACACCATCGAAGAATTAAGTCTATTTTGTTAAACAATTGACAGGCGCATATGATACGATTTATGTAACAATATATATATAATAAGCAGAAATTTATTTTGAAACCAGTACTTTTTTTGGAAAAAAGATTCAAACAAAAGTTGTGCTAAATATAAATATCATTGATTTTTGTTCACAAAACTTTTCTTAACTGTAACCAATTTTGAGTAATTGCAGAAACTGCAAAAAATGACTGGGTATACATGCACTTCCGGTCGGAATATTGTTTTCAAAAATAGAAGGTTTTCGTGCCAGGCACATACAAATCTTAAGTTTAAAATTTCATAATTTTCCCTTTAGCCGTTTGGGCTGTAGAGCGCTCACACACACACACACGCGCACAGACAGACAGACAGACACACACACACACACACACACACACACACACACACACACACACACAGACGGACGTCATCCCAAAAATAGTTGGAATCGATTCAAAACGAATATTTCCGTTAAAATCTCGAGTTCGAAATTTTTCATGATTACAATACTTACTTATACTGCGTGTAAGAAAGTAAAAAATTGAAAACCAGAGTAATAATTTAAAGCATTTGAGAAGAAAAATTTCAGTAGGAATATTATCCAATTTTGTACGATTTAAGAAAAATATGTGTTTTCGTTAAATAAGCAACATAATGTAGAACATATAATTTATTAATTTATGATATAATACATCAGACAGTTAATAGTATACACAATGTAAGATATATAACTTAATTTATGCTACAAATTAATTACTTAGTTTGGATAAAATGTATATTGAAACAAAGATATGGATAAAACATTTGCAGTGTCATGCACTGAACTTTCTTATACGCATTTCAGTTAGATCATATTAAGACAATTTTTCTACTTTATAATATCGTTTTATCCTTTGGAACCACTTTTCACTAAATTTCATTGTAGAATAATTATTAAATGTCAAACTCTAAATTATTTAATTTTTTTGTTTTTCTATTAAACAATTAACAGGCGAAATTGATACCATTATGTGAAAAGAATAAGAATAAATTTTAATGGCAATTTTCTTGTTACCAGTCCCACTCCTGAAAGAAAGATCCTGACAAAAGTTATTCGAAGTATTAATACCTTTTATTTTAATCCAAGCAATTTTCTGTAACTTCAACCATATTTGAGTAATTAGAGAAGCCTCAAAAATTTACTAGAGTAAATGTATGTGAGCGATCTACAGCCCTAACGGCTAAAGGAAAAATTATGAAATTTTAAACTCGAATTTGTTTATGCTTGGCAAGAAAACCTCTTATTTTTGAAAACAATATTCCAACCGGAAGTGCATGTTTACCCAGTCATTTTTTGCAGTTTCTGCAATAAAATAGTTGCAGTTACAGATAAATTATAACAACAAAAATTATAGATATCTGCATTTTGTACAACTTTTACTTGAAACTTATTTTTACAAACGGTTCCGGAAAAAAATTAAATGGCTCTTGAAATTTCTTCATATTATTTTAATTTTTAAATAAATCGTATCATCTGCGCCTGTCAATTTTTTAACAAAATAGACTTAAATAATTTGAAGTTTGACGTTTTATATTTATTCTAAGAAATATATTTACTGTAAAAGCGATCTAATGGTTACAACAAAAATAATAAATTAGAAAAATAATGTAACTACGATATGGTTTAACCCATATGCGTATAAGAAAGTTCGGTGCATGACACTGCAGATGTTTTAGGTTAGTAATGATGTTTAGTTTCTGATGTTGTAAATAGTGTAATTCAAATATCTGTCAGACGAACTTGGTTTTTGGTACCACATGGTATCTAGAGTGTAGGCTGTGTTGTGTATTATTAAGGTGTCTAGGAATGGAATTTTGTTTTCTTTTTCAAATTCAATGGTGAATTGTATGTGTTGATTATACGCATTAAGCCCATGTACTACTTTTTTTATATTGTCTTTATCAAAAATACTAATTAAATCATCAACATATTTTTTAATAATCGGGAGTTCAGATGATAGATTCTGGATCACATTTTCTACCAAATCATCAATAACTAAAATAGGAACAACCGGTGATAGAGGAGAGCCCATAGCAGAGCCAAAATTTTGTTCATAGTAACTATTGTTATACATCAGGAAATTATTGTTATACCAAAAAGACATAAGTTCATTAGTTTGTGGAATATTAATCCTTTGTTTTATCAAATCCCAATTTTTATTAATACTCATTAAAATTAGATCTACTGGTATATTAGTGAACAGGGTTACCACATCCAGGGAAACTAATATTTCATTTTGTTTTAATTTTTTGGTTATTATTAATTCTCTGAATTCAAAAGCAGTTTTTTTACATAAAAATCTTCGTTTTCTAGATTAGATAGTAATCCATTAAAAATTCTACTTAATCCGTAAGTTAGGGAATCAGTACCACTCACAATAGGACGCAAAAGATATTGATCTTTATGTAATTTAATTAGTCCATAAATCCTCGGAGAAATAGCATTATTAATAGTAAGTTGCTTCTTTGCATTAATGTCACTGTAGTTTAGATTATTTAATTTCTTAATCAGATTGTTATTTTTGTTCTGTATTTTTATCGCAGATTGATTTAATCTTTTTTCATAAACACATGTGTCAAGTAATAGGAAGTCCATTTTATCTTGGTATTCCATTTTGGTTATGGCCACCGTTTTGTTGGTTTTATCAGCTTTATTCATTATTATATTGTCTTTCATCTTGATAACAATTTTTTTTGTGATAATGTAATCTTTAATTATATTTTTCTGTTGTTGTGTTTGAAATTTATTATTAATACTAATATGATTTATAATGATGTTCGTAAATTCTGCTCTTAATTTTTTATATCACTGTTATTCGTCTGTGCAACATTGAGTTCGAAATCGGCTGTTAAATCACACAAGGGCATGTCTTTTATGGTATGAGGAACACTTAATTTGGGCCCAAGGCCAGGATATATTTTACATTGTCAGGGAATTCAGTATCTGTTAGATTACAACACCACGATTCTCGTGCTCTAGGTGTTAACGGTGTAATTTTTATTTGCGAGGTTATTTATTTTATTTGTGTGTTTTATTAAAAGTCTTTTTTGTGTTGTTTGACAAATATTCTGTGAGAATAAGTTAACTCTATTGTAATGTGTAAAGCTAATTTTGGTTTTAAACAGGTTTAAATTATTTTCCAAAAGTTGGTTTAAATTATTGCATGTTATTTTAATTTCTAGATTAAGTACTTGTTTTTGAAATATAGTTACTGTTTTGTCTATTTTAGTTGTGAAGAGGTGGTTTCCGGATAAAAGATTATGTGTACATTTAAGGTTTTGTACAATATGTCTTGGTCTAATGCAGGATTACCTGCATTTTAGTAAAAATATTTTCTTATTTTTTGATGCCATCAGTTTCTTATTAGTGTTTAAAATGTGTTTCATACTAGACATAGCGGCTTGTCCATGTGTAATGTGAAGTTCTTGAGAGATGTCCATTGTAATATATAGTGGTTCTAATTTGGTTCCCAATTGATATTTTGATTTAATTAGTTTTTCAACTGGTGCAGTTAATAATAAATAAATAAAAATTTTTACAGGATTGCAGTCAATGTATTTGATTTATAAAAAAACGCTCAACATTTGAACAAACACAGTTGTCTTCATCAGGATACTATAAAGGATTATACATTCATTTATCACTAGCTTATAATTATATAAATAATTAAAAATGAAAAAATTTTCATAAAAGATTATCCTTGGAAATGTTATTTATAACAAAGGATAAAAATAATATCAATATGCAAACGGATATGGACAACTTGTCTGTAATATATTATAACGTTTGTCATAAATAAAATACAATAAATTAGAACTAATAAACTACCAAAAAAAAAGGAAAAAAACGCTACTAAATATATACTAAATACTATATTAACAAGAAACAATTGGTTACTAATTAATTAAGAACAATTAGTTTCAAAAGAAAAGCATCTGCAGTGTCATACACCGAACTTTCTTATACGCATATGGGTTAAACCACATCGTAGTTCCATTATTTTTCTAATTTATAATATTTGTTCTGCCCTTTGGAACGCTCTAACGCTAAATATACGTATTTCTTTGAATAAATATAAAATGTCAAACTTCAAATTATTTAAGTCTGTTTTGTTTTTTTTTTGATAAACAATTGACAGGTGCAGATGATACGATTTATGTAAAATTAAATGTAATTTGAAGAAATATTAAGAGCCATTTTCTTGTTTCCGGAACCGTTTGAGAAAAAAGTTTCGAATAAAAGATGTACTTTTTCTGTAACTACAACCGTTTTTGAGTAATTGCAGAAACTGAAAAAAAATGACTAGATTAAACATTCATTTCCGGTCGGAATATTGTTTTTAAAAATAAAGGTTTAACATTTTATAATTTTCCCTTTAGCCGTTTGGGCTGTAGAGCGCCCACATACACACACAGACGGACATCATTCCAAAAATAGTTGGAATTGATTTAGGGAGGGTCAAAACGCATATTTCCGTTAAAATCTCGACATCAATATTTTTCATGATTTCAATACTTACTTATACTTCGTATAAGAAAGTGAAAAGTAGTTTGCTTAAAAAATCTTAAAATAGCTGTTATAATTTTTATATTTTATTGACTTATTTATTTATTTATTGTTTTAAATATGTATATAGAGAGATAGATCAACAGTCAGAGCCAGAATCAACTCCATCAACACACCAACCACTGAGTATCGACAAAAGTCAACCTATTCCTCCTGGTTGTACGAGATCCGTGTCGTCGCTACAGTCAGAGCCAGAATCCATCCCTACACCAGCAATCAACGGGAGTGAAAATCGCCCCGATGCAAACGAAGATTGCAACAATATATTTATTAACGTAAGTCAATTTAACTTGACCATATAAAACAAAAAGAAAAAGTGGCAAAAGTTACAATTAAACAAAACGTTGATATTTTGTTTTAATTAAAAGTCATATTAATTATTCTAGAAGAAATAATTTAAGTCAATTATTCAAAAATGACTACAGAACCTATTGTAATGTCACATTTAAACAAGGATTTGTTCATGTTCCTTGATATAACTCCAAGTTTTTATGGAAATGTTAAAACTCTATCTGATTTTATAACTTCAACTGACGAAGTTATTAATATTTTCAATCAGTCAAACCCTATTGTAATCACAAAAAAATTAATAAAGCTATCATTAAAAAAGAAAATGGTTGGCCCCGATAAAGAATTATTATCCGGTAATAACATTAACTCATGGCAAGAATTAAAAACCATTTTAGTACCTGTCAGATCTTTCCGATATTGAAGATGACCCACTA
This sequence comes from Nebria brevicollis, assembly GCA_944738965.1. Taxonomy (NCBI): domain Eukaryota; kingdom Metazoa; phylum Arthropoda; class Insecta; order Coleoptera; family Carabidae; genus Nebria; species Nebria brevicollis. Next base: position 3,470,756 of record OX122909.1, on the reverse strand, counting down.
CACAGAGTACGAACACGTAGAATACGAATGTTGCGAGATAGAGAAAATTCTTTCGAAACCTTTGACGATCACGACTTTAAGCTTAGGCACAGATTATCAAAAATACTGTTAATAATTTAATACATTCATTTGGTGCAAGAATTCAACCATTAACTGGTAGAAACAAATCGATTATCAGTACACTACAAATTTTAATCTGCTTACGCTTTTATGTTACGGGAACATTCCAAAATGTGATAGGCGACCACATACGTGTACACAAATCTCACATTATAAAAAGAGTGACCCGACAGATCTCTGGATTATCGAGAGAATATATAAAGTTGCCAACTTCAGAAGCTGAACTTGCACGTATTAAAGCAAGCTTCTACAGCATAGCTGGTTTCTCTCGAGTTGTAGGAGCCGAGGACTGCACCCATGTACAAATACAGTCTCCCGGCGGCAATAGAGCGGAGTTATTCCGCAATCGGAAACAATACTTCAGTCTCAATGTTCAGGCAATTTGTGATGCTGATTTAAATTTGCTGCATATAATAGCTCGATGGCCAGGATCAGTACATGACATCACCATCTTCAATGATTCTCCTCTTCCTGCAGAATTTGAAATGGGAGTGTATGGAAATAATTTTTTGCTGGGCGATAGTGGCTATGGTTGCAAAAATTATTTACTAACCCCACTATTAAATCCAGTTGGTCTAAGTGAAGAAGCATACAATCGAGCTCACATTTCCACTAGAAATTCCATTGGGCGTTTCTTTGGAGTACTGAAAAGAAGGATTCCATGTCTACAGTTAGGAATTCGGCTTAAGTTGGAAAGTATTCCAGAAGTTATTGTTGCTTGTGGAGTATTACACAACATAGGGTAAATCGACCAGTAATGGAACGACGCTAGTATGGCACAGATATCAAAAACTTGGTTGTATACGTTTAAAATTGTGCAAATGCGTAGGTATAACAAAGATTTAAATATTTATATATAGTTTTAAACAAGAAAAAACCTTTTGCACGTCCTTTTTAAAAGTATTAATTAAAAAAAAAACGAATATTGTTTAGCGATACTAAAAATTTTAGTTAGTTTACGGTTACTACAACTTAAGCAATAACAATCATATTTACTAGAAAAATGTATTTTTTTAATATGTACCTGATAAATAAACTAAATGAATATTTCATCGAAACATTTCAAATGTTGAATATTGATTTTTGATTCTAAAAACACGTGTGCTAGTATTGGAATAAAATTTTGAAGAGCGCGCCAATATAGCACACTTTATGCTTACAGCGCTTTTCTATTAAGCGCCCGCTGCTATATATAAAATAGTAAACAGAGACTCTCTGACAGTAGGCAAGTGAGGTTAGAATATTAATGTTTTTACATATTTTTTATAACAAGAACAAATTTTAACTACAGATAAATAATTCTTTAAAAAGTATGTATCAGTTATAATTTACATTATACGTACACTGAAAGTTTATTGTTTATCTCATAAAAATTAAAATCTAAAACATGACCTCTTTAAATTATTTTTGTATTCGTTTGAATAAATTATTTTCATTTTAGTGAAAACTGGTAAAAAAAATGACACCGCTTATAAAAAGGGTAAAAAGAAGAGTGAAAAATCAAGAATTAGAACCAAAACCTCTTATACAGGGTGGGGCAAAACAACCTTCCTAGTTTCAACAGAGAATTGTGAAGCAACCAGAGGTTGTAAAAGGGTAGGAATGGCGGCAGGAAGATATGCCGTTTGCGTTACAGAAGGATTCGGTCGTAAACACAATGTGGACGAACGAGCAGCGCTCTTTTGCCGTGGAAGCATACATACGCGAAAAGGAGTCTGTAATCGCCGCCCAGCACATCTCCATCTTTCTGGCGGTGTAAATAAACAAAATTTTCGATATTGGTGCGAAAAAAATCCGAGGGTGATCCACGAGAAGCCTCTGCATAGTGATCGTGTCACAGTTTGGTGCGCAGTTTCCCGAATAGGGATTATCGGGCCATACTTTTACTACAGAAAAGAAATCGGGCAGTTACCGTCAATTCTGGGCGCTATGTGAACATGCTCCAGAATTTTTTGGCCTCTGTTCTTGAAGAACTTGGTCTCGAGAATGTCTGGTTTCAGCAGGACGGGGCCACAGCCCACACAGCATCAATCCTGGTTTTGAAGGAAATGTTCCCCGCGCGCTTTGTCTCCCTGAGAGGAGGCAATCCGCACGGAAATTCGCCGTATACCTGAAGAAATGCTTGAAAGGGTTACGCGAAACTGCAGAAGTCGCTTGCAGCAGTGTGTAGCCAATGAAGGACAACACTTGGCATTTTCATCAAAATTTTTAATACTTTTCTTGCATTAAAATTTTGTGAACAATGAAAAATTGAAATCTATTCTAGTTTTATTTTTTTAGATAAGAATACTTTTCATCTTGTACTTTCAGATAAAAGTATTTTTTCAAGTGTACCGGGTGGGGCAAAACATCCTCCCTAGTTTTGCAATTGAATTAAAGAAAAAGGAGTCGAGATACAAAAAATTTATTTCAATAAAATAAAGTAGTTACATGGCCAGTTTTATCTTATGTAGTTTTAAAAATTATATCGGCCAAGTGTTGTCCTTCATTGTCTACACACTTTTGAAGTTTTGCATAACCCTCTCAAGCATTTCTTCAGGTATACGGCGAATTTCCGTGCGGATTGTTTCCTCTCAGGGAGACAAAGCACGCGGGGAACATTTCCTTCAAAACCAGCATTGATGCCCGCGCTGTGTGGGCTGTGGCTTCCCCCCCGTCCTGCTGAAACCAGACATTCTCGAGACCAAGTTCTTTAAGAGCAGGGGCAAAAATCTGGAGCATGTTCATATAGCGCCCAGAATTGACGGTAACTGCCCGATTTCTTTCCTGTAGTAAAAGTAAGGCCCGATAATCCCTATTCGGGAAACTGCGCACCAAACTGTGACACGATCACTTTGCAGAGGCTTCTCGTGGATCACCCTCACATTGTTTTCGCACCAATATCGAAAATTTTGTTTATTTACACCGCCAGAAGGATGGAAATGTGCTGGGCGGCGATTACAGACTCCTTTTCGCGTATGTATGCTTCCACGGCAAAAGAGCGCTGCTCGTTCGTCCACATTGTGTTTACGACTGAATCCTTTTGTAACACATACACACGGCATATCTTTCTGCCGCCATTCAGCCATTCCTACCCTGTTACGACCTCTGCTAGCTTCACAATTCTCTGTTGAAACTAGGGAAGTTGTTTTGCCCCACCTGTATAAGAGGTTTTGGTTCTAATTCTTGATTTTTCACACTTCTTTTTACCCTTTTTATTAACGGTGTCATTGTTTTTACCAGTTTTCACTAAAATAAAAATAATTTATTCAAACGAATACAAAAATAAATTAAATAGGTCATGTTTTAGATTTTTATTTTTTATGAGATAAACAATAAAATTTCAGTGTACGTATAATGTAAATAATAACTGATACATACCTTGTGACGAAGTTATGGTCATTTATACAGCAAGCACCATGGCTACGGGGCTAAGGTGCTTGACTACCGTTCTAGAGGTCCGGGCTTCGATTCTTGGCTGCGAACGATCCAACTTTTATTTTATTTTCAGATCGAGGCAGGTTTCTTTGCAAGCCTCGAAACGTTTAATTAGCAGCCTAGTATATATACAGGCCCTAGTTGAAGCGTAAACTCACTCTACACCGAGTATCTGTACCGTGGCTTTCCTGGTCGATACATAGTGCTTCGAGATTTTGCCGAGATTGTCTTGACCGTGGTTTTCCTGGTCGACACCGACGTTTACAAACCGCGTGGTGAGTACGAGACGTTTGCGTACGTCATCCACACCGTTCCTATCCGTTCTTTTCACGCCTAGCGGCAGCCGTGGTTCTCCTGGCAGTAGCTAGGTGTAGTTTCCGACCGTTTTTATTAACCGTTCTTTACCGGTTCGCGATATTCTCGTTCGCGTAACTCCGCGTTACTTTTACCGTGCCTAGCAGCAGCCGTGGTTCTCCTGGCAGTAGTTAGGTGTAGTTTCCGACCGTTTTATTACCCGTTCTTTACCGGTTCGCGATATTCTCGTTCGCGTAACTCCGCGTTTCTTTTACCGTGCCTAGCAGCAGCCGTGGTTCTCCTGGCAGTAGCTAGGTGTAGTTTCCGACCGTTTTATTAACCGTTCTTTACCGGTTCGCGATATTCTCGTTCGCGTAACTCCGCGTTACTTTTACCGTGCCTAGCAGCAGCCGTGGTTCTCCTGGCAGTAGCTAGGTGTAGTTTCCGACCGTTTTTATTAACCGTTCTTTACCGGTTCGCGACATTCTCGTTCGCGTAACTCCGCGTTACTTTTACCGTGCCTAGCAGCAGCCGTGGTTCTCCTGGCAGTAGCTAGGTGTAGTTTCCGACCGTTTTTATCAACCGTTCTTTTTACCGGTTCGCGATACTCTCGCTCCCGTAGCTTCGCGTTACTGTTCCCCTGTCTAGCGGCAGCTGTGGCTCTCCTAGCGGTAACTAGACGCGATTACCGGCCGTTTCACCAACCGGTAATTTTACCGGTTCGCGAGTTTTGTTCTATTTAGTCTCTAGGGCAAATACTACACCGCTCCCAACTAGCGGACATGTTACCGGCCCGTGCCATGTCGGGATTTTAGCCATAACTTTACCATACCCCGTCACCGGCACCGACAGAGTCCTCTGTATTTTCTTTGGAGTGAAACCAAGGGATAAATAAAAGCCACGAGATAAATAAATCGCAAGTTTTCTTTCAACAACCCTGAACCTTCCCACTGCAGCTATCCCCGGCAACCCTTCTAGTAAGTGCGACCGTAAAGCCGTATCCGCTGAAGGCGCCCGAGCACCAGGCAACCAGCACACACGATAGGGGGACATTGTTACGTGGGCCACACCAGGCCAGATAGCGTCACAAATACGCGTTACTTTTACCGTGCCTAGCAGCAGCCGTGGTTCTCCTGGCAGTAGCTAGGTGTAGTTTCCGACCGTTTTTATTAACCGTTCTTTACCGGTTCGCGATATTCTCGTTCGCGTAACTCCGCGTTACTTTTACCGTGCCTAGCAGCAGCCGTGGTTCTCCTGGCACTAGCTAGGTGTAGTTTCCGACCGTTTTTTATCAACCGTTCTTTTTACCGGTTCGCGATACTCTCGCTCCCGTAGCTTCGCGTTACTGTTCCCCTGTCTAGCGGCAGCTGTGGCTCTCCTAGCGGTAACTAGACGCGAGTACCGGCCGTTTCACCAACCGGTAATTTTACCGGTTCGCGAGTTTTGTTCTATTTAGTCTCTAGGGCAAGTACTACACCGCTCCCAACTAGCGGACATGTTACCGGCCCGTGCTATGTCGGGATTTTAGCCATAACTTCGACCATACCCCGTCACCGGCACCGACAGAGTCCTCTGTATTTTCTTTGGAGTGAAACCAAGGGATAAATAAAAGCCACGAGATAAATAAATCGCAAGTTTTCTTTCAACAACCCTGAACCTTCCCACTGCAGCTATCCCCGGCAACCCCTCTAGTAAGTGCGACCGTAAAGCCGTATCCGCTGAAGGCGCCCGAGCACCAGGCAACCAGCACACACGAAAGGGGGACATTGTTACGTGGGCCACACCAGGCCAGATAGCGTCACAAATTGGCGCCCGAGCAGGGACTTGAAAGGAAAAGGGAAAAAACACTTGCAAAATGACCGAGCGTTCGGAACCCTCCCCACCAACAACGTCTTCCATGGCGTGGATCTACGCATTAAAAAAGGAAGACCTGCAGACCCGGTTGCGGGAACTAGGACAAGACGCGACGGGAACTGTAGACGACCTACGGAAGAGAATGGTAGCACTCATACGACAACTGGCCGAGCCGCAAACAACTAAAGAGCCCACCAAAGCCGACAAAGTAGAAGCGGATGACCAGGAAACGGCACCGCGACAGTATCCGTTGGCATGGACTGAAAACCCGGTACACGTTTGCGAAAGGGTGCGCAAATGGAACGTACAGTTCGATGGAAAAACAGACCCCGTCTCCTTCTTGGAGCGAGTGGAAGAGTTAAGGGCGAGCTACAGCGTTAGTGACAACCTACTCCTAACTGCCCTGCCTGAACTGTTCCGAGGCACGCCACTACAGTGGATCAGAAATAACCGCAGTCATTGGAGAAACTGGCAAGATTTCGTCGAAGAATTCAAGGAGTTCTATGTCGGCACAGACCAGCTGTTACGATTAGAAGAAGAAATAAATCGCAGGAAACAGAAGCCGGGTGAAAGGGGTCGCGATTACCTGACAGATATTCAGACGCTGATACGACGGTATGGGGCACTGAATCCAGAGCAAGAGTTGTTCCGTATTTACGGCAATCTGCTGCCGGAATACCGCCAATACATCCGCCGCCGCGATATAAACGATATCCGGGGCCTCATTCGAGAAATGGAGGAATTCGAACGCCTTCAAAAAGAATTGAAGCCACAAGGGCCAACAACACACCTCCACGTTATGGCCTCCACCACACCAAAACCAAGCACACCGTCAACCACCGATGCATCGGTACTCTGCTGGAGATGTGGAGAGCACGGTCACTTTCGCACCACCTGCCGCAACAAACCAAAAATGTTTTGTTGGCGCTGTCAGAGACAGGGGGTGTTGACCCGGGACTGCGGGTGCGAGAAAGCAAAGGCGGGAAACGAGAAGTGAGTTGCCAAACGAAGGGGCAAGGGCAACTCACTTTAACCGCACCGCCCTTTAACACCCGAGGGGAAGAGACTAGCGATCTACCCGTCATCGAGGAAAACGTATCATCAGACAGCCGTCTTTTCCTGGACATCGTTCTGAAGGGGAGAAAATTAAGGGCACTACTTGATACCGGCGCTAGCTACTCCTATGTCAACGACAACCTCGCTGCAAAATTAATAGACCGCCACACAACCTGGGAACCAACCGACCCGCAACAAGTGAGACTAGCAGATGGCACAACAGTACCAACGAAAGGAACGTTGACACTAGGTTGCATAATCGAAGGAATCTGGAAACCTCTCCCGTTTCAGAGTTTGCCAGGCCTTACAAACCTAGTAATCTTAGGGATGGATGCACTACGGGCATTCAACGTAACGATAGACATCACGCAAAACAAAGTCTTTGTACACCTCCCTTCAATCAATTCCAGCCTATGTGCGATGCAGACATCAAGAGACCCCACATCAAGTCTGTCCGACTTTCTAGCGGAGGAACTGCCAAAATTCGCACATCTCAAAGGAGTAACACCGGTCGTAAAGCATGAGATAAAATTGACGAATCCAACACCAATTAAACAACGATACTTACCACGGAACCCCAGAATGCAGCAGATAATTAATGAAGAAGTGGATACAATGCTAAAAAACGGCATCATCGAGAAATCCTGTAGTCCATGGAGCTCACCCGCGGTAATCGTCCGCAAAAAGGACGGCAGACCGAGGTTCTGCATCGATATTCGCCAACTAAATAAATTATCCGAAAAAGATGCGTACCCGCTGCCATATATATCAGCGATACTTGACAAACTGCGACCCGCCAAATATTTTTCGACGATCGATCTAAAGGACGGCTACTGGCAAGTAGCCCTCACCGAAAGTAGCAAACCACTAGCCGCATTTACAGTGCCAGGGAAGGGCTTGTACCAGTTCAAAGTAATGCCCTTCGGACTCCACGCGGCGCCTGCCACGTTCCAGAGGCTCTTGGACACCGTCATCGGCGCTAAAATGGAACCCCATGCATTTGCGTACTTGGATGATATTGTCGTCATCAGTATCAGTCTAGAAGAGCACATTCAGCATCTGCGCGAAATCTTCCAACGACTGAGAGATGCCAACCTAAAAATCAATCCGGAGAAATGTCAGTTTGGCGCACAATCTATCAAATACCTGGGTCACGTAGTCACCGGAAAAGGAATCCAAACCGATCCGGACAAAGTGGACGCCATTGTCAAGATGACCCCACCAAAGACAGTACGAGAGCTCAGGCAATTACTGGGAGCCGCATCCTGGTACCGCCGCTTCATACATCAATTCTCACATAAAGTGACGCCCTTAACGTCATTATTGCGGAAGGGACAGAAATGGAATTGGGGGCCTGAACAAACTCAGGCCTATGACCAACTCAAGAGGTCACTTACATCCGCCCCAATATTAACATGCCCGAACTTCGAGGAACCCTTCCTCTTGCAGACGGATGCTTCCGACAAAGGCATTGGAGCGTCGCTGGTCCAGGGAGACTTAAGCGAACCGCGTGCTATTGCCTACATAAGTCGTACACTCTCCGCCGCCGAAAAAAATTATTCAACGATTGAAAAAGAGTGTTTGGCCATAGTGTGGGCAATTAAAAAATTACGCGGGTATTTAGAAGGCTACCGATTCACAGTGGTGACAGATCACCAGGCCCTTCGATACCTAGGTTCACTCAGAGAACCCACTGGCCGGTTGGCACGATGGGCCGTCACGCTACAGCAATACGATTTCGACACAATCTATCGAAAGGGTAGTCAAAATTATATGGCCGACATGTTAAGCCGCAAACCCCTACCAGAGATCAGCTCCCTCGAACCAACCAGATGCCTCTGGTATAAGAGGATGATGCAAGGTGTCACCGAGCATCCACAAATCTACCGAGATTACAGTATCCGTGAGGGGAGACTTCACCGTCGGTTCTGGGACCCCGCTGATCTTTCCGAAACCGAACCACAGCGAGAGTGGAAACTGTGTGTTGCTACGGAGCAAAGGAAGCAAATTCTGATGGAAAATCATGACCGCCCAGAAGCTGGACACCTAGGCATTGCCAAGACAATTGCACGATTGGCGCTCCGTTACTACTGGCCAGGCATGTACCGCGAGGCGACCAAGTACGTTCGCCAGTGCCCGAGCTGCCAAGAGTTCAAAACCGACCAACAAGGCTTGGCTGGTCAAATGGGACCTCCGACAGTAAGTCAGCCTTGGGAAACGGTCGCAACGGACATCATGGGACCATTGCCCAGGTCCAGCCGTGGATTCGAATACGTCGTCGTATTCCAAGACAGGCTAACGAAGTGGATTGAGGTCGGCCCTTAAGGAAAGCCAACGGCGCGGCGATCATCCTTGCACTTCGCGAGTTGATTCTATGTCGGTATGATCTCCGATAATGGCAAGGAGTACGACAACAAAACAGTGCGCAATATATTACAAGAATACAATATCCACCATCACCGAACCCCGCCATATACGCCACAAGCAAATCCGGTTGAGAGGGTGAACCGGGTTCTAAAGCCGATGCTAGCACAATTCTGCCAAACCAACCAACGGCAATGGGATGCGCTGATCCCGGAATTCAAGCTGGCAATCAACACCAGCCGACACAGTTCCACTGGATACTCCGCCGCCTATCTAAACTTCGGACGAGAGCCAACCCTACCTACGGGAGTGCTTGGCAGCACAACGACGGAGGGTACCGACGAACCGCAATTATCCGAGGAACATCTCAACCGCCTGCAAGCACTCAAAGACGTACAGGAGCTGGCGCGCATAAATATAGCTCATGCGGCCACCAAGCAAAGCACCCACTATAACTTGAGGCACCGAACTCTCACGTTCGATAAAGGCGACAAAGTCATGCGACGTGAACACCCGCTTTCATCCGCAAGCAAGGGTGTTGCCGCCAAACTCTGTCCCAAGTACTCCGGACCGTGGACCATTCACAAGCGCGTGTCCTACCAGACCTATAATCTCCGCAATAAAAATGGCAAAAACTTAGCCAACATACATGTTAAAGACTTGAAACCTGCATTTTCAGACACAACCCCTGATGGAGTTACTTTCACCCATAAAACCAAGCGAGAGGGTGCTCCTGAATGCCTGCCTGGTGTGGAAATGCCCGCTGGACGATCCCAAAACACCACCGAGACCCTGGGGGCCGCCATGGTCACCGCCAAGGACGCCTCGACGAATGGCGCCGATGCGCAGGGTCTCCCAGCAGCCAGTGCCAACCAAGAAGGCGGTGCTGCTCTGCCATTGGAGCCCAGCGCCGGCACCAATCTCGCCACTACCAGCCACCCCGCCTCACCACAGACCTCCGCTGGTGGCGGTAATGCCATCAAACCCGGAGGACTATTTGCGGCTGGACGCATCCCCCATCGCGTCCCCCCTAGCCTCACTACGTGGCATGACCCCGCTTCCGACCCGCGCACCCCCTTCAGAGGCCCAGCCACCGATTCTGCTGCCAACCGAACCCCCCGCCACGAACCCGCAGTCTGCCACCCGCCGGAGACGCGTACTGATGCCAGCCCCAGGAGGTGGCCTGAAGTACGTCACGGTCATGGACCCGACCGCACCCCGAAACGCAAGGAGACGCAGGAGGAAGAAGAAGGCGTCCCCGTCATGCAACGCCCCCTAGTATAGTTATAATTTAAGGTTTTGGATACATTTATTTTTGTTATGTTTTTTTTTGTATTTTTATTTTTTGTTATGGTTTTTTCATTATAAATAAGTATGTGTTGGGGGTTACACAGCCGCTTTCTTTAGTTAAGTTAGGGAGGGATGTGACGAAGTTATGGTCATTTATACAGCAAGCACCATGGCTACGGGGCTAAGGTGCTTGACTACCGTTCTAGAGGTCCGGGGTTCGATTCTTGGCTGCGAACGATCCAACTTTTATTTTATTTTTAGATCGAGGCAGGTTTCTTTGCAAGCCTCGAAACGTTTAATTAGCAGCCTAGTATATATACAGGCCCTAGTTGAAGCGTAAACTCACTCTACACCGAGTATCTGTACCGTGGCTTTCCTGGTCGATACATAGTGCTTCGAGATTTTGCCGAGATTGTCTTGACCGTGGTTTTCCTGGTCGACACCGAGGTTTACAAACCGCGTGGTGAGTACGAGACGTTTGCGTACGTCATCCACACCGTTCCTATCCGTTCTTTTCACGCCTAGCGGCAGCCGTGGTTCTCCTGGCAGTAGCTAGGTGTAGTTTCCGACCGTTTTTATTAACCGTTCTTTACCGGTTCGCGATATTCTCGTTCGCGTAACTCCGCGTTACTTTTACCGTGCCTAGCAGCAGCCGTGGTTCTCCTGGCAGTAGCTAGGTGTAGTTTCCGACCGTTTTTATCAACCGTTCTTTTTACCGGTTCGCGATACTCTCGCTCCCGTAGCTTCGCGTTACTGTTCCCCTGTCTAGCGGCAGCTGTGGCTCTCCTAGCGGTAACTAGACGCGATTACCGGCCGTTTCACCAACCGGTAATTCTACCGGTTCGCGAGTTTTGTTCTATTTAGTCTCTAGGGCAAATACTACACCGCTCCCAACTAGCGGACATGTTACCGGCCCGTGCCATGTCGGGATTTTAGCCATAACTTTACCATACCCCGTCACCGGCACCGACAGAGTCCTCTGTATTTTCTTTGGAGTGAAACCAAGGGATAAATAAAAGCCACGAGATAAATAAATCGCAAGTTTTCTTTCAACAACCCTGAACCTTCCCACTGCAGCTATCCCCGGCAACCCTTCTAGTAAGTGCGACCGTAAAGCCGTATCCGCTGAAGGCGCCCGAGCACCAGGCAACCAGCACACACGATAGGGGGACATTGTTACGTGGGCCACACCAGGCCAGATAGCGTCACAAATACGCGTTACTTTTACCGTGCCTAGCAGCAGCCGTGGTTCTCCTGGCAGTAGCTAGGTGTAGTTTCCGACCGTTTTTATTAACCGTTCTTTACCGGTTCGCGATATTCTCGTTCGCGTAACTCCGCGTTACTTTTACCGTGCCTAGCAGCAGCCGTGGTTCTCCTGGCACTAGCTAGGTGTAGTTTCCGACCGTTTTTTATCAACCGTTCTTTTTACCGGTTCGCGATACTCTCGCTCCCGTAGCTTCGCGTTACTGTTCCCCTGTCTAGCGGCAGCTGTGGCTCTCCTAGCGGTAACTAGACGCGAGTACCGGCCGTTTCACCAACCGGTAATTTTACCGGTTCGCGAGTTTTGTTCTATTTAGTCTCTAGGGCAAGTACTACACCGCTCCCAACTAGCGGACATGTTACCGGCCCGTGCTATGTCGGGATTTTAGCCATAACTTCGACCATACCCCGTCACCGGCACCGACAGAGTCCTCTGTATTTTCTTTGGAGTGAAACCAAGGGATAAATAAAAGCCACGAGATAAATAAATTGCAAGTTTTCTTTCAACAACCCTGAACCTTCCCACTGCAGCTATCCCCGGCAACCCCTCTAGTAAGTGCGACCGTAAAGCCGTATCCGCTGAAGGCGCCCGAGCACCAGGCAACCAGCACACACGAAAGGGGGACATTGTTACGTGGGCCACACCAGGCCAGATAGCGTCACAAATTGGCGCCCGAGCAGGGACTTGAAAGGAAAAGGGAAAAAACACTTGCAAAATGACCGAGCGTTCGGAACCCTCCCCACCAACAACGTCTTCCATGGCGTGGATCTACGCATTAAAAAAGGAAGACCTGCAGACCCGGTTGCGGGAACTAGGACAAGACGCGACGGGAACTGTAGACGACCTACGGAAGAGAATGGTAGCACTCATACGACAACTGGCCGAGCCGCAAACAACTAAAGAGCCCACCAAAGCCGACAAAGTAGAAGCGGATGACCAGGAAACGGCACCGCGACAGTATCCGTTGGCATGGACTGAAAACCCGGTACACGTTTGCGAAAGGGTGCGCAAATGGAACGTACAGTTCGATGGAAAAACAGACCCCGTCTCCTTCTTGGAGCGAGTGGAAGAGTTAAGGGCGAGCTACAGCGTTAGTGACAACCTACTCCTAACTGCCCTGCCTGAACTGTTCCGAGGCACGCCACTACAGTGGATCAGAAATAACCGCAGTCATTGGAGAAACTGGCAAGATTTCGTCGAAGAATTCAAGGAGTTCTATGTCGGCACAGACCAGCTGTTACGATTAGAAGAAGAAATAAATCGCAGGAAACAGAAGCCGGGTGAAAGGGGTCGCGATTACCTGACAGATATTCAGACGCTGATACGACGGTATGGGGCACTGAATCCAGAGCAAGAGTTGTTCCGTATTTACGGCAATCTGCTGCCGGAATACCGCCAATACATCCGCCGCCGCGATATAAACGATATCCGGGGCCTCATTCGAGAAATGGAGGAATTCGAACGCCTTCAAAAAGAATTGAAGCCACAAGGGCCAACAACACACCTCCACGTTATGGCCTCCACCACACCAAAACCAAGCACACCGTCAACCACCGATGCATCGGTACTCTGCTGGAGATGTGGAGAGCACGGTCACTTTCGCACCACCTGCCGCAACAAACCAAAAATGTTTTGTTGGCGCTGTCAGAGACAGGGGGTGTTGACCCGGGACTGCGGGTGCGAGAAAGCAAAGGCGGGAAACGAGAAGTGAGTTGCCAAACGAAGGGGCAAGGGCAACTCACTTTAACCGCACCGCCCTTTAACACCCGAGGGGAAGAGACTAGCGATCTACCCGTCATCGAGGAAAACGTATCATCAGACAGCCGTCTTTTCCTGGACATCGTTCTGAAGGGGAGAAAATTAAGGGCACTACTTGATACCGGCGCTAGCTACTCCTATGTCAACGACAACCTCGCTGCAAAATTAATAGACCGCCACACAACCTGGGAACCAACCGACCCGCAACAAGTGAGACTAGCAGATGGCACAACAGTACCAACGAAAGGAACGTTGACACTAGGTTGCATAATCGAAGGAATCTGGAAACCTCTCCCGTTTCAGAGTTTGCCAGGCCTTACAAACCTAGTAATCTTAGGGATGGATGCACTACGGGCATTCAACGTAACGATAGACATCACGCAAAACAAAGTCTTTGTACACCTCCCTTCAATCAATTCCAGCCTATGTGCGATGCAGACATCAAGAGACCCCACATCAAGTCTGTCCGACTTTCTAGCGGAGGAACTGCCAAAATTCGCACATCTCAAAGGAGTAACACCGGTCGTAAAGCATGAGATAAAATTGACGAATCCAACACCAATTAAACAACGATACTTACCACGGAACCCCAGAATGCAGCAGATAATTAATGAAGAAGTGGATACAATGCTAAAAAACGGCATCATCGAGAAATCCTGTAGTCCATGGAGCTCACCCGCGGTAATCGTCCGCAAAAAGGACGGCAGACCAAGGTTCTGCATCGATATTCGCCAACTAAATAAATTATCCGAAAAAGATGCGTACCCGCTGCCATATATATCAGCGATACTTGACAAACTGCGACCCGCCAAATATTTTTCGACGATCGATCTAAAGGACGGCTACTGGCAAGTAGCCCTCACCGAAAGTAGCAAACCACTAGCCGCATTTACAGTGCCAGGGAAGGGCTTGTACCAGTTCAAAGTAATGCCCTTCGGACTCCACGCGGCGCCTGCCACGTTCCAGAGGCTCTTGGACACCGTCATCGGCGCTAAAATGGAACCCCATGCATTTGCGTACTTGGATGATATTGTCGTCATCAGTATCAGTCTAGAAGAGCACATTCAGCATCTGCGCGAAATCTTCCAACGACTGAGAGATGCCAACCTAAAAATCAATCCGGAGAAATGTCAGTTTGGCGCACAATCTATCAAATACCTGGGTCACGTAGTCACCGGAAAAGGAATCCAAACCGATCCGGACAAAGTGGACGCCATTGTCAAGATGACCCCACCAAAGACAGTACGAGAGCTCAGGCAATTACTGGGAGCCGCATCCTGGTACCGCCGCTTCATACATCAATTCTCACATAAAGTGACGCCCTTAACGTCATTATTGCGGAAGGGACAGAAATGGAATTGGGGGCCTGAACAAACTCAGGCCTATGACCAACTCAAGAGGTCACTTACATCCGCCCCAATATTAACATGCCCGAACTTCGAGGAACCCTTCCTCTTGCAGACGGATGCTTCCGACAAAGGCATTGGAGCGTCGCTGGTCCAGGGAGACTTAAGCGAACCGCGTGCTATTGCCTACATAAGTCGTACACTCTCCGCCGCCGAAAAAAATTATTCAACGATTGAAAAAGAGTGTTTGGCCATAGTGTGGGCAATTAAAAAATTACGCGGGTATTTAGAAGGCTACCGATTCACAGTGGTGACAGATCACCAGGCCCTTCGATACCTAGGTTCACTCAGAGAACCCACTGGCCGGTTGGCACGATGGGCCGTCACGCTACAGCAATACGATTTCGACACAATCTATCGAAAGGGTAGTCAAAATTATATGGCCGACATGTTAAGCCGCAAACCCCTACCAGAGATCAGCTCCCTCGAACCAACCAGATGCCTCTGGTATAAGAGGATGATGCAAGGTGTCACCGAGCATCCACAAATCTACCGAGATTACAGTATCCGTGAGGGGAGACTTCACCGTCGGTTCTGGGACCCCGCTGATCTTTCCGAAACCGAACCACAGCGAGAGTGGAAACTGTGTGTTGCTACGGAGCAAAGGAAGCAAATTCTGATGGAAAATCATGACCGCCCAGAAGCTGGACACCTAGGCATTGCCAAGACAATTGCACGATTGGCGCTCCGTTACTACTGGCCAGGCATGTACCGCGAGGCGACCAAGTACGTTCGCCAGTGCCCGAGCTGCCAAGAGTTCAAAACCGACCAACAAGGCTTGGCTGGTCAAATGGGACCTCCGACAGTAAGTCAGCCTTGGGAAACGGTCGCAACGGACATCATGGGACCATTGCCCAGGTCCAGCCGTGGATTCGAATACGTCGTCGTATTCCAAGACAGGCTAACGAAGTGGATTGAGGTCGGCCCTTAAGGAAAGCCAACGGCGCGGCGATCATCCTTGCACTTCGCGAGTTGATTCTATGTCGGTATGATCTCCGATAATGGCAAGGAGTACGACAACAAAACAGTGCGCAATATATTACAAGAATACAATATCCACCATCACCGAACCCCGCCATATACGCCACAAGCAAATCCGGTTGAGAGGGTGAACCGGGTTCTAAAGCCGATGCTAGCACAATTCTGCCAAACCAACCAACGGCAATGGGATGCGCTGATCCCGGAATTCATGCTGGCAATCAACACCAGCCGACACAGTTCCACTGGATACTCCGCCGCCTATTTAAACTTCGGACGAGAGCCAACCCTACCTACGGGAGTGCTTGGCAGCACAACGACGGAGGGTACCGACGAACCGCAATTATCCGAGGAACATCTCAACCGCCTGCAAGCACTCAAAGACGTACAGGAGCTGGCGCGCATAAATATAGCTCATGCGGCCACCAAGCAAAGCACCCACTATAACTTGAGGCACCGAACTCTCACGTTCGATAAAGGCGACAAAGTCATGCGACGTGAACACCCGCTTTCATCCGCAAGCAAGGGTGTTGCCGCCAAACTCTGTCCCAAGTACTCCGGACCGTGGACCATTCACAAGCGCGTGTCCTACCAGACCTATAATCTCCGCAATAAAAATGGCAAAAACTTAGCCAACATACATGTTAAAGACTTGAAACCTGCATTTTCAGACACAACCCCTGATGGAGTTACTTTCACCCATAAAACCAAGCGAGAGGGTGCTCCTGAATGCCTGCCTGGTGTGGAAATGCCCGCTGGACGATCCCAAAACACCACCGAGACCCTGGGGGCCGCCACGGTCACCGCCAAGGACGCCTCGACGAATGGCGCCGATGCGCAGGGTCTCCCAGCAGCCAGTGCCAACCAAGAAGGCGGTGCTGCTCTGCCATTGGAGCCCAGCGCCGGCACCAATCTCGCCACTACCAGCCACCCCGCCTCACCACAGACCTCCGCTGGTGGCGGTAATGCCATCAAACCCGGAGGACTATTTGCGGCTGGACGCATCCCCCATCGCGTCCCCCCTAGCCTCACTACGTGGCATGACCCCGCTTCCGACCCGCGCACCCCCTTCAGAGGCCCAGCCACCGATTCTGCTGCCAACCGAACCCCCCGCCACGAACCCGCAGTCTGCCACCCGCCGGAGACGCGTACTGATGCCAGCCCCAGGAGGTGGCCTGAAGTACGTCACGGTCATGGCCCCGACCGCACCCCGAACCGCAAGGAGACGCAGGAGGAAGAAGAAGGCGTCCCCGTCATGCAACGCCCCCTAGTATAGTTATAATTTAAGGTTTTGGATACATTTATTTTTGTTATGTTTTTTTTTGTATTTTTATTTTTTGTTATGGTTTTTTCATTATAAATAAGTATGTGTTGGGGGTTACACAGCCGCTTTCTTTAGTTAAGTTAGGGAGGGATGTGACGAAGTTATGGTCATTTATACAGCAAGCACCATGGCTACGGGGCTAAGGTGCTTGACTACCGTTCTAGAGGTCCGGGGTTCGATTCTTGGCTGCGAACGATCCAACTTTTATTTTATTTTCAGATCGAGGCAGGTTTCTTTGCAAGCCTCGAAACGTTTAATTAGCAGCCTAGTATATATACAGGCCCTAGTTGAAGCGTAAACTCACTCTACACCGAGTATCTGTACCGTGGCTTTCCTGGTCGATACATAGTGCTTCGAGATTTTGCCGAGATTGTCTTGACCGTGGTTTTCCTGGTCGACACCGAGGTTTACAAACCGCGTGGTGAGTACGAGACGTTTGCGTACGTCATCCACACCGTTCCTATCCGTTCTTTTCACGCCTAGCGGCAGCCGTGGTTCTCCTGGCAGTAGCTAGGTGTAGTTTCCGACCGTTTTTATTAACCGTTCTTTACCGGTTCGCGATATTCTCGTTCGCGTAACTCCGCGTTACTTTTCCCGTGCCTAGCAGCAGCCGTGGTTCTCCTGGCCGTAGCTAGGTGTAGTTTCCGACCGTTTTTATCAACCGTTCTTTTTACCGGTTCGCGATACTCTCGCTCCCGTAGCTTCGCGTTACTGTTCCCCTGTCTAGCGGCAGCTGTGGCTCTCCTAGCGGTAACTAGACGCGATTACCGGCCGTTTCACCAACCGGTAATTTTACCGGTTCGCGAGTTTTGTTCTATTTAGTCTCTAGGGCAAATACTACACCGCTCCCAACTAGCGGACATGTTACCGGCCCGTGCCATGTCGGGATTTTAGCCATAACTTTACCATACCCCGTCACCGGCACCGACAGAGTCCTCTGTATTTTCTTTGGAGTGAAACCAAGGGATAAATAAAAGCCACGAGATAAATAAATCGCAAGTTTTCTTTCAACAACCCTGAACCTTCCCACTGCAGCTATCCCCGGCAACCCCTCTAGTAAGTGCGACCGTAAAGCCGTATCCGCTGAAGGCGCCCGAGCACCAGGCAACCAGCACACACGATAGGGGGACATTGTTACGTGGGCCACACCAGGCCAGATAGCGTCACAAATACGCGTTACTTTTACCGTGCCTAGCAGCAGCCGTGGTTCTCCTGGCAGTAGCTAGGTGTAGTTTCCGACCGTTTTTATTAACCGTTCTTTACCGGTTCGCGATATTCTCGTTCGCGTAACTCCGCGTTACTTTTACCGTGCCTAGCAGCAGCCGTGGTTCTCCTGGCAGTAGCTAGGTGTAGTTTCCGACCGTTTTTTATCAACCGTTCTTTTTACCGGTTCGCGATACTTTCGCTCCCGTAGCTTCGCGTTACTTTTCCCCTGTCTAGCGGCAGCTGTGGCTCTCCTAGCGGTAACTAGACGCGAGTACCGGCCGTTTCACCAACCGGTAATTTTACCGGTTCGCGAGTTTTGTTCTATTTAGTCTCTAGGGCAAGTACTACACCGCTCCCAACTAGCGGACATGTTACCGGCCCGTGCTATGTCGGGATTTTAGCCATAACTTCGACCATACCCCGTCACCGGCACCGACAGAGTCCTCTGTATTTTCTTTGGAGTGAAACCAAGGGATAAATAAAAGCCACGAGATAAATAAATTGCAAGTTTTCTTTCAACAACCCTGAACCTTCCCACTGCAGCTATCCCCGGCAACCCCTCTAGTAAGTGCGACCGTAAAGCCGTATCCGCTGAAGGCGCCCGAGCACCAGGCAACCAGCACACACGAAAGGGGGACATTGTTACGTGGGCCACACCAGGCCAGATAGCGTCACAAATTGGCGCCCGAGCAGGGACTTGAAAGGAAAAGGGAAAAAACACTTGCAAAATGACCGAGCGTTCGGAACCCTCCCCACCAACAACGTCTTCCATGGCGTGGATCTACGCATTAAAAAAGGAAGACCTGCAGACCCGGTTGCGGGAACTAGGACAAGACGCGACGGGAACTGTAGACGACCTACGGAAGAGAATGGTAGCACTCATACGACAACTGGCCGAGCCGCAAACAACTAAAGAGCCCACCAAAGCCGACAAAGTAGAAGCGGATGACCAGGAAACGGCACCGCGACAGTATCCGTTGGCATGGACTGAAAACCCGGTACACGTTTGCGAAAGGGTGCGCAAATGGAACGTACAGTTCGATGGAAAAACAGACCCCGTCTCCTTCTTGGAGCGAGTGGAAGAGTTAAGGGCGAGCTACAGCGTTAGTGACAACCTACTCCTAACTGCCCTGCCTGAACTGTTCCGAGGCACGCCACTACAGTGGATCAGAAATAACCGCAGTCATTGGAGAAACTGGCAAGATTTCGTCGAAGAATTCAAGGAGTTCTATGTCGGCACAGACCAGCTGTTACGATTAGAAGAAGAAATAAATCGCAGGAAACAGAAGCCGGGTGAAAGGGGTCGCGATTACCTGACAGATATTCAGACGCTGATACGACGGTATGGGGCACTGAATCCAGAGCAAGAGTTGTTCCGTATTTACGGCAATCTGCTGCCGGAATACCGCCAATACATCCGCCGCCGCGATATAAACGATATCCGGGGCCTCATTCGAGAAATGGAGGAATTCGAACGCCTTCAAAAAGAATTGAAGCCACAAGGGCCAACAACACACCTCCACGTTATGGCCTCCACCACACCAAAACCAAGCACACCGTCAACCACCGATGCATCGGTACTCTGCTGGAGATGTGGAGAGCACGGTCACTTTCGCACCACCTGCCGCAACAAACCAAAAATGTTTTGTTGGCGCTGTCAGAGACAGGGGGTGTTGACCCGGGACTGCGGGTGCGAGAAAGCAAAGGCGGGAAACGAGAAGTGAGTTGCCAAACGAAGGGGCAAGGGCAACTCACTTTAACCGCACCGCCCTTTAACACCCGAGGGGAAGAGACTAGCGATCTACCCGTCATCGAGGAAAACGTATCATCAGACAGCCGTCTTTTCCTGGACATCGTTCTGAAGGGGAGAAAATTAAGGGCACTACTTGATACCGGCGCTAGCTACTCCTATGTCAACGACAACCTCGCTGCAAAATTAATAGACCGCCACACAACCTGGGAACCAACCGACCCGCAACAAGTGAGACTAGCAGATGGCACAACAGTACCAACGAAAGGAACGTTGACACTAGGTTGCATAATCGAAGGAATCTGGAAACCTCTCCCGTTTCAGAGTTTGCCAGGCCTTACAAACCTAGTAATCTTAGGGATGGATGCACTACGGGCATTCAACGTAACGATAGACATCACGCAAAACAAAGTCTTTGTACACCTCCCTTCAATCAATTCCAGCCTATGTGCGATGCAGACATCAAGAGACCCCACATCAAGTCTGTCCGACTTTCTAGCGGAGGAACTGCCAAAATTCGCACATCTCAAAGGAGTAACACCGGTCGTAAAGCATGAGATAAAATTGACGAATCCAACACCAATTAAACAACGATACTTACCACGGAACCCCAGAATGCAGCAGATAATTAATGAAGAAGTGGATACAATGCTAAAAAACGGCATCATCGAGAAATCCTGTAGTCCATGGAGCTCACCCGCGGTAATCGTCCGCAAAAAGGACGGCAGACCAAGGTTCTGCATCGATATTCGCCAACTAAATAAATTATCCGAAAAAGATGCGTACCCGCTGCCATATATATCAGCGATACTTGACAAACTGCGACCCGCCAAATATTTTTCGACGATCGATCTAAAGGACGGCTACTGGCAAGTAGCCCTCACCGAAAGTAGCAAACCACTAGCCGCATTTACAGTGCCAGGGAAGGGCTTGTACCAGTTCAAAGTAATGCCCTTCGGACTCCACGCGGCGCCTGCCACGTTCCAGAGGCTCTTGGACACCGTCATCGGTGCTAAAATGGAACCCCATGCATTTGCGTACTTGGATGATATTGTCGTCATCAGTATCAGTCTAGAAGAGCACATTCAGCATCTGCGCGAAATCTTCCAACGACTGAGAGATGCCAACCTAAAAATCAATCCGGAGAAATGTCAGTTTGGCGCACAATCTATCAAATACCTGGGTCACGTAGTCACCGGAAAAGGAATCCAAACCGATCCGGACAAAGTGGACGCCATTGTCAAGATGACCCCACCAAAGACAGTACGAGAGCTCAGGCAATTACTGGGAGCCGCATCCTGGTACCGCCGCTTCATACATCAATTCTCACATAAAGTGACGCCCTTAACGTCATTATTGCGGAAGGGACAGAAATGGAATTGGGGGCCTGAACAAACTCAGGCCTATGACCAACTCAAGAGGTCACTTACATCCGCCCCAATATTAACATGCCCGAACTTCGAGGAACCCTTCCTCTTG
Organism: Nebria brevicollis; assembly: GCA_944738965.1. NCBI lineage: Eukaryota > Metazoa > Arthropoda > Insecta > Coleoptera > Carabidae > Nebria > Nebria brevicollis. The sequence goes on along the minus strand of OX122909.1, from coordinate 3,449,199 downwards.
CAGACGGATGCTTCCGACAAAGGCATTGGAGCGTCGCTGGTCCAGGGAGACTTAAGCGAACCGCGTGCTATTGCCTACATAAGTCGTACACTCTCCGCCGCCGAAAAAAATTATTCAACGATTGAAAAAGAGTGTTTGGCCATAGTGTGGGCAATTAAAAAATTACGCGGGTATTTAGAAGGCTACCGATTCACAGTGGTGACAGATCACCAGGCCCTTCGATACCTAGGTTCACTCAGAGAACCCACTGGCCGGTTGGCACGATGGGCCGTCACGCTACAGCAATACGATTTCGACACAATCTATCGAAAGGGTAGTCAAAATTATATGGCCGACATGTTAAGCCGCAAACCCCTACCAGAGATCAGCTCCCTCGAACCAACCAGATGCCTCTGGTATAAGAGGATGATGCAAGGTGTCACCGAGCATCCACAAATCTACCGAGATTACAGTATCCGTGAGGGGAGACTTCACCGTCGGTTCTGGGACCCCGCTGATCTTTCCGAAACCGAACCACAGCGAGAGTGGAAACTGTGTGTTGCTACGGAGCAAAGGAAGCAAATTCTGATGGAAAATCATGACCGCCCAGAAGCTGGACACCTAGGCATTGCCAAGACAATTGCACGATTGGCGCTCCGTTACTACTGGCCAGGCATGTACCGCGAGGCGACCAAGTACGTTCGCCAGTGCCCGAGCTGCCAAGAGTTCAAAACCGACCAACAAGGCTTGGCTGGTCAAATGGGACCTCCGACAGTAAGTCAGCCTTGGGAAACGGTCGCAACGGACATCATGGGACCATTGCCCAGGTCCAGCCGTGGATTCGAATACGTCGTCGTATTCCAAGACAGGCTAACGAAGTGGATTGAGGTCGGCCCTTAAGGAAAGCCAACGGCGCGGCGATCATCCTTGCACTTCGCGAGTTGATTCTATGTCGGTATGATCTCCGATAATGGCAAGGAGTACGACAACAAAACAGTGCGCAATATATTACAAGAATACAATATCCACCATCACCGAACCCCGCCATATACGCCACAAGCAAATCCGGTTGAGAGGGTGAACCGGGTTCTAAAGCCGATGCTAGCACAATTCTGCCAAACCAACCAACGGCAATGGGATGCGCTGATCCCGGAATTCATGCTGGCAATCAACACCAGCCGACACAGTTCCACTGGATACTCCGCCGCCTATTTAAACTTCGGACGAGAGCCAACCCTACCTACGGGAGTGCTTGGCAGCACAACGACGGAGGGTACCGACGAACCGCAATTATCCGAGGAACATCTCAACCGCCTGCAAGCACTCAAAGACGTACAGGAGCTGGCGCGCATAAATATAGCTCATGCGGCCACCAAGCAAAGCACCCACTATAACTTGAGGCACCGAACTCACGTTCGATAAAGGCGACAAAGTCATGCGACGTGAACACCCGCTTTCATCCGCAAGCAAGGGTGTTGCCGCCAAACTCTGTCCCAAGTACTCCGGACCGTGGACCATTCACAAGCGCGTGTCCTACCAGACCTATAATCTCCGCAATAAAAATGGCAAAAACTTAGCCAACATACATGTTAAAGACTTGAAACCTGCATTTTCAGACACAACCCCTGATGGAGTTACTTTCACCCATAAAACCAAGCGAGAGGGTGCTCCTGAATGCCTGCCTGGTGTGGAAATGCCCGCTGGACGATCCCAAAACACCACCGAGACCCTGGGGGCCGCCATGGTCACCGCCAAGGACGCCTCGACGAATGGCGCCGATGCGCAGGGTCTCCCAGCAGCCAGTGCCAACCAAGAAGGCGGTGCTGCTCTGCCATTGGAGCCCAGCGCCGGCACCAATCTCGCCACTACCAGCCACCCCGCCTCACCACAGACCTCCGCTGGTGGCGGTAATGCCATCAAACCCGGAGGACTATTTGCGGCTGGACGCATCCCCCATCGCGTCCCCCCTAGCCTCACTACGTGGCATGACCCCGCTTCCGACCCGCGCACCCCCTTCAGAGGCCCAGCCACCGATTCTGCTGCCAACCGAACCCCCCGCCACGAACCCGCAGTCTGCCACCCGCCGGAGACGCGTACTGATGCCAGCCCCAGGAGGTGGCCTGAAGTACGTCACGGTCATGGCCCCGACCGCACCCCGAACCGCAAGGAGACGCAGGAGGAAGAAGAAGGCGTCCCCGTCATGCAACGCCCCCTAGTATAGTTATAATTTAAGGTTTTGGATACATTTATTTTTGTTATGTTTTTTTTTGTATTTTTATTTTTTGTTATGGTTTTTTCATTATAAATAAGTATGTGTTGGGGGTTACACAGCCGCTTTCTTTAGTTAAGTTAGGGAGGGATGTGACGAAGTTATGGTCATTTATACAGCAAGCACCATGGCTACGGGGCTAAGGTGCTTGACTACCGTTCTAGAGGTCCGGGGTTCGATTCTTGGCTGCGAACGATCCAACTTTTATTTTATTTTCAGATCGAGGCAGGTTTCTTTGCAAGCCTCGAAACGTTTAATTAGCAGCCTAGTATATATACAGGCCCTAGTTGAAGCGTAAACTCACTCTACACCGAGTATCTGTACCGTGGCTTTCCTGGTCGATACATAGTGCTTCGAGATTTTGCCGAGATTGTCTTGACCGTGGTTTTCCTGGTCGACACCGAGGTTTACAAACCGCGTGGTGAGTACGAGACGTTTGCGTACGTCATCCACACCGTTCCTATCCGTTCTTTTCACGCCTAGCGGCAGCCGTGGTTCTCCTGGCAGTAGCTAGGTGTAGTTTCCGACCGTTTTTATTAACCGTTCTTTACCGGTTCGCGATATTCTCGTTCGCGTAACTCCGCGTTACTTTTACCGTGCCTAGCAGCAGCCGTGGTTCTCCTGGCAGTAGCTAGGTGTAGTTTCCGACCGTTTTTATCAACCGTTCTTTTTACCGGTTCGCGATACTCTCGCTCCCGTAGCTTCGCGTTACTGTTCCCCTGTCTAGCGGCAGCTGTGGCTCTCCTAGCGGTAACTAGACGCGATTACCGGCCGTTTCACCAACCGGTAATTTTACCGGTTCGCGAGTTTTGTTCTATTTAGTCTCTAGGGCAAATACTACACCGCTCCCAACTAGCGGACATGTTACCGGCCCGTGCCATGTCGGGATTTTAGCCATAACTTTACCATACCCCGTCACCGGCACCGACAGAGTCCTCTGTATTTTCTTTGGAGTGAAACCAAGGGATAAATAAAAGCCACGAGATAAATAAATCGCAAGTTTTCTTTCAACAACCCTGAACCTTCCCACTGCAGCTATCCCCGGCAACCCTTCTAGTAAGTGCGACCGTAAAGCCGTATCCGCTGAAGGCGCCCGAGCACCAGGCAACCAGCACACACGATAGGGGGACATTGTTACGTGGGCCACACCAGGCCAGATAGCGTCACAAATACGCGTTACTTTTACCGTGCCTAGCAGCAGCCGTGGTTCTCCTGGCAGTAGCTAGGTGTAGTTTCCGACCGTTTTTATTAACCGTTCTTTACCGGTTCGCGATATTCTCGTTCGCGTAACTCCGCGTTACTTTTACCGTGCCTAGCAGCAGCCGTGGTTCTCCTGGCACTAGCTAGGTGTAGTTTCCGACCGTTTTTTATCAACCGTTCTTTTTACCGGTTCGCGATACTCTCGCTCCCGTAGCTTCGCGTTACTGTTCCCCTGTCTAGCGGCAGCTGTGGCTCTCCTAGCGGTAACTAGACGCGAGTACCGGCCGTTTCACCAACCGGTAATTTTACCGGTTCGCGAGTTTTGTTCTATTTAGTCTCTAGGGCAAGTACTACACCGCTCCCAACTAGCGGACATGTTACCGGCCCGTGCTATGTCGGGATTTTAGCCATAACTTCGACCATACCCCGTCACCGGCACCGACAGAGTCCTCTGTATTTTCTTTGGAGTGAAACCAAGGGATAAATAAAAGCCACGAGATAAATAAATTGCAAGTTTTCTTTCAACAACCCTGAACCTTCCCACTGCAGCTATCCCCGGCAACCCCTCTAGTAAGTGCGACCGTAAAGCCGTATCCGCTGAAGGCGCCCGAGCACCAGGCAACCAGCACACACGAAAGGGGGACATTGTTACGTGGGCCACACCAGGCCAGATAGCGTCACAAATTGGCGCCCGAGCAGGGACTTGAAAGGAAAAGGGAAAAAACACTTGCAAAATGACCGAGCGTTCGGAACCCTCCCCACCAACAACGTCTTCCATGGCGTGGATCTACGCATTAAAAAAGGAAGACCTGCAGACCCGGTTGCGGGAACTAGGACAAGACGCGACGGGAACTGTAGACGACCTACGGAAGAGAATGGTAGCACTCATACGACAACTGGCCGAGCCGCAAACAACTAAAGAGCCCACCAAAGCCGACAAAGTAGAAGCGGATGACCAGGAAACGGCACCGCGACAGTATCCGTTGGCATGGACTGAAAACCCGGTACACGTTTGCGAAAGGGTGCGCAAATGGAACGTACAGTTCGATGGAAAAACAGACCCCGTCTCCTTCTTGGAGCGAGTGGAAGAGTTAAGGGCGAGCTACAGCGTTAGTGACAACCTACTCCTAACCGCCCTGCCTGAACTGTTCCGAGGCACGCCACTACAGTGGATCAGAAATAACCGCAGTCATTGGAGAAACTGGCAAGATTTCGTCGAAGAATTCAAGGAGTTCTATGTCGGCACAGACCAGCTGTTACGATTAGAAGAAGAAATAAATCGCAGGAAACAGAAGCCGGGTGAAAGGGGTCGCGATTACCTGACAGATATTCAGACGCTGATACGACGGTATGGGGCACTGAATCCAGAGCAAGAGTTGTTCCGTATTTACGGCAATCTGCTGCCGGAATACCGCCAATACATCCGCCGCCGCGATATAAACGATTTCCGGGGCCTCATTCGAGAAATGGAGGAATTCGAACGCCTTCAAAAAGAATTGAAGCCACAAGGGCCAACAACACACCTCCACGTTATGGCCTCCACCACACCAAAACCAAGCACACCGTCAACCACCGATGCATCGGTACTCTGCTGGAGATGTGGAGAGCACGGTCACTTTCGCACCACCTGCCGCAACAAACCAAAAATGTTTTGTTGGCGCTGTCAGAGACAGGGGGTGTTGACCCGGGACTGCGGGTGCGAGAAAGCAAAGGCGGGAAACGAGAAGTGAGTTGCCAAACGAAGGGGCAAGGGCAACTCACTTTAACCGCACCGCCCTTTAACACCCGAGGGGAAGAGACTAGCGATCTACCCGTCATCGAGGAAAACGTATCATCAGACAGCCGTCTTTTCCTGGACATCGTTCTGAAGGGGAGAAAATTAAGGGCACTACTTGATACCGGCGCTAGCTACTCCTATGTCAACGACAACCTCGCTGCAAAATTAATAGACCGCCACACAACCTGGGAACCAACCGACCCGCAACAAGTGAGACTAGCAGATGGCACAACAGTACCAACGAAAGGAACGTTGACACTAGGTTGCATAATCGAAGGAATCTGGAAACCTCTCCCGTTTCAGAGTTTGCCAGGCCTTACAAACCTAGTAATCTTAGGGATGGATGCACTACGGGCATTCAACGTAACGATAGACATCACGCAAAACAAAGTCTTTGTACACCTCCCTTCAATCAATTCCAGCCTATGTGCGATGCAGACATCAAGAGACCCCACATCAAGTCTGTCCGACTTTCTAGCGGAGGAACTGCCAAAATTCGCACATCTCAAAGGAGTAACACCGGTCGTAAAGCATGAGATAAAATTGACGAATCCAACACCAATTAAACAACGATACTTACCACGGAACCCCAGAATGCAGCAGATAATTAATGAAGAAGTGGATACAATGCTAAAAAACGGCATCATCGAGAAATCCTGTAGTCCATGGAGCTCACCCGCGGTAATCGTCCGCAAAAAGGACGGCAGACCAAGGTTCTGCATCGATATTCGCCAACTAAATAAATTATCCGAAAAAGATGCGTACCCGCTGCCATATATATCAGCGATACTTGACAAACTGCGACCCGCCAAATATTTTTCGACGATCGATCTAAAGGACGGCTACTGGCAAGTAGCCCTCACCGAAAGTAGCAAACCACTAGCCGCATTTACAGTGCCAGGGAAGGGCTTGTACCAGTTCAAAGTAATGCCCTTCGGACTCCACGCGGCGCCTGCCACGTTCCAGAGGCTCTTGGACACCGTCATCGGCGCTAAAATGGAACCCCATGCATTTGCGTACTTGGATGATATTGTCGTCATCAGTATCAGTCTAGAAGAGCACATTCAGCATCTGCGCGAAATCTTCCAACGACTGAGAGATGCCAACCTAAAAATCAATCCGGAGAAATGTCAGTTTGGCGCACAATCTATCAAATACCTGGGTCACGTAGTCACCGGAAAAGGAATCCAAACCGATCCGGACAAAGTGGACGCCATTGTCAAGATGACCCCACCAAAGACAGTACGAGAGCTCAGGCAATTACTGGGAGCCGCATCCTGGTACCGCCGCTTCATACATCAATTCTCACATAAAGTGACGCCCTTAACGTCATTATTGCGGAAGGGACAGAAATGGAATTGGGGGCCTGAACAAACTCAGGCCTATGACCAACTCAAGAGGTCACTTACATCCGCCCCAATATTAACATGCCCGAACTTCGAGGAACCCTTCCTCTTGCAGACGGATGCTTCCGACAAAGGCATTGGAGCGTCGCTGGTCCAGGGAGACTTAAGCGAACCGCGTGCTATTGCCTACATAAGTCGTACACTCTCCGCCGCCGAAAAAAATTATTCAACGATTGAAAAAGAGTGTTTGGCCATAGTGTGGGCAATTAAAAAATTACGCGGGTATTTAGAAGGCTACCGATTCACAGTGGTGACAGATCACCAGGCCCTTCGATACCTAGGTTCACTCAGAGAACCCACTGGCCGGTTGGCACGATGGGCCGTCACGCTACAGCAATACGATTTCGACACAATCTATCGAAAGGGTAGTCAAAATTATATGGCCGACATGTTAAGCCGCAAACCCCTACCAGAGATCAGCTCCCTCGAACCAACCAGATGCCTCTGGTATAAGAGGATGATGCAAGGTGTCACCGAGCATCCACAAATCTACCGAGATTACAGTATCCGTGAGGGGAGACTTCACCGTCGGTTCTGGGACCCCGCTGATCTTTCCGAAACCGAACCACAGCGAGAGTGGAAACTGTGTGTTGCTACGGAGCAAAGGAAGCAAATTCTGATGGAAAATCATGACCGCCCAGAAGCTGGACACCTAGGCATTGCCAAGACAATTGCACGATTGGCGCTCCGTTACTACTGGCCAGGCATGTACCGCGAGGCGACCAAGTACGTTCGCCAGTGCCCGAGCTGCCAAGAGTTCAAAACCGACCAACAAGGCTTGGCTGGTCAAATGGGACCTCCGACAGTAAGTCAGCCTTGGGAAACGGTCGCAACGGACATCATGGGACCATTGCCCAGGTCCAGCCGTGGATTCGAATACGTCGTCGTATTCCAAGACAGGCTAACGAAGTGGATTGAGGTCGGCCCTTAAGGAAAGCCAACGGCGCGGCGATCATCCTTGCACTTCGCGAGTTGATTCTATGTCGGTATGATCTCCGATAATGGCAAGGAGTACGACAACAAAACAGTGCGCAATATATTACAAGAATACAATATCCACCATCACCGAACCCCGCCATATACGCCACAAGCAAATCCGGTTGAGAGGGTGAACCGGGTTCTAAAGCCGATGCTAGCACAATTCTGCCAAACCAACCAACGGCAATGGGATGCGCTGATCCCGGAATTCATGCTGGCAATCAACACCAGCCGACACAGTTCCACTGGATACTCCGCCGCCTATTTAAACTTCGGACGAGAGCCAACCCTACCTACGGGAGTGCTTGGCAGCACAACGACGGAGGGTACCGACGAACCGCAATTATCCGAGGAACATCTCAACCGCCTGCAAGCACTCAAAGACGTACAGGAGCTGGCGCGCATAAATATAGCTCATGCGGCCACCAAGCAAAGCACCCACTATAACTTGAGGCACCGAACTCTCACGTTCGATAAAGGCGACAAAGTCATGCGACGTGAACACCCGCTTTCATCCGCAAGCAAGGGTGTTGCCGCCAAACTATGTCCCAAGTACTCCGGACCGTGGACCATTCACAAGCGCGTGTCCTACCAGACCTATAATCTCCGCAATAAAAATGGCAAAAACTTAGCCAACATACATGTTAAAGACTTGAAACCTGCATTTTCAGACACAACCCCTGATGGAGTTACTTTCACCCATAAAACCAAGCGAGAGGGTGCTCCTGAATGCCTGCCTGGTGTGGAAATGCCCGCTGGACGATCCCAAAACACCACCGAGACCCTGGGGGCCGCCATGGTCACCGCCAAGGACGCCTCGACGAATGGCGCCGATGCGCAGGGTCTCCCAGCAGCCAGTGCCAACCAAGAAGGCGGTGCTGCTCTGCCATTGGAGCCCAGCGCCGGCACCAATCTCGCCACTACCAGCCACCCCGCCTCACCACAGACCTCCGCTGGTGGCGGTAATGCCATCAAACCCGGAGGACTATTTGCGGCTGGACGCATCCCCCATCGCGTCCCCCCTAGCCTCACTACGTGGCATGACCCCGCTTCCGACCCGCGCACCCCCTTCAGAGGCCCAGCCACCGATTCTGCTGCCAACCGAACCCCCCGCCACGAACCCGCAGTCTGCCACCCGCCGGAGACGCGTACTGATGCCAGCCCCAGGAGGTGGCCTGAAGTACGTCACGGTCATGGCCCCGACCGCACCCCGAACCGCAAGGAGACGCAGGAGGAAGAAGAAGGCGTCCCCGTCATGCAACGCCCCCTAGTATAGTTATAATTTAAGGTTTTGGATACATTTATTTTTGTTATGTTTTTTTTTGTATTTTTATTTTTTGTTATGGTTTTTTCATTATAAATAAGTATGTGTTGGGGGTTACACAGCCGCTTTCTTTAGTTAAGTTAGGGAGGGATGTGACGAAGTTATGGTCATTTATACAGCAAGCACCATGGCTACGGGGCTAAGGTGCTTGACTACCGTTCTAGAGGTCCGGGGTTCGATTCTTGGCTGCGAACGATCCAACTTTTATTTTATTTTCAGATCGAGGCAGGTTTCTTTGCAAGCCTCGAAACGTTTAATTAGCAGCCTAGTATATATACAGGCCCTAGTTGAAGCGTAAACTCACTCTACACCGAGTATCTGTACCGTGGCTTTCCTGGTCGATACATAGTGCTTCGAGATTTTGCCGAGATTGTCTTGACCGTGGTTTTCCTGGTCGACACCGAGGTTTACAAACCGCGTGGTGAGTACGAGACGTTTGCGTACGTCATCCACACCGTTCCTATCCGTTCTTTTCACGCCTAGCGGCAGCCGTGGTTCTCCTGGCAGTAGCTAGGTGTAGTTTCCGACCGTTTTTATTAACCGTTCTTTACCGGTTCGCGATATTCTCGTTCGCGTAACTCCGCGTTACTTTTACCGTGCCTAGCAGCAGCCGTGGTTCTCCTGGCAGTAGCTAGGTGTAGTTTCCGACCGTTTTTATCAACCGTTCTTTTTACCGGTTCGCGATACTCTCGCTCCCGTAGCTTCGCGTTACTGTTCCCCTGTCTAGCGGCAGCTGTGGCTCTCCTAGCGGTAACTAGACGCGATTACCGGCCGTTTCACCAACCGGTAAATTTACCGGTTCGCGAGTTTTGTTCTATTTAGTCTCTAGGGCAAATACTACACCGCTCCCAACTAGCGGACATGTTACCGGCCCGTGCCATGTCGGGATTTTAGCCATAACTTTACCATACCCCGTCACCGGCACCGACAGAGTCCTCTGTATTTTCTTTGGAGTGAAACCAAGGGATAAATAAAAGCCACGAGATAAATAAATCGCAAGTTTTCTTTCAACAACCCTGAACCTTCCCACTGCAGCTATCCCCGGCAACCCCTCTAGTAAGTGCGACCGTAAAGCCGTATCCGCTGAAGGCGCCCGAGCACCAGGCAACCAGCACACACGATAGGGGGACATTGTTACGTGGGCCACACCAGGCCAGATAGCGTCACAAATACGCGTTACTTTTACCGTGCCTAGCAGCAGCCGTGGTTCTCCTGGCAGTAGCTAGGTGTAGTTTCCGACCGTTTTTATTAACCGTTCTTTACCGGTTCGCGATATTCTCGTTCGCGTAACTCCGCGTTACTTTTACCGTGCCTAGCAGCAGCCGTGGTTCTCCTGGCAGTAGCTAGGTGTAGTTTCCGACCGTTTTTTATCAACCGTTCTTTTTACCGGTTCGCGATACTTTCGCTCCCGTAGCTTCGCGTTACTTTTCCCCTGTCTAGCGGCAGCTGTGGCTCTCCTAGCGGTAACTAGACGCGAGTACCGGCCGTTTCACCAACCGGTAATTTTACCGGTTCGCGAGTTTTGTTCTATTTAGTCTCTAGGGCAAGTACTACACCGCTCCCAACTAGCGGACATGTTACCGGCCCGTGCTATGTCGGGATTTTAGCCATAACTTCGACCATACCCCGTCACCGGCACCGACAGAGTCCTCTGTATTTTCTTTGGAGTGAAACCAAGGGATAAATAAAAGCCACGAGATAAATAAATTGCAAGTTTTCTTTCAACAACCCTGAACCTTCCCACTGCAGCTATCCCCGGCAACCCCTCTAGTAAGTGCGACCGTAAAGCCGTATCCGCTGAAGGCGCCCGAGCACCAGGCAACCAGCACACACGAAAGGGGGACATTGTTACGTGGGCCACACCAGGCCAGATAGCGTCACAAATTGGCGCCCGAGCAGGGACTTGAAAGGAAAAGGGAAAAAACACTTGCAAAATGACCGAGCGTTCGGAACCCTCCCCACCAACAACGTCTTCCATGGCGTGGATCTACGCATTAAAAAAGGAAGACCTGCAGACCCGGTTGCGGGAACTAGGACAAGACGCGACGGGAACTGTAGACGACCTACGGAAGAGAATGGTAGCACTCATATGACAACTGGCCGAGCCGCAAACAACTAAAGAGCTCACCAAAGCCGACAAAGTAGAAGCGGATGACCAGGAAACGGCACCGCGACAGTATCCGTTGGCATGGACTGAAAACCCGGTACACGTTTGCGAAAGGGTGCGCAAATGGAACGTACAGTTCGATGGAAAAACAGACCCCGTCTCCTTCTTGGAGCGAGTGGAAGAGTTAAGGGCGAGCTACAGCGTTAGTGACAACCTACTCCTAACCGCCCTGCCTGAACTGTTCCGAGGCACGCCACTACAGTGGATCAGAAATAACCGCAGTCATTGGAGAAACTGGCCAGATTTCGTCGAAGAATTCAAGGAGTTCTATGTCGGCACAGACCAGCTGTTACGATTAGAAGAAGAAATAAATCGCAGGAAACAGAAGCCGGGTGAAAGGGGTCGCGATTACCTGACAGATATTCAGACGCTGATACGACGGTATGGGGCACTGAATCCAGAGCAAGAGTTGTTCCGTATTTACGGCAATCTGCTGCCGGAATACCGCCAATACATCCGCCGCCGCGATATAAACGATTTCCGGGGCCTCATTCGAGAAATGGAGGAATTCGAACGCCTTCAAAAAGAATTGAAGCCACAAGGGCCAACAACACACCTCCACGTTATGGCCTCCACCACACCAAAACCAAGCACACCGTCAACCACCGATGCATCGGTACTCTGCTGGAGATGTGGAGAGCACGGTCACTTTCGCACCACCTGCCGCAACAAACCAAAAATGTTTTGTTGGCGCTGTCAGAGACAGGGGGTGTTGACCCGGGACTGCGGGTGCGAGAAAGCAAAGGCGGGAAACGAGAAGTGAGTTGCCAAACGAAGGGGCAAGGGCAACTCACTTTAACCGCACCGCCCTTTAACACCCGAGGGGAAGAGACTAGCGATCTACCCGTCATCGAGGAAAACGTATCATCAGACAGCCGTCTTTTCCTGGACATCGTTCTGAAGGGGAGAAAATTAAGGGCACTACTTGATACCGGCGCTAGCTACTCCTATGTCAACGACAACCTCGCTGCAAAATTAATAGACCGCCACACAACCTGGGAACCAACCGACCCGCAACAAGTGAGACTAGCAGATGGCACAACAGTACCAACGAAAGGAACGTTGACACTAGGTTGCATAATCGAAGGAATCTGGAAACCTCTCCCGTTTCAGAGTTTGCCAGGCCTTACAAACCTAGTAATCTTAGGGATGGATGCACTACGGGCATTCAACGTAACGATAGACATCACGCAAAACAAAGTCTTTGTACACCTCCCTTCAATCAATTCCAGCCTATGTGCGATGCAGACATCAAGAGACCCCACATCAAGTCTGTCCGACTTTCTAGCGGAGGAACTGCCAAAATTCGCACATCTCAAAGGAGTAACACCGGTCGTAAAGCATGAGATAAAATTGACGAATCCAACACCAATTAAACAACGATACTTACCACGGAACCCCAGAATGCAGCAGATAATTAATGAAGAAGTGGATACAATGCTAAAAAACGGCATCATCGAGAAATCCTGTAGTCCATGGAGCTCACCCGCGGTAATCGTCCGCAAAAAGGACGGCAGACCAAGGTTCTGCATCGATATTCGCCAACTAAATAAATTATCCGAAAAAGATGCGTACCCGCTGCCATATATATCAGCGATACTTGACAAACTGCGACCCGCCAAATATTTTTCGACGATCGATCTAAAGGACGGCTACTGGCAAGTAGCCCTCACCGAAAGTAGCAAACCACTAGCCGCATTTACAGTGCCAGGGAAGGGCTTGTACCAGTTCAAAGTAATGCCCTTCGGACTCCACGCGGCGCCTGCCACGTTCCAGAGGCTCTTGGACACCGTCATCGGCGCTAAAATGGAACCCCATGCATTTGCGTACTTGGATGATATTGTCGTCATCAGTATCAGTCTAGAAGAGCACATTCAGCATCTGCGCGAAATCTTCCAACGACTGAGAGATGCCAACCTAAAAATCAATCCGGAGAAATGTCAGTTTGGCGCACAATCTATCAAATACCTGGGTCACGTAGTCACCGGAAAAGGAATCCAAACCGATCCGGACAAAGTGGACGCCATTGTCAAGATGACCCCACCAAAGACAGTACGAGAGCTCAGGCAATTACTGGGAGCCGCATCCTGGTACCGCCGCTTCATACATCAATTCTCACATAAAGTGACGCCCTTAACGTCATTATTGCGGAAGGGACAGAAATGGAATTGGGGGCCTGAACAAACTCAGGCCTATGACCAACTCAAGAGGTCACTTACATCCGCCCCAATATTAACATGCCCGAACTTCGAGGAACCCTTCCTCTTGCAGACGGATGCTTCCGACAAAGGCATTGGAGCGTCGCTGGTCCAGGGAGACTTAAGCGAACCGCGTGCTATTGCCTACATAAGTCGTACACTCTCCGCCGCCGAAAAAAATTATTCAACGATTGAAAAAGAGTGTTTGGCCATAGTGTGGGCAATTAAAAAATTACGCGGGTATTTAGAAGGCTACCGATTCACAGTGGTGACAGATCACCAGGCCCTTCGATACCTAGGTTCACTCAGAGAACCCACTGGCCGGTTGGCACGATGGGCCGTCACGCTACAGCAATACGATTTCGACACAATCTATCGAAAGGGTAGTCAAAATTATATGGCCGACATGTTAAGCCGCAAACCCCTACCAGAGATCAGCTCCCTCGAACCAACCAGATGCCTCTGGTATAAGAGGATGATGCAAGGTGTCACCGAGCATCCACAAATCTACCGAGATTACAGTATCCGTGAGGGGAGACTTCACCGTCGGTTCTGGGACCCCGCTGATCTTTCCGAAACCGAACCACAGCGAGAGTGGAAACTGTGTGTTGCTACGGAGCAAAGGAAGCAAATTCTGATGGAAAATCATGACCGCCCAGAAGCTGGACACCTAGGCATTGCCAAGACAATTGCACGATTGGCGCTCCGTTACTACTGGCCAGGCATGTACCGCGAGGCGACCAAGTACGTTCGCCAGTGCCCGAGCTGCCAAGAGTTCAAAACCGACCAACAAGGCTTGGCTGGTCAAATGGGACCTCCGACAGTAAGTCAGCCTTGGGAAACGGTCGCAACGGACATCATGGGACCATTGCCCAGGTCCAGCCGTGGATTCGAATACGTCGTCGTATTCCAAGACAGGCTAACGAAGTGGATTGAGGTCGGCCCTTAAGGAAAGCCAACGGCGCGGCGATCATCCTTGCACTTCGCGAGTTGATTCTATGTCGGTATGATCTCCGATAATGGCAAGGAGTACGACAACAAAACAGTGCGCAATATATTACAAGAATACAATATCCACCATCACCGAACCCCGCCATATACGCCACAAGCAAATCCGGTTGAGAGGGTGAACCGGGTTCTAAAGCCGATGCTAGCACAATTCTGCCAAACCAACCAACGGCAATGGGATGCGCTGATCCCGGAATTCATGCTGGCAATCAACACCAGCCGACACAGTTCCACTGGATACTCCGCCGCCTATTTAAACTTCGGACGAGAGCCAACCCTACCTACGGGAGTGCTTGGCAGCACAACGACGGAGGGTACCGACGAACCGCAATTATCCGAGGAACATCTCAACCGCCTGCAAGCACTCAAAGACGTACAGGAGCTGGCGCGCATAAATATAGCTCATGCGGCCACCAAGCAAAGCACCCACTATAACTTGAGGCACCGAACTCTCACGTTCGATAAAGGCGACAAAGTCATGCGACGTGAACACCCGCTTTCATCCGCAAGCAAGGGTGTTGCCGCCAAACTCTGTCCCAAGTACTCCGGACCGTGGACCATTCACAAGCGCGTGTCCTACCAGACCTATAATCTCCGCAATAAAAATGGCAAAAACTTAGCCAACATACATGTTAAAGACTTGAAACCTGCATTTTCAGACACAACCCCTGATGGAGTTACTTTCACCCATAAAACCAAGCGAGAGGGTGCTCCTGAATGCCTGCCTGGTGTGGAAATGCCCGCTGGACGATCCCAAAACACCACCGAGACCCTGGGGGCCGCCATGGTCACCGCCAAGGACGCCTCGACGAATGGCGCCGATGCGCAGGGTCTCCCAGCAGCCAGTGCCAACCAAGAAGGCGGTGCTGCTCTGCCATTGGAGCCCAGCGCCGGCACCAATCTCGCCACTACCAGCCACCCCGCCTCACCACAGACCTCCGCTGGTGGCGGTAATGCCATCAAACCCGGAGGACTATTTGCGGCTGGACGCATCCCCCATCGCGTCCCCCCTAGCCTCACTACGTGGCATGACCCCGCTTCCGACCCGCGCACCCCCTTCAGAGGCCCAGCCACCGATTCTGCTGCCAACCGAACCCCCCGCCACGAACCCGCAGTCTGCCACCCGCCGGAGACGCGTACTGATGCCAGCCCCAGGAGGTGGCCTGAAGTACGTCACGGTCATGGCCCCGACCGCACCCCGAACCGCAAGGAGACGCAGGAGGAAGAAGAAGGCGTCCCCGTCATGCAACGCCCCCTAGTATAGTTATAATTTAAGGTTTTGGATACATTTATTTTTGTTATGTTTTTTTTTGTATTTTTATTTTTTGTTATGGTTTTTTCATTATAAATAAGTATGTGTTGGGGGTTACACAGCCGCTTTCTTTAGTTAAGTTAGGGAGGGATGTGACGAAGTTATGGTCATTTATACAGCAAGCACCATGGCTACGGGGCTAAGGTGCTTGACTACCGTTCTAGAGGTCCGGGGTTCGATTCTTGGCTGCGAACGATCCAACTTTTATTTTATTTTCAGATCGAGGCAGGTTTCTTTGCAAGCCTCGAAACGTTTAATTAGCAGCCTAGTATATATACAGGCCCTAGTTGAAGCGTAAACTCACTCTACACCGAGTATCTGTACCGTGGCTTTCCTGGTCGATACATAGTGCTTCGAGATTTTGCCGAGATTGTCTTGACCGTGGTTTTCCTGGTCGACACCGAGGTTTACAAACCGCGTGGTGAGTACGAGACGTTTGCGTACGTCATCCACACCGTTCCTATCCGTTCTTTTCACGCCTAGCGGCAGCCGTGGTTCTCCTGGCAGTAGCTAGGTGTAGTTTCCGACCGTTTTTATTAACCGTTCTTTACCGGTTCGCGATATTCTCGTTCGCGTAACTCCGCGTTACTTTTACCGTGCCTAGCAGCAGCCGTGGTTCTCCTGGCAGTAGCTAGGTGTAGTTTCCGACCGTTTTTATCAACCGTTCTTTTTACCGGTTCGCGATACTCTCGCTCCCGTAGCTTCGCGTTACTGTTCCCCTGTCTAGCGGCAGCTGTGGCTCTCCTAGCGGTAACTAGACGCGATTACCGGCCGTTTCACCAACCGGTAATTTTACCGGTTCGCGAGTTTTGTTCTATTTAGTCTCTAGGGCAAATACTACACCGCTCCCAACTAGCGGACATGTTACCGGCCCGTGCCATGTCGGGATTTTAGCCATAACTTTACCATACCCCGTCACCGGCACCGACAGAGTCCTCTGTATTTTCTTTGGAGTGAAACCAAGGGATAAATAAAAGCCACGAGATAAATAAATCGCAAGTTTTCTTTCAACAACCCTGAACCTTCCCACTGCAGCTATCCCCGGCAACCCCTCTAGTAAGTGCGACCGTAAAGCCGTATCCGCTGAAGGCGCCCGAGCACCAGGCAACCAGCACACACGATAGGGGGACATTGTTACGTGGGCCACACCAGGCCAGATAGCGTCACAAATACGCGTTACTTTTACCGTGCCTAGCAGCAGCCGTGGTTCTCCTGGCAGTAGCTAGGTGTAGTTTCCGACCGTTTTTATTAACCGTTCTTTACCGGTTCGCGATATTCTCGTTCGCGTAACTCCGCGTTACTTTTACCGTGCCTAGCAGCAGCCGTGGTTCTCCTGGCAGTAGCTAGGTGTAGTTTCCGACCGTTTTATTAACCGTTCTTTACCGGTTCGCGATATTCTCGTTCGCGTAACTCCGCGTTACTTTTACCGTGCCTAGCAGCAGCCGTGGTTCTCCTGGCAGTAGCTAGGTGTAGTTTCCGACCGTTTTTATTAACCGTTCTTTACCGGTTCGCGATATTCTCGTTCGCGTAACTCCGCGTTTCTTTTACCGTGCCTAGCAGCAGCCGTGGTTCTCCTGGCAGTAGCTAGGTGTAGTTTCCGACCGTTCTATTAACCGTTCTTTACCGGTTCGCGATATTCTCGTTCGCGTAACTCCGCGTTACTTTTACCGTGCCTAGCAGCAGCCGTGGTTCTCCTGGCAGTAGCTAGGTGTAGTTTCCGACCGTTTTTATTAACCGTTCTTTACCGGTTCGCGACATTCTCGTTCGCGTAACTCCGCGTTACTTTTACCGTGCCTAGCAGCAGCCGTGGTTCTCCTGGCAGTAGCTAGGTGTAGTTTCCGACCGTTTTTATCAACCGTTCTTTTTACCGGTTCGCGATACTCTCGCTCCCGTAGCTTCGCGTTACTGTTCCCCTGTCTAGCGGCAGCTGTGGCTCTCCTAGCGGTAACTAGACGCGATTACCAGCCGTTTCACCAACTGGTAATTTTACCGGTTCGCGAGTTTTGTTCTATTTAGTCTCTAGGGCAAATACTACACCGCTCCCAACTAGCGGACATGTTACCGGCCCGTGCCATGTCGGGATTTTAGCCATAACTTTACCATACCCCGTCACCGGCACCGACAGAGTCCTCTGTATTTTCTTTGGAGTGAAACCAAGGGATAAATAAAAGCCACGAGATAAATAAATCGCAAGTTTTCTTTCAACAACCCTGAACCTTCCCACTGCAGCTATCCCCGGCAACCCCTCTAGTAAGTGCGACCGTAAAGCCGTATCCGCTGAAGGCGCCCGAGCACCAGGCAACCAGCACACACGATAGGGGGACATTGTTACGTGGGCCACACCAGGCCAGATAGCGTCACAAATACGCGTTACTTTTACCGTGCCTAGCAGCAGCCGTGGTTCTCCTGGCAGTAGCTAGGTGTAGTTTCCGACCGTTTTTATTAACCGTTCTTTACCGGTTCGCGATATTCTCGTTCGCGTAACTCCGCGTTACTTTTACCGTGCCTAGCAGCAGCCGTGGTTCTCCTGGCAGTAGCTAGGTGTAGTTTCCGACCGTTTTTTATCAACCGTTCTTTTTACCGGTTCGCGATACTTTCGCTCCCGTAGCTTCGCGTTACTTTTCCCCTGTCTAGCGGCAGCTGTGGCTCTCCTAGCGGTAACTAGACGCGAGTACCGGCCGTTTCACCAACCGGTAATTTTACCGGTTCGCGAGTTTTGTTCTATTTAGTCTCTAGGGCAAGTACTACACCGCCCCCAACTAGCGGACATGTTACCGGCCCGTGCTATGTCGGGATTTTAGCCATAACTTCGACCATACCCCGTCACCGGCACCGACAGAGTCCTCTGTATTTTCTTTGGAGTGAAACCAAGGGATAAATAAAAGCCACGAGATAAATAAATCGCAAGTTTTCTTTCAACAACCCTGAACCTTCCCACTGCAGCTATCCCCGGCAACCCCTTTAGTAAGTGCGACCGTAAAGCCGTATCCGCTGAAGGCGCCCGAGCACCAGACAACCAGCACACACGAAAGGGGGACATTGTTACGTGGGCCACACCAGGCCAGATAGCGTCACAACCTTTTAAAGAATTATTTATCTGTAGTTAAAATTTGTTCTTGTTATAAGAAATATGTAAAAACATTAATATTCTAACCTCACTTGCTTACTGTCAGAGAGTCTCTGTTTACTATTTTATTTATAGCAGCGGCCGCTCAATAAAAAAGCGCTGTAAGCATAAAGTGTTGTTTATTGGTGGCTCTTCCAAATTTCATACCAATTAATGAACACGTGTTTTTAATATTAAAAAATAAAAAAAAAATCAATATTCAGCATTTGAAATGTTTCGATGAACTATTCATTTAGTTTATTTAACCAGGTGCATATTAAAAAAATACGTTTTTCTAGTAAATATGATTGTAATTGCTTAAGCTATGGTAACCGTAAACTAACTAGAAATGGCTGTGAAAAGTACAATTTTGATATCGCTAAACAATATTCGTTTTTTTTTTAATTAATAATTTTAAAATGGACGTTATAAAGGTTTTTTCTTGTTTAAAACTATATATAAATATTTAAATCGTTGTTATACCTACGCATTTGCACAATTTTAAACGTATAAAACCATGTTTTTGATACCTGTGCCATTACTAGCGATGTGCCAAAACTGGTCGTTTTACCCTACCTATTTATAAGAAATTTTAATATTTCGATTAAAAATTATTATTTAATTAAAATATCATTTGCATTATAGATAAAGAATAATATTTTTGTCTACATTTATAATTTAGAACTTTATAAATATTAAATTTAGCTTTACATAGGTATAGTACCTACCTCTATAATTTAAAAATTTCGAAAATAAAGCTACTGCAAGTGTTTTTTTTATAAATATATACCTAAATATTAGGAAATCCAAGCTAAAATATATAAATTTATAACTATATTAAATAAAAAATAAATTTATAATAGAACTTATTTATTTATTGATTTACCTAGTTCATTTAACAAAAAATATAATTTGCCGATCTATTAATAGAAAGGACTGTGCTATTAAAGGCAGCCACCGTGCCATTACTGGCATTTTAACATCAAATTATAAATTGTGAACAAAATTACCTAAAACAACAATAAACAATTTAATTTTTTTTTTTACTTTATAAAACACTTAAACTTTAAAAATTTTCAATTATTATATAAATATATTAACCATTTTTTTAATCCTCAAAAAAGTAGAGAATTTTCTTAACTGTTCCATTACTGATCGATTTACCGTATGCAAACAACAAAATGATGTATTCAATGATGATGATGAGCAACAAAGATATGAAGTTGAAGTGATAGATCTTATTATTCACAATAATAATAATCCAAATTATGCAGCAAGGAACGCTTTAATAGCCACCATTTTTAACAGAAAATGATAAAATTATAATAAAACTACATTCTACTGCCTTAATTTTTTTATTTCTCATCTTAATTTTAATTCAATAAGTTTCTTAATTTTTTTTTGAGCCTCTCCGTCATTCACTTCATTCACATATTTTTGTTTAAAATATAAATTTCTATATTCTTCTGCAGAATATTGCCGGGGTCGTCGCTTCTTTTTCCCGATGAATTTGAGTGGCATTGGAGGTGCCGCTGTAGCTAAAGACTGCAGATTTTGCCGCTTTAATTTTGTCCCTGTACTCTTTTTGCTAAGAAATAAATATTGATATTATTAATTTATCAGATTTGAAATAAGAAAGCATATATGTCCTTCAGCTACACTTTTTCTTATTTCCCTCTTTAAATTTTCATATAATACGCTGCCCCGATTCAGCTGAGATGTTAAATAAATTTGTTATCGCTATCCATATATTTTTTTTTATCCACAAATGCACGTTTGATACATTTATTTTCAATTATGTCTTTATTCCTGATTTTTAAAAAAGTATCTCAAACTTAACATCATCTTATATATATTTTTTAATACAGTACTTACTGCTCAACAAGAGACATCAATAGTTGCTTCTCCTGCTCAGTAAAATTTTTTCTTTTACAGTCCATTTATCTGGTATATTTCTTTAATTACATATAATTAAATTATTCTTGACAGCTTAAAAGTGTAGATCACGTGAGTACACTGCGGTGTTGTCATTTATTACTACTAATCAACGGTACATCATATGATGTTAGATTAATAAGAGGTTCATTTGTTTTGTGCAACTCGATTTGTATTTAATGATTATCAATTTTTGATGAACAATTACTGATTTGATTAGGTTCTCTGCAACCGGGTATTAGTAGTTTATACTCTGTTCAAAATTGTAAAATAATCGATGAACATTAAAATTTCAAAAATTCTATGGTAAATTAATTGAATTTAACCTCAATAACATTATACCGGCAAACATAATTAACAAAACAATAAATATAAATCACTAAAAAAGATTCACATAAATAATGAAAAACCATTAAACTTGCTTAATTCCAAAGTTAACTCTTATTCTCATACAGAAATTGCATAACTATTGTATTGTTATTTATCAAATTTACTGTTATGTCTATTAAGATAATAAGATTCTGTAAGAAAAAATATGGTAAGAGGACAAAAGAAACTAATCTTGAAAATACTTCTTCAGCAGAGATATTTTCATCTAGTGCGGGAGGAATTATATAGACATCGCCCTTATGGCACAATATTGCTGCGCATAAAAACGATTAAGAGACATAATCATATCTCTTCATATAAATAAGCCTGTCAGAAAATAATTCGTCAGTTATATTAGTGTTGACTCAGATTACTCATGTATCATTTGAATGTTCTTGAAATAAATGTTTTTCTTATTGTAAAAACATAATTTATATTTTAACAACATGACTGTATATTTTATTAAAATGACAAACTATAACTTTTAGAAAATTTGTAAGTATTGGTGTGTACAATCTAGACATAATTTGTATTTTATATAATTATAAGCTAGTGATAGTTGAGTGTATGATCCTTTGTAGTCTCCTGATGAAGACAACTGTATTTGTTGAATCTTTGAGCGTTCTTTTATAAATTAAATTCATTGACTGCAATCCTGCAAAAAATATTTTTTATTTATTATTCTTCAATAGAAAGTAAAATTGCTTCGCTCGGAGATTATGAAGTCTTAATTCAGTGATTATGTTAACTTTTTGTTTGTCATCAGTAAATTTTTTAAGTGCATTTTTTTATTTAAACTAAAGCTGAATACACCTGAAGCCTGAGATCCAAAACCAAGATTAAATTCTTTGGATCACTACAATTTAAAAATGCCCTGCTTTAATTTGAAAATTTCTGCAACACAGGAATTATACAAGTTCTATAGTTAAGTAAGGTTCAAATGAGCCGGAAAATATAATCTTTTGGATTTACCACAATTATAATGGGATTCTTTCGCATTGAGATTTCCTACATACTTTTTATTTTCTTCTAACCTCTCATTATCTTTTTCAGAACACCTTTTTGCGCCACACACACAAACACACAGATGAACGTAATCCCTAAAATGGTCGGATTCGTTTCAGGGAAGATGAAATCGTATATTTCCATTAAAATCTCGAGATCGAAATCTTTCACGATGACAATACTTACTTATACTGCTTATAAGAAAGTCAAAATTTGTGAAACATGTAATCAGAATTTCTAAGATTTCGGATGATAATTTTTCCATAAAATTATAAAACAGTTTGATTAAACATAGTTATAAATGAAACGCGATTAAAGTGAATACGTGCACAGGCGGTAACAAATCAACATTGAGCTCAAAATGACAGAAGGACTGCTAGGATCTTTATAAAATTATATCAGAAAATTTCTCAAACTAAATACTAATGAAAAATGCCAAAGAAGAATCATATTTTACAAATTGATAAAGTTGATTGACGTTTTTGCGCTACTTAACGGTTCTGCTTCAGGTTGAATAACTAAACACAGAGAACGACCTTGGACTGGACACTTTTGGATTTACCACGATTATAATGGGATTATTTCGCATTGGTATTACCTAGAAACTTTTTAATTTCTTCTAGCCTCTCATTATATTTCTCAGAACGCCTGTTTCCGTCACACACGCAGACGGACGTAATCCCAAAACTAGTCGGATTCGTTTCAGGGAAGATGAAATCGTATATTTCCATTAATATCTCAAGATCGAAATCTTTCATGATTAAAATACTTTCTTATACTGCGTATAAGAAAGTCAAAATTTGTGAAATATGTAATCAGAATTTCTAAGGTTTCGGATGATAATTTTTCCACAAAATTATTACACAGTTTGATTAAACATAGTTATAAATGAAACGCGATTAAAGTGAGTTCATGCATAGGCGGGAACAAATCAACAATGAGCTAAAAATGAGTGAAGGACTGCTAGGATCTTTATAAAATTATATCAGAAAATTTCTCAATCTAAATACTAATGAAAAATGCCACAGAGGAATCATATTTTAAAAATTGATAAAGTTGATTGACGTTTTTGCTCGACTTAACGGTTCTGCCTTAGGCTGAATAACTAAACACAGAGAGCGACCTTGGACTGGACACTGTCTTCAAACCAAAAGAATGTCATTCCCTTAGTGCGATACCGAGATACCAAGATGAGCATAGGTTTAGGTCTTGGAGACCATCAAAACCTTACATGGATTTCATCACATGTATATGTATACATAAGTTGCTTCTTATCAGCTACACATCTACCTTGACTTTTGCTAATGTAATCATGGTAGCATCCCTATTTTGATATTGCTTTGTTTGTTGTTAATTTCATTGCTGTCATTTATATCTTCGGCTTAAGTTTAAGTACGCAAAAACTGAAAATGAGCACAGTTGTGTTTTTGGGTGCCTTCGAGCGATTAGATTCAATAAAACGAATCCAGCCTTGAAATTATATATTACTGCGAAATGTGTCTACAGTTGTAATAGCTTCCTATGTTGGGTTCAAATTGAGATGATAAAATATAACAAGTAGTCGTTTATACGTCTAATATGATCAACCTAATTGACGTATGAAAACCTAACATTTTAACATAATTTATACATAAGTTATATTTAGAAGGTCCTGATGTGATGATATGATTTATTTAAGGTATAAAGGAAAATACAACAGTCTTCTTTAAATAATTTAATATAAGCCGAACTAGTTAAAACTGAAATAATTCACATATAAAACACATATTAATAATTCGGAAACACCAAACACAAATAAAACAAGGCTTGCACTATACATTTCATTTTCACTTTCATTTAAGTTTGTTATCCCGACATATTGATCTCGTATGCTTTTACAATTAGATATATCAAATATAATTATTTTATTAACATCTATTTCATCTGGCAACTCAGACTTAAGATCAGCAAACTTTACTTTATGCTCCATCCGCTGAGAAGCCAGGATCCACAATATTTCTGTATTATCTCGATCTTTATGACTCTGACATCCCCACATTATCAAGAATGAATGATAATCGCTTTTCAGAAACGAAATATCAATGTTTTTAGTTTCATTTGATTTGTTTTTGCAATCGAGAAATAGATTATATTTAAATTTATCTGTATAAGTTAACATTGCAAGTGGTAAAAGTGGTGTAGAATTGACCTTTTTCATACGACTATGTGAGTTTCTTTGCAGCTTTATGTTTACATCATTGTTTTCCTAAAGAGCATTACTATTATCAAAGACGCAGTTTATTTATGGGTTACAGACAACTTCTATTTGTTGGCAAAAATAGCATGACGGGTACTAATTTATAAATTTCTAATATTTTTATTATTTATCTACTCATTAAATTACATAATGATTCAAAATTTCGACAACAACAAATTAGATTCGTCGTATCTATATATTGTTTGTACGTAAAAATTAAATATAGATGTATTTTTTTACTTAACCGTTTACAAATAAATAAATCACTAAGAGTTTTTGCTAGTTGAAATAATGTGACAAATAAAATTTTAAGTAGGAATGGCATTTTTATTTTCACATACCAAAATTTACTCTCTCAAAATAAAATGATAACTGGAGGGAAATATATTTATAAAATGCATGTTTCTAAGATCAGTAATACTAGTTTTTCTATCACCAAATCATAAAGCGTTGATCTTTGTATCCACTCATTTTTCAAAACGTACACATATTTGTGTTTTACCCACTGAAACCATCATTGACTTCAATATAATGTTTATTATAACAGGAAATATACCATAACATTTAAAACATTTAAAGGATATGAATTAACTTACCTAGTAATTCTGGAAAGGACCACAATATCGACTCTTCAACTAAAGTATAAGAATGTCTTCATTGTGCGATAGATGTATTCTAGAATAGTGAATCAGAATAATTGAATAGCTCATTCAAAATGTAGGTCAATTGATTAAAATACTTATTACTCTTGCCTGTGCCATTACTGAAATTGCTCTTGTGATGAGTGTACATATAGCGAACCATTACATACTGTATATGTGTGTTCTCTTTTATTGTTGAGTCGCATACATGTTTGTTTTTTTTTCTGACAAATTTTCCGAAAATCTTACTAACCATACTGTTTTACAGAAGCAAATTGCCCGTGAAACTCTCCAAAATAACTAAGGTGAAATTAAGAACATGCAAACTTCATCGTTCCCATCACATTAAACTAATTCACTTTTTAGAGCATGATTGAAGCTATACAAAGAAGGGTGAAACAAATCAAGATGAGCATACTTATCATCATAGGTATATATAATTCTGTTTGAGGGTAATTTTCTAAAAGTGTTGGTATTGATAAAAGAAAATTAAAACAGATAATTTGATCTTGTTGATTTCATTGAAGCATTAATATTAAAGAATGATATAATGCAGTTGGAGTAAATCATATTGTTGAACAATTGCTACAAATATATGTCAGTTTGAGGTCTTCTACTTTCTAAAGTTGTCATAGTAAAGTATTCCAGCCTCTTAAGATAATTAGAAATATTAATATTTAATCTATAACAAAGAGCATTAACATATCTTTGCGGAACTATTTCAATAAAGAAAACAATTTTATTGGAAAAAAGGATCCATATAACAGGGGCATATTCAAATTAACTGCGTACAAGAGAATTATATAGAGATGTTATTGATTCGAATTTCCTAAAATGCTTAGAGTTTCTTAGTAAAAAACCAAGAGTACGGGAAGATTCTTTAACCATTTTATCTATATGTAAGTTGAACGAATGTTTTGAATCAAATGTAACACCTAGGGCCCTTATTACGGTTTTGATTTCCAACGCAGTATTGTTAATCGTGGGATGGTGGGATATAATACTATGATTTCCTGTGAAATTCGTTACATAACATTTTGAAATGTTGAGATCTAGCTGTTTTTTTAAACAAAAATTATGTAGATTATTAAGGTCATTTTGTAAATTAGCGCAGTCCTCAAATTTAGATACAGTGTTAAATACTTTCAAATCATCAGCGCACAAAATAAATTGCGAATTTATAAAACAGTTAGATATGCCATTGATAAACAAATTGAAGAGCAACGGGCCAAGACGTGACCCTCGCAGAACACCAGAGGAAACCGAAAATAATCTAGATTTTAAACCATTACTGCAAACTATCTGCGATCTGTTTGTTATATAGAATTCAATCCGTAGTAGGGTACGGTCAAACCCAGTACTCTTAATTTGTTAATTAACATAGGATGATTTACCCGATCGAATTCCTTACTAAAATCAGTGTATATGACATCAACTTGAATTATTTTATCCATGAAATTCCATAAAAGGCACTAGATATGTTAAAATAGACTTTCCAGGGCACAAACCATTTTGTTCGGGAATAATAATTTTTTGAAGATCATGCTTAAATTCATTGATCACAAGGAATTCAAATTTTTTGGAAAGGTGGATAAAATGAAAATAGGTCTATAATTAGTCACTTCATTAATATCGCCAGATATATGTATAGATGTAACATGTGAATGTTTCCATGCGTTGGGATAAATTTCAGATTTAATTGACTGATTAAATGTTATAAGTATGAGGGATAATAGATAAAATGCGCAATCTCTAACGAATTTAGCAGGAATCTAATCAGGAACACATCCTTTGTCAATATCTTACTGTTGTAAATAATTTAGAATTTTCTCGACACATGAAGGACGAGTCACAAGAGACTTCTTTGACACAGTTCAAGCTAAAATGTTGTATTAATGGTGGGTGGTGTAAGTCAATTATAGATATGGGAGAGTCACAAACTTCAACTTTACATACATTGTTACATAATACAAGAACTAAAATTTTGTTGTTCATATAATTGTTACCATTAAATTGTAATAAATTACACGTATTAATAGTATTAATGAAGTTAAAAATAATGTCACATCCTTTAGCATTCATGGGTTAAAAGTAATTATGTTTGGAGCTCCAATCTATATGAGCAAGTTTATACTCCCTTTTAATTAGGAAATAATTATCGGAATTTATTGAGACACAACCCACTCTATAATTTTTGGAGACTAGAATACGTATCTATGTTAGTTAAAAGTGATATATACACAGAGCAGATATGAATTTTGAAATTAAGATGGGATATTGTCAGCTAAAGAACACCATGATAATTGAGCTTTAGAGTTAAACGAGTTCGACACTAAAATTAAAACTGCACCACCTTTCGTTTTAAATGGATCATTTCTGTCTTTACGATAAACAAAATATTTATTAGTATCACAAAATTTAGAGTCCAACACTGTATTGTCTAACCATGTTTCGGTGAATATCACGAAATCATAATCATTGGCAGAAAGATTATTATAAATGTCAATAAGTTTAGATTTCATACCTCTTACATTCTGATAATATATGTTTAGGTTTGCCGCCATTGAGAGTATCAAAAATTATAACAATAATTAATTTATATAGTCTTTTTAAGTTTAGAGATGTCATTGTTATTATTTATAATTACATTGGCAGATTTGTCTGTTTAACGACCGTAGGTTTAGCTGATTTTACCCAAACATATTTATAATTATTTTCTTTTGCTGCCGTTTTAGTTTGTGAGAGAAGAAGATTGTTTTGTAGACCTAAATGATCAATAACGTAAATAGGGTTGGTTTCGTAAAAGTCAAGAAAGAAGAATTCAGTTATTTTTAATTTCGAGCTCTGGATATAAAATTGCCTTTCTTTATTCTGGAAATGAAACGCACAATGCTATTTTTAGTTTTAGATTTATCATAATTAAAAAGAGTGACACGATGTATGGCGTCTAAATCGTTTTCGCTAATTGGGCATTTAATTTTGTCACCTATTTTCTTCATAACTTGAATTAGGTTCTCGTTTTGTTTTTGTGGTATACCAATAATTTCTAGAATACTGATAAGAGTTCTTTTTTCAAAGTCAGCAGCTTTAACTTTTAATAGAACCCATTTGGTTTTCAGTTTGTCATTAACGCCTAATTTATCAACAAAAGCTATAATTATGACTTCAAAGTCGTCTATTTTGTTACAAAACGTTTAAGTTTATTAAGACCGTCCATAATATCGGATAAAGAGATTGAGTTGGTATTGGGATTGTTACTGAGAGTGTTTGGCGATTTATAACATTGTATTAATTACCATGTAGATGACTGACAGTTATCACAAATCCACCTGATGTTAGGAAGTGAAATTAGTGCAATTTTTTCTGCTAAAGACACTGATCCACATTTATAATGATAGTCTTGTTGGCATTGACCACCACACATCAGTCCATTGTTTAGCCGGTTAACGTCGGTATGCCATTTGGCACACAATTTGACCATGATGAATAAATAAATTCAACCCGCTGTTAAAAGTAACTAAAAGTTATTCAACTAACTACGAGAGATTGAACTATCCTAATATAAAGAATAGGTGATGCAACTTGCGCACTGTATAAATTCACTAGTTGAAAATTTGACAAAATCGATCTTATTGACAACGATTGAAATTAGACTCTGGTATAAAACTGGAGCACTCTTTGGCTTGAAAAGCAATAGTAATTTATATATATATATATATATATATATATATATATATATATTTATATATATATTTATATATATATATATATATATATATATATATATATATATATATATATATATATATATATATATATATATATATATATATATATATATATATATATATATATATATATATATATATATATATATATATATATATATATATATATATATATATATATATATATATATATATATATATATATATATATATATATATATATATATATATATATATATATATATATATATATATATATATATATATATATATATATATATATATATATATATATATATATATATATATTGTCACGTCCTCGTCAACCAACAGGTCGTCAGTGTCACCCTCGGGCTAGGCAATAGGTCGTCAGGGTCACGCCCGGCCCGTGCCACACAACTGACCTAAATAATAGGATCAATGGCCCAATACTGCCTGTTTACGGCTTAGCAAAGCGACACGTGTATGCTTGTCTAGCAAATCCTAGTCCAAGCCAAGGTTTCCTCCATACACCACAAAACCAATGACCGGGATAACAACAGGCTATATAAACTATGAAGAAGAGACACTCGGGACAGTCTCTCCTAGTCACTTATCGACTACGATAGTCACTACGCTATAAACTTTGTATAAAACCATAAACTAGAATCAGTGTAAATCATGTGTCCAATAAACGCATTACTGTAAGTACCTTTATTCAATATATATATATATATATATATATATATATATATATATATATATATATATATATATATATATATATATAAATATATATATATATATATATATATATATATATATATATATATATATATATATATATATATAAATTACTATTGCTTTTCAAGCCAAAGAGTGCTCCAGTTTTATACCAGAGTCTAATTTCAATCGTTGTCAATAAGATCGATTTTGTCAAATTTTCAACTAGTGAATTTATACAGTGCGCAAGTTGCATCACCTATTCTTTATATTAGGATAGTTCAATCTCTCGTAGTTAGTTGAATAACTTTTAGTTACTTTTAACAGCGGGTTGAATTTATTTATTCATCATGGTCAAATTGTGTGCCAAATGGCATACCGACGTTAACCGGCTAAACAATGGACTGATGTGTGGTGGTCAATGCCAACAAGACTATCATTATAAATGTGGATCAGTGTCTTTAGCAGAAAAAATTGCACTAATTTCACTTCCTAACATCAGGTGGATTTGTGATAACTGTCAGTCATCTACATGGTAATTAATACAATGTTATAAATCGCCAAACACTCTCAGTAACAATCCCAATACCAACTCAATCTCTTTATCCGATATTATGGACGGTCTTAATAAACTTAAACGTTTTGTAACAAAATAGACGACTTTGAAGTCATAATTATAGCTTTTGTTGATAAATTAGGCGTTAATGACAAACTGAAAACCAAATGGGTTCTATTAAAAGTTAAAGCTGCTGACTTTGAAAAAAGAACTCTTATCAGTATTCTAGAAATTATTGGTATACCACAAAAACAAAACGAGAACCTAATTCAAGTTATGAAGAAAATAGGTGACAAAATTAAATGCCCAATTAGCGAAAACGATTTAGACGCCATACATCGTGTCACTCTTTTTAATTATGATAAATCTAAAACTAAAAATAGCATTGTGCGTGTCATTTCCAGAATAAAGAAAGGCAATTTTATATCCAGAGCTCGAAATTAAAAATAACTGAATTCTTCTTTCTTGACTTTTATGAAACCAACCCTATTTACGTTATTGATCATTTAGGTCTACAAAACAATCTTCTTCTCTCACAAACTAAAACGGCAGCAAAAGAAAATAATTATAAATATGTTTGGGTAAAATCAGCTAAACCTACGGTCGTTAAACAGACAAATCTGCCAATGTAATTATAAATAATAACAATGACATCTCTAAACTTAAAAAGACTATATAAATTAATTATTGTTATTTTTAACTTCATTAATACTATTAATAATAGGATCAATGGCCCAATACTGCCTGTTTACGGCTTAGCAAAGCGACACGTGTATGCTTGTCTAGCAAATCCTAGTCCAAGCCAAGGTTTCCTCCATACACCACAAAACCAATGACCGGGATAACAACAGGCTATATAAACTATGAAGAAGAGACACTCGGGACAGTCTCTCCTAGTCACTTATCGACTACGATAGTCACTACGCTATAAACTTTGTATAAAACCATAAACTAGAATCAGTGTAAATCATGTGTCCAATAAACGCATTACTGTAAGTACCTTTATTCAATATATATATATATATATATATATATATATATATATATATATATATATATATATATATATATATATATATATATATATATATATATATATATATATATATATATATATATATATATATATATATATATATATATATATATATATATATATATATATATATATATATATATATATATATATATATATATATATATATATATATATATATATATATATATATATATATATATATATATATATATATATATATATATATATATATATATATATATATATATATATATATATATATATATATATATATATATATATATATATATATATATATATATATATATATATATATATATATATATATATATATATATATATATATATATATATATATATATATATATATATATATATATATATATATAATATATATATATATATATATATATATATATATATATATATATATATATATATATATATATATATATATATATATATATATATATATATATATATATATATATTATATATATATATATATATATATATATATATATATATATATATATATATATATATATATATATATATATATATATATATATATATATATATATATATATATATATAAATATATATATATATATATATATATATATATATATATATATATATATATATATATATATATATATATATATATATATTATATATATATATATATATATATATATATATATATTATATATATATATATATATATATATATATATATATATATATATATATATATATATATATATATATATATATATATATATATATATATATATATATATATATATATATATATATATATATATATATATATATATATATATATATATATATATATATATATATATATATATATATATATATATATATATATATATATATGCTCCACAGATCCAACCGTTTTGGACATCCGCTATAGCAGGAGGAGTGGAACTCTTCTACGAGTAAATTGGGACGTGTAAAGGTGTCAGTGAAGCAGTGAACAGCACCGCTCCGTCTAACAAGGTGTGAGCAAGTGGACATCTCTCGTCTGCGAATAGGCCATACTTGTTTCACACACTTGCATCTTTTACCAGGAGAACAAGCACCGCTCTGCTCTACGTGTAACACAAGGCTCACTCTCGAACATATTTTCGAGCAGTGTCCTAGTTACAATTTTCATCCATACAAGGCTGGTATTGAGGGTACCATGCGTATTTCATTAAGCAATAATGCAACAAGCATTGTCAGAGTGCTTTAATTTCTCCGAGTAGCTGATTGGTTTACGCAAATCTGAAAGGGTTCTCTTCTTTTCGCTCCATAAATGTTAGTACTCCAATTATCATTTCTTTTCGTCTTTTTCCGCCCTATTTTTTGTGGTTTCTATAAAAGATCTCAGTTCTTGACTGGTGTCTGCTTATTCTAACCCTACAATGTTCTTTTACACATGTGAATGTATAACATTTCTCCTTAGGCTTTATCTAAGCTAAAACAGATGTTTCTTTTCTCAAGTGATTAACTTTTATAATCTTTTTCAGTTATTATTCATTTATTTTTTTCCTTTTTTTTGTTTTCTCTTGTTTCATTATGATAGCGTGGTACAAATTAAAGGAAAAAGAATGACACGTTTAACAATATCTTTATTGAGTTGAAAAATTAGTTATTATATTATATTCAGATGTTTTGTTACTATGGTTACGTCTTGTTGTGAAGAGAATGGAATTAATCTCCAACACTCTCCCTTAATTCGAGCAGTCTTAACCTCTTATGGAAGTGATGCCTGGTCCCCGCGAACAATATTCGTTTTTAGCTCGGGGTAGTCCTTTGGTTAACACGTCTGCAATCATAAAATCAGTAGAATTATGTGATAACCTGATTGGCTCTTCGTAAAGAACTTGACGAATGTAATGATGTCTCATAATTATATGTTTAGTTCTCTAGTGGAAACTAGGGTTCTCGGTTAACTTGATGGCGCTATTATTATCGTTGAATAAATCGATGTTGGCAATCGAATCAAATCCTAATTCCTTCAGAAATCGGATCAAGTAGACTGATTCTTTTGCCACGGTTGATAACCCCAGTACTCGGCTTTGGTATTGGATAAAGCTACGGTGCGCTGTTTGCAGGATTCACACGTGATGGAAGCTCCAGCCAATAGGAATGCATACTCCGTAGAGGAGCTGTGATCACAGTTGGCCCAATCTGCATCCACATAGCCGCATTGTGCGAAATCATCTGCTGCATATAAAAGTCCCTGGTCGATTGTTCCTTTGAGATATCGCACAACCCGTTTTGCGGCAATCCCATGGATGTTGGCATGGTCCTCGTTGAATTGAGATAGGACACTTACCGCATGAGCGATGTCTGGGCGCGTAGCTACAGCAAGGTACATGAGTGCTCCCACCAGGATTCGATAGGGTTTCAAATATGTGTTGTCCTCAACTGTAGAGAAATTGTGAAGGTTTGTAGCCACGGCGAGAAGTGTTGACACGGGCTTGCAGTCGGTCATATGGAATCTATCCAATATTTCTCGAATGAAACCTGGTTGAGAAATCTGTGTGCTCTCCCCTCGTCTTTTTGATCTCTTTACTCAAACAAAAGTTAGTTTGACCCAGATTTTTCATCTTGAAGTGTCTGGATAGGGTATCGATGATGTATTTCTCCTTAATTTTGTCTTTTGTAGCAATCAAAATATCATCAACGTAAACAAGGATGAAAGCTTGCTTGATTTCATCTGTATACATGAAAGGATCGGAATTTGTTGGCGAGAATCCAGATCCTGGCAGTACGTTGGTTAACTTTTGATTCCACTGACGTCCAGCTTGTCTTAGTCCATAGATAGCTCGCTGTAGTAAGCAAACCTGATTGCCTTTCTTGATGTTTCGTGACATTTCACGGGCTTTCTTCAGAAGAAGTGGATCTTTTTCTTCAATCAGAATTGCTTTGATGGTTTCTTCGAGTAATTCGGGTAGTTCCATATGTAGTTCAACATCTATATCTCCGTATAAATATGCAATCATAACGTCAAGTTAAGTCACCTCAAAGTAATATTTTGCTGACAAGGCCATAAGGATTCACAAGGAACTCAGTCTTGCTACTGGAGAAAATGAGTCGTGGTAAACGATGCCAGGCAATTGCGTAAATCCTTTTGCCACGATTCTAGCCTTCCGTCTATCAATAGTTCCATCACTCTTGATTTTGTTTCGAAGAATTGTTCGCGATCCTATGACTTTTCGATTTGGTGGTCGATCGACAATCTTCCAAGCATTATTTTCGAGATGACTTACAGTTTCGTTGTAAATCGCTCGTCGCTATCAAGGTCGGACAAGGCCACAGAAAGTGGTATTTCGTAACAGAACATCGCCATATCTGCATCCTGCCTGTTTGTGTCTTCTTGGTCTATCGATATTGGGAACTCGTTCTAATCCTCTAAACGCAGTTTCATCTTCTTCTGAATCAGTGTCATATTCATGAGTCTTAATATTGATAGTTCGTCCTTGGTTGGTATTGTCGATATGATATCCTTTTCTTGGTCTTCCGGGTGAATGTTTTTGGCCACCTTTTTCGTTGTGAACATCGGTATTGGTACTGGAGTTTCGGATCGAATTTACTTGTGTTGAACTATGATTTTCATCCAACAAACAGTTTTCAGATGCTCTGGATACTGTGGATGAATTTTTCGCAATCTTGATTGGAAGGTCATCGCTCATTTCTTGTTCGATTGGAGTCAACAGGTCGAATTGAAAGTTTACATCAGGTAGTTTCTTGTTTCCGTTGATCGTATCCTCGGTGATAAGATCAGAGTATTCGTGTTTTGAATCAAATTCTTCAAGAAATTATACATCTCGGGATACACGGATCTTACTTTCACTCGGGATCCATATACGGAAAGCCTTTGATGTTTACAAATACCCAACGAATCTTCCTTGAATGGCTCTGACTTCAAATTTTCCTTAACCAGGTCGTTTGTCAAGCACAAAAGCTTTACATCCAAATACCTGTAGGAATCCTAGATTTGGTCGACGACCGATTCGTTTCTCGTATGGATTTCCTGTAATCAAACTCTTACTTGGACATCTATTTCTGATGTAGTTAGCAGTAGCAACGGCATCAGCTCAAAAAGAAGGTGGCATCCCCGATTCGAAAAGCATACAGCGAGCCATTTCTATTAAGGTTCGGTTCTTTCTTTCAGCTATGCCATTTTCCTGTGGAGTGTGAGGAGTTGTGAGTTTTTTTTTTGATGCCGTTATGTTTCAAGATAGCGTCAAAGTGAGCGTTGCAAAACTATTTGCCATTGTCTGATTGTAAATCTTTGATTGAATATCCTGCTTGATTTTCTACTTCATTCTTGTAATCGATGAATTTTCAACTTGGGACGAAACGCAGGCCGCTGAACAGGCGTGCTGGTTGTCTTGATCCAAGTAGAATGGATCTCCAAGGCGGTTGGCTTGAAGTCGAATGTTATATTGCTTATCCTTGATAATTGCACCTTCTCGTCGGTAGATTACAGTATTACCTTAATCGACTAGTTTTGATACGGATAACAAGTTCGTGCGTAAGTAAGGATCATGGACAGTGTTCTGTAATGTGATCGATTTGGAATAAATCCCTACTAACGTCGATATTTTCTCGTTACTCATAGCTTGAATGGGTGTCGTCGCACTGCTGGCTAAACGCAGTCCAGTTTGAATTCTTTCAGTGCTAGTGAAACGAGACTCTTCGTTACACAGATGTGAAGTCGCGCTACTGTCGATACACCTTGGAGCGGATACGTATCCTTGGTGATGAGTTGGAGTTGAGTCAACGTTGCGTACGTCGGCGAAGTAGTCCTCTTCTGTCGGATTACTTCTTTGACTGCCGGATCGGTTCTTCTTACGACATTCCGATATCACATGACCCTTGATTTTGCATTAGTGACACTTCAAATTCGAATGTTTTTCTGGTTGGCTATATTTGTTATTGTTTGTTCTCTGTAATTTTGAATTCAGACAATTATTCGCTTCAATTTTTGCGCGTAAAGGCGGCTGAGGAGGTACCACTGGACTTTGACACGGAAAACTTTGAGTTTTACAATTCTAGTTTTTCTTTCGACGAGTTGGAATTTGCACTCGGTCGTACTGCAAACACTTCTGTCGGACATGACGACATCGCTTGCGCAATGCTTCGACATCTACCCGACCATTTCAAGCAAAGAATAGTGGAATTATCGACCATCTTTGGGTTGAAAATATCTATCCAGACATCTGGCGTGAAGCCATAACTGTACCGATTCTCAAAAAGGGAAAACAAGTCTCTCATGCTTCTTGTTATCGTCCTATATCTTTCACGTGCCATCTGTCAAAGATATATAAACGTATGGTCAATTCCCGGCTCAGCTGGTTTCTAGAATCTCGCAATCTCATCAACAAATATCAATGTGGATCTCGTCAGCACCATTCCACCACTGACCTTCATGTGTATTTTACAAACGCCATACAGTCTAGTATCTTAAAACGCAACCATCTGGTTGCTGTGTTTTTTGATCTAGAGAAAGCGTTCGACATGACCTGGAGATATGGAATACTACGAAAATTACACAAGTGGGGTCTACGGGGCCATCTGCCTCAATTCATAGAAAACTTTCTTTGTTGCCGTTCATTTAGGGTCCGAGTTGGAGAAACTCTCTCTTCTACACGACCGTTGCAAAACGGCATTTTTCAAGGCTATTCCATAAGTGTGACATTATTCTTGATTGCAATCAATGACATCGTTTCTACCATCCCCAATACCGTTGATTATTGTCTCTATGTCGACGACCTCACCCTCTTCACTTCGTCTCAATCTCTCGCTCTCTGTCAGGAGAGATTACAGCAGGCTGTAGACATTGTTACTCTGGCGGCATCCGACCATGGTTTTCGTTTCTCTACGGAAAAGACATGTGCTATCGATTTTTGTCGACTACGCAAAGCACACAACTGTCCTGTTGTGATGCTTTACAACAGACCAGTGCGGATTGTAGATGAGGTGAAGTTTCTGGGTTTAATTTTCGACAAACGTTTCTTACTGTTGAAACACATCAACACTGTTTCTGCGCAGTGCAGAATGACATTGAATGCAATCAAGTGTATTGCCTCCACAAAATGGGGAGCCGAAAGGGACTCTTTGCTGCGCCTGTACACCAGTCTGGTTCTGTCCAGGATAGACTACGGTGCCATCATTGTGTATACAGCTAGTTCCCATCACTTGAAGAAGCTAGACAGTGTACACAATGCTGGTA
Organism: Nebria brevicollis; assembly: GCA_944738965.1. NCBI lineage: Eukaryota > Metazoa > Arthropoda > Insecta > Coleoptera > Carabidae > Nebria > Nebria brevicollis. The sequence goes on along the minus strand of OX122909.1, from coordinate 3,412,005 downwards.
TCCGAACTGTCACCGGTGCGTTTAGGACTACGCCAATTCCAAGCCTTCACTGTGAAGCTGGTGTTCCGCCACTTCACATAAGGTACATGAAACTTGGTATGAGGTACGTGTGCAAAATTCAAACGCTCACGCAGCACCTGAACTATACCATCTTTTTCCGCAATGCAGAGTTAGACCGTTTGTATAGAAATAGTGCGACTTCCCTATACCCACTCGCATTAAAACTCCCAAGACTGTTGAATACCATCCTCAACAACCAAGGGCCAGTATTACTACGGATATATTCCGCCGTATCTCCATGGGCATCTAGAGGCTTATCAACAAATCTTGCGCTGACCAGTAAGCGTAAAGCTTCCACTCCTCATGCCATATACCTAGTCGAATTCTTTATTCAGCTGCAACAGTACACAGATTTTTAACACACATATACCGATGGCTCCAAGACAGACTCTGGTACTGGCTGTGCTTTCGTGACTGACGGCGTATCCCACTCGTTCACACTGTCACCCATATGCTCGGTGTATACCGCAGAGTTATATGGGATCCTCTACTCTCTTCGACACTCCCGTCGATCTATCGATGAGCGACGTCACCTGCTCGTTTGCACTGATCCTACTGTAGTGGACATTCGTAGCGAAATCGATAGATTGCAGGAGCTAGAGAGAGATGTCGTACTTATGTGGATACCCGGCTATGTTGGGATACCCGGAAATCACTGTGCCAACCAGGCTGCTCTTGGGCAGCCAACAGCGACTATATAGTTCGTCATCCCTTGCGCGCCGATGATGTGTTGATATCTGTGTCTGTTCATTGTCTTAAGACATGGCAAGAGGAGTGGAATATTTCCACTAGCAAATTGCGACGTGTAAAGGTGTCAGTGGAGAGGTGGTTACCACCGCTCCGCCTAACAAGGTGCGAGCAAGTAGCTGTCTCACGTCTGAGACTAGGGCACACTTGTCTCACACACTTGTTCCTGTTACTTGGAGAACAACCACCGCGCTGCTCCACTTGTAACACTAGGCTCACTCTCGATCATATCTTCGAGCAGTGTCCTAGGTACAATATGCATCGTCGCAATGCTGGTATTGAAGGTCCCTTGGCGAGCTATTTACGCAATGATGCGATGCACATAAGTAATCTGCTAACGTTTCTACGAGCAATTGAGATGTTGCATCAAATCTAAAACGTCACTTTCTTTTCGTTCTCGACAGTTAACATTTCATTATTGTTATTATTTTTCTCTACTCTCGAACCTTATTACTGTCGGGTCTGTGGTTTTAGGCAGTTCTCGACTGGTTTCTGCACATATCAGCAGTGCAGAGTATGCTTCACATTTGTCAATGCATAATACACTTTCCTTACGTTCTATTTTAGCTACTCTCGGTTTAGTTATTTCTCGACAGTGCTTTATTGTATGCTAGTTCCTGCACATTGTACATAAAACATCTTATTAAACGATCGTCTATATAAGCGGTAATGACCTTAGTAGTCGATCCGCTATAATATATATATATATATATATATATATATATATATATATATATATATATATATATATATATATATATATATATATATATATATATATATATATATATATATATATATATATATATATATATATATATATATATATAAATATATATATATATATATATATATATATATATATATATATATATATATATATATATATATATATGTCTATATATATATATATATATATATATATATATATATATATATATATATATATATATAGATATATATATATATATATATATATATATATATATATATATATATATATATATATATATATATATATATATATATATATATATATATATATATATATATATATATATATATATATATATATATATATATATATATATATATATATATATATATATATATATATATATATATATATATATATATATATATGTTAGCCAACTTTTCAAAGCCCGCCCAAAGAATCGGATCAGATCTCCCGCCGTACCCATAAACCGTTACGAGCTGCGCAGAGACCGGATGCGTCGCGCGCCAAAATGTTGTGGAGAATAACAACGAAGTGTGTCCGGCGCCACGTGGTGTACAGAACAGACGTGATTTTGTAATACGTAAGAGTGGAGTTTAAAATAAATATCTAGGACGATATAAACCTGTTGTTATTTTACCTGACGAGTTAGAGTGAAGTTATCCTAACAAAGCAGCGGTGGGATACATAAAAATACTTCCAGTGCTAAGTGCCGACCAGTTGAATAAGCACGTGTGCGTGTGTGCTAACAAAGAACTTTTGTGTGAGAGAAAAGTTGATGCGAATTTAGTACGGGAGTACAGATGGTGTGTACGGGTTGTTATTTAATAGCCGATTAAAGTTGGATACAATAAATCAAAGTAAACATGAGTTTTTCGGGCGTGAATGTAACGTCTGGTGACGTAGGGCCTGAGGCCATGTCGACGCCAGCGTGTGGTGTATTGGAAATGCAACATAATTTGAACCGTGAGCGAGAATTGTTAGCGCGTGAGATAGATCTGCTGAAACGAGAGCGTGAATTACTAGATCGAGAACGTACGTTTATGCAAAATAGTCATGCGAACGTGTCCATGACGTTACGAGCACCGTGTGAATTAGCAGAAAAATTGTTGTCAGACTTCGATCCATCGAGAATGACTGGACTAAGTGCTGCACAGTGGATACAACGTGTGGACAGTATTGGTACCGCATATTCGTGGGACGATCATTTAAAATTATTCCAAGCTGTTACCAAGTTACGAGGAGCAGCCAAGCTTTGGATGGACGGCTTGGTGAACGAGATCACTACTTGGGAAGGCTTCAAATATCATTTGCTGCGAAGTTTTCCATCAGCAAATGATCAGGCAGACGTTCACTTACAGTTGACCAGACGAAAACGTGAAAAAAACGAATGTTCGGAGGCATATGTCTACACCATGAGAGCGATAGCCAGCAAAGGGCAAGTAGACAATTCTTCTTTAATAAAATATATTCTTAATGGTCTTGGAGATCGAGAGTTAGTCAGATCACTATCGTTATGTGAGGTTGCAGATATCGAGGATTTACTCCTAAAATTAAAACGATATGAGAGCGTGGAAGAACGAGCCAAATTTGGATACCAGGGGAGACACAGTAGCAGTTTTGAAGTTACCAATAGACGAGAACAACTTGCTCCTGGACGTTTGCAACGTTCTGACCAGCGGGACAATAAAGTTAGATGTTACAATTGCCAAGAAATGGGGCTCATTTCAAGGGAGTGTGGCAAGGCAACGAAACCACGAACCTGCTATAATTGTGGCGGCAACGACCACATTTCACGAGACTGCCGACAAGAACGAAAACAATCAGGTGCACGAGGAGGCAGTGTGCCTGCGTTAAGAACTGTTCTTCGAAAAATTAAAGCTGAAGTATCCACAACGGGAGCTGAAGAGCTCAAACTACCAGATGAATATCATAAGTGGGTAACAATTAATGGTACGGAAATGGTTGGCTACATTGACCTCGGAAGTGATGTAGTAACAATGAGACAAGAAGCTGCAAAGAAAGCGAATGTTATTTACGAAAATGAAACAAGGCGTTTGCGAGGGTTCGGAAACGGCACTTGTGAAACAGTTGGCAAACAAGTATTGCTAATTACGATTGGAGACGTGGAGCTTGAAACAGAAGTTTTAATTGTCCCAAATGAAGCTCAAACTGAAGCAATCCTAATTGGCCAGACAGCAATTGATCAACCAGGTATTAGAGTAATGAAATAAAAGGGATTATTAACAATCACGCGTAAGCAGGATGAAAATGAGAAGAACGAACCACAAGTAAGAAGAGTAGAGTATGAAAAATTAGCACAACATGAAATTTCCACAAATCAAATGATGACAAACGCAGAGAAAACAGAATTGTATAATTTGTTAGAAACAAACCGAAGTTGTTTCGCAAAAAACACCACGGAAGTTGGAACCACCGATTGGATTAATTTCAAAATAGAGCTGAAAGATAATGTACCAGTGAATCAGCGACCATACAGACTTGCCTACAAAGAACGTGACATTATGCGGCAGAAGATCGATGAACTTCTTGAAGCGGGAATTATTCAAGAGTCTACTTCTGAATATAGTAGTCCTGCATTATTAGTGAAGAAACCAAATGATGACTATCGACTATGTATCGACTACAGACGTCTGAATGAAAAAACAGTGAGCATGAAGTTTCCTATGCCACGAATTGAAGACCAGCTCGATAGTTTGTCGGGAAGTCGTTATTTCATAACTTTAGATTTAGCTGCCGGTTACCACCAAATACCTGTAGATACCGACTCACGTAAGTTTACGTCATTTGTAACGCCTCTTGGCCAATTTGAATTTTTGAAGTTGCCATTCGGAGTTGTCAACGGACCATCGGTATTCAACCAGCTTATGCAGAAGGTCGTAAAACGAATGAAGCACGGAGACGTGTTGGTATATATGGACGATATACTTATCCCTGCAAGAACAATCGAAGAAGGCATGTATAAGCTACAGCGCTTGTTCAAGGTGCTTAAAGAAGCTGGACTGACTTTGCGGTTATCGAAATGTTTCTTTTTCGCTACAAAAATTGACTATCTCGGGTATGAAGTGGACACCGAGGGGATTCGACCTGGTAGAAGAAAAACTGATGCCATCAGCAAGTTCGGGAGGCCACAAAATGTACACCAAATACGTCAGTTCTTAGGGCTGACGAGTTATTTCCGATGATTTGTGCCGGGATTTGCGACCCTCTCGAAGCCACTTTCGGAATTAACGAAAAATGATGCACCATTTGTTTGGAACAACAAACAAGAAGACTCGTTTAATAGTTTGAAGAAAAAACTAACTGAAGCTACACTTCTTGCACTTTACGATGTGAATGCCGAACATGAAGTTCATACTGATGCCAGCAAAGATGGTCTTGCGGGCATCCTGCTACAAAAGAAAAATGGCGAAACCGAAAAACCAGTTGCGTATTATAGTCGTCAGATGACATCAACCGAAAAAACCTACCACAGTTATGAATTGGAAACGTTGGCCGTGGTAGAAGCAGTTGACAAGTTTCGTGTGTATTTATTACACAAATATTTTCGGGTACTTACCGATTGTAATGCCCTCAAGTTGACGATGAAAAAAAAGAACTGTTACCACGGATTGGGAGATGGTTATTAAGGCTCCAAGAATATTCCTTCACCCTTGATTACCGACCAGGAAAAGCGATGAGACATGTCGACGCCCTTAGTCGTAACCCGACTGAACCATCCGCAGAAATAGAAGTTGCTGGAATGAAAGTTTGCCGTGTTGAACAAGACGATTGGCTGAGTACCATGCAACAACAGGATGAGCAAGTACGAAGAATCCTCGAGGTACTACGAAGAAAAGCTGAAAATAATAATGAACACCAGGCCCATATAGACTACCAGATTAAAAATCAGCGACTTTATCTTAAAGTACATGATGATTTACGATGGGTAGTTCCAAATGGTGCTATTTGGAAAGTAATACATGACAGTCATGATAAAATGGGACATTTTTCAGAAGAAAAGACATTAGAACATATGAAAAGATACTTTTGGTTTCCGAAGATGAGAAGAAAGGTAAAAAAATACATTGCAGCTTGCGTTGAATGTGCATATCGTAAGCGACCTGGTGGAAAACGAGGCGCTGAATTGCATAACATAGATCGAACAACCGTACCGTTTCAAACAGTACACCTGGACCATTTAGGTCCATATCCAAAGAGCAAACGAGGTAACACCCATGTCTTGGCAATCCAGGACAATTTCACAAAATTTATTATTTTGAGAGCTGTCAAGAACACTGAAACAAAATCAGTATGTCAGGTGATGCATGAAGTGACAGGACTATTCGGATGTCCGAAATTTGTGATAACTGATCGAGGTACAGCGTTCACTGCAAAACAATTCGAAAAATTTTGCCGAGAAAATGACATGACTCACATCAGAAATGCAACGGCAACGCCAAGAGCAAATGGACAGGTAGAGCGTAGTAATGCCGTAATTGCAGCAGCCATAAAAACAATGACTCACGAAGACTGTGATTGGGATGCCAAGTTTCGTGACATACAGTTTGCAATGAACAGTATGAAAAATAAAACGACAAAACGAAGCCCTCATGAATTGTTATTTAATTTTGACCCAAGAAACGTTTTGCAAAATGCACTCATTTTAGCCCTACAAGACGACGATGTTATTGAAGCAGATATTACTCAGAGACGTGAAGAAGCCTTGCAAAACATACAGCGAGCACAACAGCTTCAGAAGACGCGTTTTGATAAACGTCATAAGAAACCAAGAAAGTACCAAACCGGTGACTTAATACTCATCGAGAGAGAAAGTCAAGCAACTGGCGAGTCAAGGAAGCTGTCCGAAAAATACAAAGGTCCTTACATGGTAATCGAAGTATTAGCTCACGACCGTTATCGATTAGGAGACGTCCCTGGAGCGAAAAGAACACAAAGAACTTTAAATTCAGTATTTGCAGCCGATCGTAGGAAACCATGGTGTTCGTTGATGGAAGAAGATAAACCCGAAGACAGCCATGAAAAAAATGAAACCGAAGACGGCTATGAAAAGGATGAAACCGAAGACAGCTATGAAAAAGATGAAACCGAAGACAGCTATGAAAAGGATGAAACCGAAGACAGCAATGAAAAAGATAAATCAGATATAGTAGGGCCAGCTAATGGTTGTTCCCAGGAAATTGACGAGCAATTAACCGAGTCAGACCCAGGGCCCGAGGACGGACCCGAATGTCAGGAAAGGCCGACTGTTAGCCAACTTTTGAAAGCCCGCCCAAAGAATCGGATCAGATCTCCCGCGGTACCCATAAACCGTTACGAGCTGCGCAGAGACCGGATGCATCGCACGCCAAAATGTTGTTGTGGAGAATAACAACGAAGTGTGTCTGGCGCCATTAAAATAAATATCTAGGACGATATAAACCTGTTGTTATTTTACCTGACGAGTAAGAGTGAAGTTATCCTAACAAATATATATATATATATATATATATATATATATATATATATATAAATTTAAATATATATATATATATATATATATATATATATATATATATATATATATATATATAAGCTAAATAACTGTGGCAAAAAGAATATTCTATCCAGGGGATTAGGGGGTGAAAAATTAGAATTGTCACCAATTTACGTGTGAATGCCTTGCCAAAGCGAATCACTCTGGGAGTCAGAATCTTATATTTTTTGTTCTTTAAAACTATATTTTGATTGTAACTGTTTAAAATTTCTGTGTGAGTTATCAGAAGAATATACTTCGTAAGATATGATAGATATTTTGTTCCTTCGATATATATGAAATAAATAGACAGCTGGCCATTAACGGAACAAACAGCTAATTGGCTCATTAATGCCCGTCGTAATTACCAAATTTTGTAGTACATTAGTTTCTCCGCCAGCGCACGAGTTGTTAATCTCTCAGCGTTGAACGCGAAAATTTTTTAACCCCGCGTCATTTTACAACGAAACCAAACAAACGCAGCATATTGCGCATGTGTGGTAACGCATTTTTTGTCTATTGCTTGTCAGAGCCATCTACAACTCTCCAGTAACCTAAGGAATTTCGTCCCCATTAGAATTATAGGAGAGTCGGAAGGGCCTGATTTCGTACATGAATACTAAGTATAATAATGTATTGTAATCTAGCAAACTTTCAATCTAGGGAATTTAGAGATATCTAAGTAAGTATATATTCCTGAATAATGAATTTAAATTCATGCATACAACAGTTGCGAAGTACGTAGTTTTCGCCCCGTAATCCCCTGGATAAGTTATTCTTTTTGCCATAATTATTTAGCTAATATGCGTGTCTACCACCGCTATTTTTATGGTAGTGTCACAAACGTCTACAGATACTAAACCAGGTTCATTTCTGCAGAATTGACACATACATTTGTGACAACCATTTATTGTGACCCCCTATTCCCCTGGATAAATTATGCTTTTTGCCATAATTATTTAGCTAATATATGCTTATTTTTATGGTAGTCACAAATGTCTAGAGATACTTAAGGGAGAACAACACTGTGACTTCTTCAAAAAAAATCAATTTTTTTAATTTACATTATTTTAAAGAATGTATCTTTGAGAGTATTTTCTTAAAATTGTATGCTGAAATTCTTACAAATAGCAAAGGTAAACTGTATTTGCATCTGTAGCGCACATTGCTGAAAACGTTCGGTATACTGTTGGATACCCACCTATCGTCTCGCTATTTTTAATTAATTATAAAAGTTTTTATATTTAAAGCAAAAACTTATATTTTATATTTAGGTATAGCTCATGATAAAGGTATTGCTTTTACAAAGCTGTAATTGAAGCTGCAACGCACTCATTTGGAAATTTGCGCCAAAAGCTACATCAAGTCGCGCTATCATAGTAAACAGCAATTTATTTAGCCGTTTGTATGTTCAATAATGAATGGACATGCACTGGTTATTAAAATTGGGCAACATATGTAGTCTAAGAAAGACCAGCTTCCTGTAGAACAAGTTTCTGCGCGTACGTCGTGTGGGAGCATAATCGATGGCTTAAAGCTCAAATCGTGGCACAATCGAGCCAGCACAAGCAAAGAGGATGATTCCTATGGACTAGGAATAGATAAACTGTGGTAAGTCTTGATATTTTTTATTTCATTTTCTCGAAACCACATTTTTTTATCTGGTTATCAAGTTTCCTCCACCAATTAATATCGGATCGAATTCTCGTTTAAACTTCCTTAATCACAATTAAATTATCTTCAGTTAAGCGCAGGGAATTTTAAAAATGAAATATTTACTCTGTGTAGATCTTTGGAAAAATAAAATTTCTTACTGATTTTTCGATCTTTATTTTTGTAGGTCTGCCATTTTTACATAAATAGCTCTTTTTAATTCGGCTACGCTTAACTGAAGACGTTTTAATATAGATTAAAATTCTGCTTTATTTTTTGTTTCAGATTATCACAGACAGAGTTATGATGATAATTACCGAGGTGCGTTCTACGGGCAGCGTGATTCAGTGACCTCTGTAACACTTGTAAAATAAAAACTTTATAATTAACAATATTCATTAGAAAAGTTTAATGTATGTATCTTAATTTACACTATCACTTATTTTTGTATAATTGTCAAAAATCTCGTAATTTTCGGGTCGTCACAGTGTTGTACCCCCTTAGCGAGATACATTTTTAAATCATTCATACAACAATTATGAATTATATATATTTATGCACCCTGTAATCCCCTGAATAATGATTTTATTTACCCCAATTAATTAATTTTATCCCCTGAATAATGAAAGTTTTAACCCGACATTATTTGTATTGAAATATTGTGTCATATTATATATCGTCACCGACGAAAATGTGCCGCTCTGTTAAAATATAAAATCGTCGCTGGCATTTCGTCGCCAAGTTCACACCGGTCTGGATTTTGAAGTTTGTATTATATTATTGTTGTTGAATTCAGTTAAAATAACGCACCTACTGCGAATAGAAAAACATAACCAAGAATTCATTGTATAAAAACAAAAGCCAGATAAATAAATAACCAGTGATTCAAAATCAATGGTTCTCGATGTATCATATTAAAAACATTTTTTGCCATTACTATACTTTTACAGAGTAATTTATATTGACAAACCATGAAAAAAAATTAATACTTATTTTCCTTTTTTAAAAAATATATCTTATCTGAAAATTAACATTAGCTTATAAATCTAGTTCATCATTAATGGTTGAGAACCTACATGACGTCATAACATTTCCCGTCTTCTGCGATATTTAACCAATATGAACTAATTTTATGGTTAGGATAATTTATTATTATTAATATTATAACATCGCATTTCAAGATACTATCTCCCCAAGCAAGCGGTAAATCTAATGCACAACAAAAATTAGTCATTACACCGGGCAATAATCCATCAGCTATTTATTTGTTTCATAAATTTCAATAGAATAAAATATCGATCATATCTCACATAGCTTACTCACAAATCCATTGTAAATAACAATGACAAACATAATACACTTTTAATAAACATAAAACGAATCCGTTTTGATAAGAGAACGGTTAGAATCAGTTATTTTCACTTTGGTGGACTCATAGCGTCTATTAAAACTATTATGACTATTCCACTCACCTATCTTCTGTCAAAAGTAGACCAATAAGAATGCAGTACTTAGAATTTTTCAGCCAAAATGAATTGTAGTGCATATTTTGTAATAGTAAGGTTTTTTTTTTATATGTACATTTATACCAGCTCAACAAAAATTATGTTATACATGGTATTTATAATATGATATAGATTCTTAGCTGGTATTAGGTGTCATTAATGAGGTCAATGACGTATCATCCCTCAGTGGCTTGGTTTTATTGGTGGATTGGCGTTTATTCGCTTTCGCCAGTTCCTTCTTCGTTTGGAGAGATGAGTAGGTCTTGAGGAAGTCTTTTTTTGAGTCTTGTTCGGTTGGATCTTTGACCTAGATGAAAATAGTTTGCACTTGAGCAGGCTTGAATTTTAAAAAATAATTTCTTGGCTATTTTCTTGATGTGTGTTTTAATGGTGTTTAGTCCTAATTCTTTGTGCAGCTGGGTGTTTCGTATGAACCAGGGTGCGTTTACAGCTATGCGGAGTATTTTATTTTGAAAGGATTGTACTTTCTTTATTGTTGTATCAGAGGCTGTTCCCCAGATTTGACAAGCGTAGGTGAGGACTGGTCTTAGTATAGCTGTGTAGATCAGTTTAGTGTATTCGGGCCGCAATGATGTTTTACGGTTGATAATGGGGTACAACATTCCGAGTCTCTTGTTGGTCTCTTTTAATTTTATTTTTACATGAGGTTTGGAAATTTTCTAAATTTTGTAAATTTTGAAATTTTGAAAGCTTTAAAATATTTGGAAATCATTCACACTATTCCACCTGTCATCTGTCAAAAGTATACCTATGAGAATCCAGGATTCTGAATTTTACAGCCAATGAAAATAAATTGTAGTGCATATTTAGTACTAGAAAGGTTGTGTGTCGACAATTCAGTAATAGTACTTTTAAGTGTATATTTTAAACAAATGAAATGACAATATACGTCAAAAAACACTTTTGACATTGAATATTTGCAAATAACAGTATCTGTTTTTCTGGTTGCTATGGTTATGAAACATAACCAAATAGTATTGCTATTTTTAAATAAAAAAATAGATTTGGTTCATTGAATAGTCCCTCGAATACGATTCGTAGTCAAAGTTAAGTAGATTATTTTTAATGGTGTATTACTCATGTCTCTTGTGCTTTCGAATATCACTCGTGCTGCGCACTCGTAATATTCATACTAAAGCACAAGAGACATTCATAATACACCATGAACAATAATCGACATAACTTTGACTACTTATGGTATTACATGTGAATATTCCCGACATTATTATGAATGCTGCTGCGCCGGCAACGATGATTTATATTAATGCTGCTAGCGCAGCCACCTATAATTTTTTTCAAAAATAAATAAGTAAATAAAGAAATAAACAAACAAAATTATAAAGTTTAAAATTAGGGCATAGGGTAAGTTTACATAAAATTTCTTTTAAGTTAATTTTACTGATTTAAACATGTTTATCCTCAGATATGGAAATTATTGAAATGCTAGAGGCGCAAATCGACGCAATAAGTAAGAAACATTTTATTTTATTATATAAAGATGATATTTATAAAATTCGATAAAAAAAATTGAAGGCCCTCCGGAGCAGCCGCCCCAGCAGGTACAGCAGCTCGCGTCAATGCCGCAGCCCCGGCAGGTGCTGCTACCACAGCTCCAGTAGGAGGTGCAGCCCCAGCCGGAGGTGCGGAGCTACCAGACTCTAAGGTTGGTGCCAGGGGGAGTAGATGGAAGCTGTGGAGGTCATAGGGGCGGCGCCGGATATAGGTGGCGCGGTGGCCGTGGCGGTCACGGCGAGGACCGCTATAATGAATGCCGCAGTGGCGTGAGGGCCGCGGAGGTACAGGCCGTGGCGGTAGGTGCCGCGGCCAGCGCCTAAGCGCCAACGCGGCACATTTAGTAAGCTATCTTTTATTTATATACTTTATGAAAATCTAATAGTTTTTATTTTCTTTTTAGCTAAAAACAGTAGTAAATTTAAGAAATCGTATTTAAAAACTATCCAAGTGTTTTATTTCTAATATTATTCAAATTATGTTTCATCAAGTTAATTCAATTAATGCCTCTGACTGGAGGGCCAATAGTTGTTGCACAGCACGTAGAGCTTACAATTACGCCAATTATTTACTACTAATAACTATCATATTTAAATAAAATATCTGAAATGTTTTATACTGAACTTCCTAATACGCCTTTTCGTCTAAATCAAATCAAATATTTATTATTTTATAAATTAATTATAAATTTCTGCTATTTTTACATAAATCGTATCACCTGCGCCTGTCAATCGTTTAAACAAATAGACTTACAGAATATGAAGTTTGACGTTTTATATTTATTCTTAGAAATATATTTACTGTAAAAGCGATCTAAAGGTTAGAACAAATATTATAAATTAGAAAAATAATGTAACTACGATATAGTTTAACCCATATGCGTATAAGAAGGTTCGGAACATGACACTGCAGATGTTTGTGAATATAAAATCACAATATAATGATCCTAGTAGTGTATGGTTTCTTATTTTGCATTTTTCAAATCTATTAGAGAAGAAGTGTTATAAGGTGGGTTAGAAGATTCCAAACAGGAGGAATACAGCATTTGGAAAGCAGAGCAATTTCGGGTAGACCATGCTTTATTACAGAACAGCAATCAATATGTCTTGCTGAAGCCGTGCAGCAACAACCATTCAATACTTCGCGAGATTTGAAACTGCCACTGAATCTCGATTGTAGTTCTTTGACAATCAGAAGACGACTACATGCTATCGATCTGCATTGCAGAAGACCGGTAATAGATAACGAGATTAAACAAAGGCCTGCAGAAGAAAGACAAATGTTATATTCTCCGATGAAAAAGTTTTTCATCAGACGAACTCATCGCGAAACCGTTGTGGAGCCCAAATAGTACGAGGATGTTTCCAGAAAATGTGCGTCAAAACGGCGAAGTGGACGCATCAGTAGTGCTTACTGGGGATACAGGTGCGCTGCCGAACCTGATGAACTGATACATATTGGAAAATGTATTTCTACCGTCGGTTAGACATTTTTTATTCCCGAAGGGCCAATAACATTTGTCCAGGACAACTTGGCCATACATACCTCAAGATTGGTTCGTTCCTGGTTTGCAGATCATGCAGCCATCAATTTGATTGCGTGGCCTGCTAAATCTCCGGACGTGAATCCAATCGAGAATATGTGGTTAGCTATGATACAACGTTGAGAGGGAGGAGCAAGGACCAAAGCAATTTTATACAGGCACATGAACCAGGTGTAGGAAAGCTTACGTGGGGAAGCTATGCCGCGGCGTAAACAAAGTGTCATAGATGCAATTGGGTATTGGATACGTTATAAAATACTACAAGAAAACTACCGTGTCATTATATATACATATACATATGATGACATAGCAGTAAAAGGTGATGAATAATCACCTAGAAGCCAATTGCGAACACAATTAGATACTCCAGAGAGTCTAGAAGAATTTAAACAATAAAAGCAATCTGCGGGGAAATTGCAGCCTCTTACATGTTCTTTTTCGCATTGCATGAGAGGGATACTGATAAAGTATATGGAATCAGAAGAGATAGCGATAATATTTTTAAAATCGGAAACATGCCAGTTGAGATCGAGCATAATGATTTAATGATTGGAGATCAATTGTATGAAGCAGTGATTCCCAAAGCGGTTTATATCGCCACCCAGGGGTGTATGATAACCTGCAAGGGGTCTATGTCAGCGACAAAAAGTTGGGGGTCCATGAAATGAAATTGGGCTCCACGACAGTGGATCTCAACATACACTGATAGTACCTATTTATTTACATTATACTATCTAATAATATACATTATTTATAAAAGTACCTATGAAGTAAAAAAATTATTATATATGTTTATAAAATTGTGTAAGTTGTAGGATGTAGGCATTCGCTTTATGGTCGCAATAAACTTTGAACTTGTAAAAACCAGCACATAATGATATACCATTATCATCTTGTTACAAGCGTACGCGCAGTGTCAGAGAAACATCTTCGTACTTATTAATGTCTTTGCTCAGAGCTTCGTGAACTTGCACCGGCTTGTTCCATTCGTCACTCTATAAATACGATTGTGAGACAAATACGTTTATTCGTTTCCTGAATCTTGAAAAGGTAAGTGCTAAGAAGATAGTTAACAAAATATAAACTGGTAGTTTATCACACAACCTATAGTGACTCAGTGTTATTTTGTTTGAGAGTGCCGGAGAGAAGTAAGTACATTATTTTTTATTAAATTTTAGTTTAATACTCGTAGTTATACGCCTATGCCTGGCATAAAATCTAAGACCATACGATTTAAATTTGACTTAGATTTTTTAATAAGCACCTGGTGGACTTTACGTCTTATTTAAATAGATTAATTTTGCCCACAGATGACTGATGCCATGTCCAAATCTAAAAAGAAATGTAGACAGTACAGTGTTGATTATTTGAAGCTTGGCTTTATTCCATCATTGCCGGACAAACAATTGCCTATGTGCCTTTTATGCAACAAAGTTTTGGGCAATGACGCTATGAAACCATCTAAGCTGCAGGATCATCTGAGAAAATATCACCCTGATAAAACAGATAAAGAGTGTTTGAAATACTTTCAAACACTCAAAGATAAATTTCAAAAGAGACCCACGATGGACAGAATGTTCGCTTCGATGTCACAAAGAAACGATGATGGTTTGAGGGCGTCTTACAATATCTCGTTACTTATAGCAAAATCCGGAAAACCGCATACTATCGGAGAGAAGTTAATTTTTCCAGCCGTTGAAGAGGTTTTAAAAACTGTTTTACACAAACCTGCATCTGATATCATTAAAAGAATTAATTCCCTTAAGCAACAATATTGTTGAAAGACGTATTGATGAAATGAGTTCTGATATTGAAAGCTTCTTGTGTAATTATTTGCAAACGACCCATTTCTCTATACAACTGGACGAGTCAACTTTACCTGGTAATGCATGCAGCATTATTATTGGCATTTGTTCGTTTTATTATGAATCAAGATATCTACGAAGAACTGCTCTTCGCAAGAACTTTAACAACAGACAATAAAGCTGAATCAATATTTCATGTTTTGAAGCATTACTTCATTGAAAAAGCAATCCCTTTATTAACTAGAACATCAGTAGCTACAGATGCACAGAGCACATGCCATGGTTGGACGTTATCGTGGATTTATAAGCAATTTTAAACAAAATGTGTCAGGGGTGTTAGCAATACATTGTGTCATCCATCGACAACATTTAGTTGCTAAAACTTTGAGTGTTAGATTGCATGAATCTCTTCAATTAGTCATTAATGCAGTAAACCCAAACCGAATACGCAGCAACGCGTTGAATACGCGGCTACTTGCGCAGTTATGTGAACAAAATGACGAACACTTTCATCAATCACTCCTTCACACTGAAGTACGCTGGCTGTCGAAAGGCTTATGTTTGACAAGATTTTTTGCACTTTTTGAGACTATTTTAGAATTTTTGGATACTAAAGATAAAATTTCAAAAGAAAATTTAATGAAGTGGAAAACAGACATCGCCTATTTAACAGATTTGTTTACAAAATTTAATATGGTTAATTTGCAGTTACAAGGCGACAGTCTAAATTTGATTAAAACAATGTCCATCTTATTAGCGTTTCTTGCCAGAGTTAAACTAATGAAGCAAAATATTGGACGGGGCGAATTTTCACAGTTCCCTAATTAGTCATAGTCAAACTGCCAAAAAAACGACGTTTCAACCTACGTTCAACATTTAAATGCCCTCAAATTTAAATTTTGAAACTTGGTTTGAGGACGTTTTGACTATGGTAATACCACCGTGGATAATTAACCTATATGGTGACATAGAAGAAACGAATGTCATATTACAAGAGGAACTGACTGAACTAAGTAGAAAAGAAGAACTTAAGGTTCAGTTTAAAAACGGATATCGGCAAATCTGGCTGCAAAACAACATACCCGTTACTTATCCCTTATTATGGAATATAGCGAGGAAATTTACAATTTCCTTTCCATCGTCATACCTAATAGAAAGGGGGTTCAGCGCTGTGGCCAATCTCTTAACGAAAAAAGCGAAAAAGAGACTGGAAATCATTTGCCGAGGAGATTTAAGATTTAACCTTACAAAATTGACGCCAAATGTTGATAATTTATTATTAAAGCATCAGGATCATCCTTCTCACTAAGAACATTTACTTACTGCTTAGTTTATTTTATGTTACGTTTATTTTATATAACAGATACAAAATTTTATTTTGAGTAGTTTTAATTTAAATTCAATTAATAAATGTATAAAACTTAACATGTGTTTTACTTAAAGTTTTTTTACACTAAACTTCACTACAGTTTACAAAAAATCAATATCAGGTAAGTGGGGGTCTACCCAAAACAGCAAAACATGACAAGGGGTCTACGACACAAAAAAGTTTGGGAACCTCTGGTATGAAGGAACAACGGGCCTGTATGAATTATTATTAAGTGGTTACACCTGTTTGGGATTTTTTTTATTGGCTTAAATGACGTAAAAACATCCCAGAAATGATTTCCAATAGCCATTTTAGACCGCAAATTATTTTAATGAACTTTTCAGCTAAATTTCTGAAGCAATCTCAGATGTGCCGAAACGCTTTTGAACGCTTGGCGCGCCTGTAGCAGCAGTTTGGGGTTGCTTAGCTTAAGTCATACTATCGTAACTGTTTCATATTCTAAATACAGATAAAACTAGTACAGGTGTGCTAAAATATAATCGAGTGGTCGATCTATAACTTTAAAGGATACAGAAATACGGTAACAACGAAGCTACTCGACTGCAAGTGCTCATTGTATACTGTTGATTTTTGCAGTGTTGCAGTATGTTTTATTATTTTAACAAGAGTAATATGGTGTACAGTGGCGAGATAGGCAAAAATAATTCGTGCTTTGGTAGTAGTAAGGGGACAATCAGACATAGAGAGCCGCCCAACCGTCGAAAATGAAGACGCGAGAAAATGAAGCAATCGACATCCGCTGATGATATTGAAATAGACTTTACTTTTGGTTCTACATTTATTAATTTTGTTGCTGTTTTTACTGCTCTCTCCCAACTACTTGTGTGCAAATCGTGCAGAATTGATGTGAATTTCACGCAGTCAAGCAAACGTTGGCTCGGCTTCAAAATAAATGTTGTATGTAATAATTGAGTAAGCCAAAGTATTCCTAGCTGTCCCATTATTAATAATTCTCATGCTTATGACATAAACCGACGTCTCATATTTGCAATGCGTTTACATGGAATCGCGCATTACGGAATTTCAAAGTTTTGTGCGTTTATGAATATCGGATAGCCTGTGTATCAGTCATACGATGCGATTATTAAGATTGTGTTAACAGCTGTTGAAGCTGTTCGTAATACATCAACAAAACAGGCAGTTGAAATTGAAAAAAATATTAGTGCAAGTAAAGGGCAAACAGAGGAACTAACTGTATCGGGCGATGGATCGTGGAGGAAACGAGGCTTCTCGTCGCTGTATGGCTTTGTAGTCTAATAGGCTGGCTTACCGGTAAAGTTCTTGATGTCATCGTCAAATCAAAATATTGTAAATCATGTGAACTTTGGGAAAAATACCGATTTGGCTGAATATGAAGAATGGATTAGTTTACATAAAGAAGTATGTCAAGCAAATCATACTGGCTCAGCAGGGAGGATGGAAGTTGATGCCGTGTGTGAAATGTTCAAGCGCTCGGAATCTTTGTACAACACTCGCTACACAAGTTACATAGGTGACGGAGATTCTGAAACACACAAAGGAATCGTTGATTGTAGGCCTTATAATGATGTTATAGTTTCAAATAAAGAATGTATTAGGCACATTCAAAAAAGAATGGGCACACGATTAAGATATTTAAAGAAAGAAAACAAAAATATTGGTGGACGAGGTAAGCTGACTGCAAAAAAAATTGATGAACTGTCAATTTATTACGGACTGAATATTCGTAGACACCCAGGACATGCAGAATGAAACATGGGCCACACTTTACCATAAAATTTCTACTGACGAAAAGCCACAACATGACAAATGTCCCAATTGGTGCTCTTGGCAATGAGCTCGCGCAAACAATACCCTTCATGAATATTCGCATAAACCAGCTTTACCGATGGATATATTTAACGCAACAAATAATATTTATGAAGATTTATGTGCAAAAGAATTACTTTCACGATGCCTCGGAGCGTACACACAAAATAACAACGAATCAATCAACTCTGTCGTTTGGACCATAGCGCCTAAAACAATATCAAGTGGCAAACGCATCTTGGATACAGAATGTGATGTAGCAACAGTTTTATTCAATGATGGATTTCAAGGCTTACTACAAATTTTAAAAGTGCTACAATTACCCATCGGCACTAAATTACATAATTACTGCTTGGAAATTGACGAATGCCGCGCACAAGGCGCAAACCGCTCATCATCGAGATCGTGGAAAGACGCGCAGCATGACATTAAATCAATGATAAAACAGGCTGAGGACGATAATATGAACTTTGAAGGGCTTCTTTATGGCCCTAGGATAGCAGAGTAAAGGTAAAAAAGTCAGCAATCTCTTATTTTCAATTTTTTATGTAGTAAATCAATTTCAAAACTTTAAACGCGATTATCTCGAAACCATGTTTTTAAAATTCGGCATTACAAATAACTCTTGCAATTTTCATCTGATCGACTTGAAACTTTATCTGTGGCTTCTTAGATATATTTTGAAGAGAAGTACAAACGATTTTAAAGATTTATTGCAAATTTCATTTTTTATGATTAAGTTAACGGTCGATTTTTTGTTAAAAAAAATAAAAAGTTCAAATTCGTGTCAATTTGCGATAAATCATTTTTAACAATGGTGTGTACTTCTCCGATAAATAACACATGGGCTGAAAAGTCCCGGGCCTAACACATAAATGGCGCAATTTTTTTTAAATTCAACTCATTGTTCAATTAGTATCTACCTTCAAAAGATAGCTGTCAAAATTGAGTGAGTTATTGTACTAAGAGTGACGCTACTCTAGTTATTTTCAAGACAATTGATCAAAAACAAATTATGAATTGAACTTCGAATTGCTTCCGCACCCACCGTATTCTCCAGATTTGGCTCCCTACGACTACTGGCTGTTCGCAGACATCAAAAGATAAATCGTTCTACCAAAGTGGTATTGAAATGTTGAAGCGGCGTTGGAATGATTGTGTTGCTCTTGATGGAGATTATGGTGATGAATACAGCCAAATTTGAACGAAAAAAAACTTGTTTTCTTTGTTAGGCCCGGGATTTTTCAGCCTATATGTTATCATGTAGATTATGAAAGATTTTTTTTTGTTTTAGGTGCAGATAAAAAAATGTTATTCGTACGGCCGCAGACCTCTTTCAAATAATCCTCATGATGCTTCAAGCGGCTGTACTGTTGCCATATTGAACGAAATATTAAAGAAAACATTGTTTAGTACACCACATTATATGTATAATAAAGCTATAAAATTTGATTATGATTATTTTATTTCATCCTGAAATTCATCAAAAAAGTCAAATTTCGACCGTTCAAATAGGTGTAACCTCTTAAGGGAGTACATAGGTTTTGAAAGTAAAAATATAGCACTATTTTGTTAATTTTTTCTGCTTTATTGATACACTTGCGAATTTAATTTTTTTTACCATAACAAAGGTGTATACAACAACGTGAAAAATCCCAATTTTTCAAGAGAAAACAAAACGCGGAGGTCCTGATTCCGTATCCCCAGGATATCTCGGCAGTTAATCAGTTGAAACACAAAAATGTACGTTTTTATTAGTTTTGAAGGTGAAAATTAGTCCTTGTCGAATCCAATTTTCGAAATTTTGATTATTAGCAAAATGGCGGCCTTTTTCATTTTTAACTTCAATTTTGGGGTAAGAAATTCGTCTTTACAAGTCAAAAAATACTATATCCTTCAAAATAAAACAAAATCCTCTCGACAAAGACTCCTAAATATAATAAGCTTCAGCAGAAAGAAAGAATAAAGCAAATTGGTTGAGTAGGTCCTGAGAAATCTTGGGGATACGATTTGAAAACATAGTTTCGAGATATAAGCGTTTAAAGTTTTGCATTAAATTAAAACGCTGGTTTTTAACCAGGGATTTCACCGATTAAACCAATGTGCGTCGTCATAACTTCGTCAGTTATTCGAATTTTTTATTCAAGTTTTGACTGAACATTTCTGACAATATCTGCTTTACGAATAAGCAAAAAAAAAAACGTAAAACTCTAACCCGAAAGAGTTATGTACGCCTTTAAGGAGAATATCATTTATCATAAGCAACAAGACAATTTTAGCGGAATATAAAGTATTTTATGTAAAAGGTAATCGTCTTACAGGCATTAAGGATTACCCTAAAGAATTTAAAATATACAAATAGGCTTATGGAAAAAATCCGCGACACTATAAAGCAAAGCGATGAGGCCTATATTAATCAATATATATATATTATACTTCAGATTAAAATTTAAGATAAACTCAAACGAACTCGTAACTTGCTAATTGTGAATTTAATCTTACATATAAAGGAAAAGGTATACAAAATGTCAAATGGAAATGCTGAATCATTTTACGTTTCCTTGTGCAGCACGCATCAACGCTGTTCGATATAATATTGAAAGATTATTAATACACGACAGTTAATGATAAACTCGTTTCTTTGAGGTGACACGTTATTGTCCCGAACGATAAACTAAAGTTTTTACGCCGCAAAGAGTGTCGGTGGAATTAATACTAGAAACTTCACTAGTATTAGTAAGAAAGATATTGTGAATGTATTACATAAACTTGCACAGCGTAAGTTTTTGCACAGACGTGTAGCGATAAAGAGTTTGAATGATTCAAAGCAAGCAGACTTCGTGGAAATGCAACCGTATGCAAATATAAACAGAGGATACAAATACATTTTAACTATTATAGATGCATTCTCAAAAATAGCCTGGGCCATATCGGATAAATCGAAAACAGGAAAAATGTCACAAATGGTATGCATAAAATATTTCAAGAAGGATTCATCCACAAAAATTTACACAACGACAATGGTACAGAATTTTATAATTCAGAGTTTAAAGATTTGATGACGAGATATAATGTTAATCATTACTCCACGTACAGAAGTAAGAAGGCAAGTATTGTCGAAAGATTTAATCGTACATTAAAATTGTTAATGTGGAAAGAATTTAGTTTTCAAGGCTCTTATCGATGGATTAACATGCTAGATAAACTAGTGCAAAACTATAACACAAAGCATTCCACTATAAAAATGAAACCTATCAATGTCACCGTGAAAAAAGAACAGAAGTTATTAAGCACAGTACATAATCGCATTAAAATCGAGAGGCCGGCCAATTATCATGTTGGCGATTATGTACGCATAAGTAAATATAAATCCGTACTTGATAAAAATTACACACCGAATAGGATACCTGAAATATTTAAAATAAAAAAAGTTCAACTCACCGCACCAGTTACATACATTTAACAAGATGAATACGAACAAGAAATAGCCTGTGCATTTTATGAGCAAGAAATTTATAAAACGAAATATCCGGGTTTATATTTCGTTGAGAAAGTTCTACGTAAAAAGGGGAATCAATACTTTGTAACATGGTTAGGATTTCCAAATAAATTCAACTCATACATTAGTAAAAGTGATTTCCTATAATATATTCAACGACAACGCCATATCAAAATCAAAAGAATATAACATTGCAATATAATCTGATACCTTATAATTGATTTATTCATGTGTATTTTCACAAATTTGCAAGGATAACTTTCACTACATAACTAGTACGTACGTACATGAAAGGTCTCTCATCGGTATAAATACTTGCACCATTCTATATAAATATCAATTACTGTAAAACTATCATGGACTTGAACAAACTAAGCAATCTCGGTCTAGGATCGGATTTTAAAATAATAACTGACTTAAAATTAAATGAAGTGTATAAAATAAAATCGACCAAGTCACTAAACACGAAATATGGCCGAACAATGATAATTGAAGTAGAAGATAAGGAAATATTTTATCAGACGAAGAAATTAAGAATTTTCATAATTATGGAGTTATTAATAGGACAAATGCAAGTGAAAATTTTACCAAATTAGAATTTATCAGGTGAGAAATATTTCTTGATTTACTTGTATATTAAAATTAAAATATTTATATATGTTACAGGTTAACGGACATTTCATTAATAACATAAATATTTACAAATTAATACTGACGTTTTAAATATTTCGTATGTATTCTAGGGAATTTAACCAAGATCTTAAAAAATCTATTGAAAATTTAACTCAAAAAATTATGTATACATGTGTATAACTTATCATCTATGTTACAAAAGTATTACGAATAATACTATTAAATATTGCTTATATTGTTATTTAACTCCAATTCGTTCTATTGATAACAATAATGTGACATTTAGAAAAACTACCAAGGTACATTTAGTAAATAATTTATATTTTCGTTGATATTGTTGTCAATGTTGTGATGATAAGTTATACCACATTACAACACCACATAATTGTTTTTGTAGTAAAGCATATTTTACAAATAAGATTATTCAGAATATAAATAAAAATTGTAAAAATATTTCTAACTGTAGAAAGATAAAAAAAAATCATTAAAAGAGACTATAAATTGTGAATGGTATAGTAATGAAAGAAAAATGTTTCCTTGCAACAAATGTGGTCGTATTTACAAGTCTAAACAAAGTGTGACGCGGCACTTGAAATATAGCTGTGACAAAATATGTTCATTAGTACCTTGTAAATTAATTTAAAAATATTGCTTTTGTAAGAATGAAACAATGAGATGCAACATCAGTTCACTTGGGAATCCTATACGAAATAACCTATAACTAGATTGACGCATCCTTGGATCAGATTTTATTCCTAAAAATTTGAAACGATAGCCAAAGGCGCAACCTATCCGAAATCAATCCGCAAATGTTATCCTTTGAATCGCGAGACGCAAGACAAGAGCGCTAGATTTCACTAACAACGCATTCGACTAGTGTTGTGGACTCATGACAGATTGCAAATTTAAACAGAAATATCATTAATAAAGAATCCAAGATACTTTATAATTAATTATTCTTATATTTTAATGAACGATCGTAACAGTGGGATGTGACAAATAGAATTATAATTACAAAAATTAACGGAATCTAATATTCCTTTGAATTTGTAAGAATATGTAAATTAAGAAGAATCATAAATTACGAGATATGCACATTATATTTGAGACTTGCAAATTACCATAGGATGTTCAACGTGGGTGAGCCAAGCCAAATCATATTTCAGTCAAGTAGATAGAATACACATAAACAAGAAAATGTTATCATCGTTGTGTCTCTTGATACATTCTAGAAGTTCTTGTAGGCAAAATTATTTTCAGTACTTTAGAAAAAAGATCCCATTTAATGACTCTAATTTATTATATAAATTAATTTGAAAATCTATGAAAGTACAACAGCTTCGTATATATATAAATATATTTAATACCTTTTGAAGTTACTTAACATGCAAGGCATATAATTTTCCTTTCATATAATACAAAAAAAAGTGATAGCTCTCATAGCTTATCAAAAACTAGCGCGATAATTTCTGAATTTCGTACCTTGATATTTTTCTAAGTGGTCTCTCTTCTTCAAAGATGTTTATGAAGCCTGCAATTCTTCATCAAGTTATCCATTGTTCCACAATATAAAATTTACTATTGATGAAAGTTTGAATATCACAGAGTCCAGCTCAGTAAGCACGTACGCCATTTTCAACTAAAAAATAATGGAATTATTAAAGATCGAAAAAAAAATTATTTAGTGAGAACTACTATTACATTACAAATATATATCTTCAGAATAAATTATTGAAATAATATTCCCGTCTAGGGTATTTTCTGACGATTGAAAATCAACGTCGGCACTCAAACTTAAAGCACGGCCTTCTAAACTCTTGTACAGTAATTCTAAATCAGATTAAATACGGGTAGCAATTTTATTTTACGTGGATTTATAAAGATTGAGCATTTTATTTTAAATTGACGAAAGTGATTTTGTAATATTTCCAATTGAATTGTTCTCAAAATGATAATTTTTTTTAAAACGGTATCACGTAGAAGAACATAGATTATACATTAGTTTATTAGCGAACATGTTATGGCAAATGCGTCACAATTGGATATAGAACTTAATTTAGTCATTATTAAGTTGATATTCAAACAATATACGAGTATTATGCAATTGCAATCATATGTCGAACTATTTTGTAATAACATATGCTATAAATATGTTTCAACTTGATCGTAAAACAAGTAGTTTGGTATATATTACGTCTTTATTGGTTACAGAAAATCGTTTTATGATACAATGTATACATTGTCTGGCAATAATAAATATCGTAAATTCAAAATCCCTCTATTTATGTGAATTACGTAACCTCACGTAAATAGAAATTACGAAAAGATTTTAATAAAACTTAAGGGAGTACATAGGTTTTGAATGTAAAAAATAGCATTATTTTGTTAATTTTTTCTGCTTTATTGATACACTTGCGAATTTTTTTTTTTACCGTAACAAAGGTGTATACAACAACGTTAAAATTCACAATTTGTTCGCACATTTTTATTAACAATGTACATTTTTGTATTTTGCGTCAGCACGTGCATATGGCCAACACTTCTAAGCATAGTTCTATTGCTGTGTTACTCGCCCCGTTGGCGCCCATGTATTTTGCTAGCCTTGGTACAAACCAACACTATGGAAATTTCCACAGTTTCACGGTTTCTGATTGGTTTCTTAATATTAGTTCTACAATGTTTCTTTTTCAAGCTTTAAATTTTCATTTCAGTGGTACAAAAGATGCGCCCAAGCACAGTCGCCGAAAACTTATATACAAAACCAACAATGATTTTTGCACAATAATAACAATATTTAAGTGATCGATTCTTTCTCAATTATACATTTGTTTCTTAAATTTAATTAAGTTAAATTAAGTGTTCAACGTACATTGCTCTATAGTTATGTGTTGTGTACGCTAGGCTAAGTGTTAAAATAAAATTATTTAAAGTCATAGTGTAGTGTATTATTCAGCCATTTTGAGAAAACTAACAACACACGTAACACAATTTTTCAAGAAAAAAAAAGTTCTCAATTGCGGCAAAATGGCGCATCGCGCGGAGGTCCTGATTCCGTATCCCCAAGATATCTCGGCAGGTAATCAGTTGAAACACACAAGCGTACGTTTTTATTCATTTTGAAGGTCAAAACTAGTCCTTGTCGAGCCCGATTTTTGAAATTTTGATTATTAACAAAATGGCGGCCTTTTTCATTTTTAACTAGAATTTTGGGGTAAGAAATTCGTCTTTACAAGTCAAAAAATACTATATCATTCAATATAAAACGAAATCCTCTCGACAAAGACTCCTAAATATAATAAGCTTCAGCAGAAAGAAAGAATAAAGCAAATTGGTGGAGTAGGTCCTAAGAAATCTTGGGATAAGCAAATAAAAAGCAAAATAAAAAAAACGTAAAATTCTAACCCGAAAAAGTTATGTACGCCCTTAATACAAAGAGGAATATGTGTTAGTGTTCTTGTTAAAAATCAGTATTTTAAATATAATAATGGATTTTTAAAAATCTAAATATTATATGGTTTTTTATTTTCACGGAAATATAAAAAGAAAATGTTCGGAAAGAAAGTATCCAAAGATTTGAGTAATTTTTCAGCGAATTAGGTATATTTTTATTTTTAAAGTAATCAGATTTAAAATTGACACAATTGTCTTTTACTTATATAAATATGGAGGTAATTAATAGAGCAAAGCAAATTTTCAGACATGAATTAAATCTGTTAGTGATGCTACATGTGATTTTTAAGGTTGTTGTCATTCTAGAAACAAATGCACAGCGGCAATATAGTGGTACCATGCCGATACAGCTGCTAGCAAACCGTTCTGTTAATTAGCATTTAAGTAAGATAGTTATTTATAGTAATAACAATATTTGCTATTATTGGTAGTCGATATCGACCATGCGTATTGTGAGAACATATTTCTAATGCACATATTTAAATTACAATCTTTTTTCAGATACATCTTCTACTAAATAAAATCTCTGTGATACCTCTAATTATTGAATTGAAATTTAAAATCACAATGACGTCACACTTGTGAAACACGCGTGTAAGATGTTTTACAACTTCTATAATCTCTAGTTTGCTTTATTGTTATCCAACTAACTTATTTATTTGTATATTTAGACCTAATTCTGTTTTTAATTTGGCAGAATTATTGTGATTGACATTTATTGGAGCTTCACAAAATACTGGCAAAACAAAAGTTTTACAACTGCCACTTTCTTCATTGATATTTTTTCGGATATCACTAGCTAATGAGGCAATGAACACCTTTTGATATATGTATGAAATCCATGACTTCATGGAACATAACAAAGATCATTAATTGATTATGTCGTAAGGCCTTAAAATACTTCGAAATCCAAAATTCGATATCAAAATTGAATTTCGAATTCCAAAGTTCAAATTCTCTGAACTTTGCAATCCGTAATCTTAAATTCCAACTTAGAAATTCAATTTTTTTGTTTATTTATCATATTTCAAATTTCGAAAGCGCATTCTTTCTAACAGATAGAGCTAGAGTGACTAGACATATAAGAGTGTGGACGACAGCTTTCCAGCCTGTGATTGGTCGCCTCCATTATTTGTCGAAATGTTCAAACGAAATGCATTGCGTTATATGGAGCGCACGGCTCATATTTATTCTTTAAATCTAAGGGACCAGATAAGAAAATTGCACCCCGTATTTTGTATGTTATAACTGAAAAAATTCTGCGTATTTTATTCCGCGACTGCATATATCTATTTATTAAAGAAACATATATATTAAATTCAAAACATTTCGCGGGCTAATCTAACTATTTGTGCTATATACTTGCAATTATATTTATTGTTACATTTCGTGAAGCTCTTAAAATAAATACTTTTCATTATGCTTATTACATTTCCAAATACAAACTATGTTTCATTCCGCGGTAGTATATATTTACCATTTACAGAAAATATTATACACATTACACCTAATTCCAATCGTTTTAAGGGTAGTAAATAACTATTATTAATGCTATGAATTTACATGTATTTGTATATGTTGGTTATTTTAAATAAAAACACACTTATGACGAAAATATATGCTTCTTTTTTGTATTTTTGGACGTCATCGTTGGCGTCCAGTTTGACCTTGAATACCCATTTGGAGGTGATGGCGCGTTTTCCAGGCGGTAGGTCTGATAGTTCAAACACCCTATACTGCTGGAGCATCAACTTCTCTTGATTTGCTGCCTCAATCCATCGTTCCCGCTCTGGTTTTGATCATCAGGTACTGGTATAGTCATCGCTGGAGACGTCTCGATAGGTGCCTTGTCCAGCCCGTTGTCGTCTTCATCCTCTGAGTCGGTTTCTGCCTCCCTTTCTTGTACTGGCGTCACAGTTGCCTCGCTGGCTGGCTTATCACGCGATATATTCGCGTCCTGCTCAATGATTCATAGTGAACTCGCTATCCACACCTTACCACAACTGGTGTCAAGAATACGATAATTCTTGACGTTATCGTCGTAGCCTACTAGTACACCTTTTTGGCCTTGAGATCCCATTTGGTGCGCTGTGTATCTGGATGTGGTAGAATATCTTCGACCCAAACACCCGAATATAACCAAGATTCGGTGCTCGTCCATACCACAACTCGTACGGTGTCTTATCCACACTTCTACAAGGATGTCTATTCTGCAGATAGGCCGAGCAGCGCACGGCTTCGTGCCAGAACCTCTTTGGAAGACTTGCATCTAACAACATGCACCTGGACATGTCGATTAGGTACCGATTCTTGCGTTCGGCACGTGCATTCTGCTCGGGAGTATGTACGACTGACGTTTGGTGCTCTATGCCACGCCGACGTAGAAAATCTCGCAGATCACGATTAACATATTCCGTACCGTTGTCGGAACGTACGACTTTTACTCGTCGACCAAACTTATTTTCTGTCCATCGAATGTAGTCCTTGATGGCTGCTGCCGCCTCGTTTTTGGTCTGAATAAGCGTGACTACAGTGAGACGCGAATGATCGTCCACCATGGTGATGAAGTAGAGATGCTTGGTCGTCGTCATCGTCAACGGTCCGCACACATCCGTGTGCACCAAAACGAGCGGTTGTTTCGCACGCGAATCACTGGGAGCGTAGTGCATCCGAGCCAGTTTTCCTTGTATGCACACCTCGCATTTGGAGCTGTCATGCTGGTCATGATCGTCCATTTCAATACCGATGGCCAAATGCTTGCTAATCATGTGCTGAATTGACGCCGAGTCGCGATTTTCAAATCGTCGGTGCCACAATTGAGCACTTGCTGTACACCCTCGCTCTTGCCTCTGCCCGCTGTTCTTGGTCTTCGTTGTCAGAATGTACAGTCCGTTTTTCCTAACACCTTTCGGGACCAAATTTCCCGTAGAAAGATCACGAATTTTGCAGCCTGCTGCAAAATCAACAACTGTGTTTTTATCCCACAACTTACCTACTGATACGAGTGAACCCTCAAGATCAGGCACGTAGTAGACGTTTGAGAGATTTAGTTCATTTGTGATTCCATTGCCACAAAGACACTGGAGCATACCGGACCCAATGCTGGTTGCCTGAAGTGCGTGTCCACCACCAGCTAGGTCGATTTTTCTGTCGAGAATTTCTAGCTTCTTGAAGAATGTCCGGTCACTTGTCATGTGACTGGTTGCACCGGAGTCCACAATTCAGACTGAATTCTTATTTTCGGTAACTTGCGCGCGTTCTCGCATCCCGTAGCTGTAACCGTGTTGCTCCATACATTTTTGTCGGAATATCTAGTGTGACGTGTCTACAGTTTCCTCACATTTGACTGCCTTGCGGACTGCTCCGCTTTGAGCTTGCGACAGTCGGCTCTGACATGACCCGGTTTGTCACAATAAAAACACTTACGTATCTCTTTGTGCTTACTGTTTTGAGTACGTACGCCATTGCCACTGGCTGACTGGTTTTGGTACTGAGGTTTTGTGTACGGTCTAGACGCGGATGAGTACAGAGCACTGTCTAAATTTAATCCTTCTGTGCCATTTTCATTACGCCGTTGGTACTCATCGAGCAATTTAGTGCTCACGAGTGCTAAACTAAGCTGGTCTTCGTCGCGATTTTATAATGCGGTTACCAACCCGTTGTTGCTGTCCGGGAGACTGGCCAATAGAGCTGCGATTTCGTCTCCGGGTTGTAACGTAAAAATTTTAACCTTTCGTTTTTCTCGTCTTGTCTATCTCTTAAATCTAATCTGCTCTACATCTTTCGCTTTGTTAATGTTTTCTTTAAAGTTTACTCAGACTTGGCTCAATGGTTAAATTGGTGGATTGTTTTCAGCAATTTTAACTAATGGTAACCTCACTGTTAAACGTCAACAACCACGTGACTAAGTACGGTTTACATTAGGGAATAATTAATGACATATTTGGATATTTTATTACATTCAATTTAATATAAATAGGATTACAACTGAGTAAACTTCCATATATTCTTTTCCTTTCTTCTATGCTATTTTCTCTCTCTTTTCGCTTTCTTTTGTTGTTAATCAGAGGAATTCTGATTTTTGGAAATTGAGGGATTTTTGATTAAGAGTTGCTAGGGTTAAAAAAACGAAGGTTATTAATAATAATAACAACAATGAGAGTTTTGAGTTACGGTAAAAGAGTGTTTATTTTCCATTTTTACTCAAGTCGAGTTATCCGTAAAGGGATTAAGGAAAGCACCTCTTATTTTCTATCGCGGAGTGTAGTGTTGCGTTGTGCGTAATTTCAGTTTTACCTCCGGTGGAATACCTGTAAAGGGATTAGTTCGTGGCTCAAATTCTGTTACTGATAATTATCAGCTCTGTGCCACGAGAAGCCAACAGTCGTCCTGCCAGTTTATCGTCTTCGGTTTTGGTTCGTTTCCTTCGCCCGGAGTACCTGGTCAATAGATTTATCACACATTCTTCCACGGGAATCGTCGCCGCCCACCATCGAACAAAGGCTAGATGTCCTCTGAACAAAGGAATGAGAGAGTGGAGTAAACAAGATAAGTACTGCCGTAGTCTTTTCTTTTCATTTTTAAGCTTAATTTGTTTACATTTAAACAGAGATTAAGATAATGATTATAATTTAATTTATTGATGAGACCATTTGAGATCATGATATTTCTGTAAATATACTTTGTTAGTGCATGTGACTTAGTTTTACAAATGTATATTTAATATATATATTTACGTCTGGATTCTGCGTATTCCTTGAGCGTTTATGCAGACGCTGATTTAAGATGTCAACTGAATGATATCCATTACTTTTATTTTGCGGTAAATTATTATAATTTATATTACGCACTTATAGGCGTATATTTGTTCATATCTTGGGCCGATTCGTATCGCTTTATTTCTTTACCGTGATTTACTTATCTACGATGAAATGTATGTGTATTATGTGAACCGAGTTGTTCAACAAGGGCTATAAAACGTAGGAAATTGTTCTTACCGGGTAAAGTGATGAGTAGAACATAGCGGCACAAGAATTATCGTCTTTATTTTAGTACAGACATCCGCGTGTGTCACGTCTGTAGATTCACCTCACGGATACGGAATTCACACAACGACTAAATTAAAAATTGTTAATAATCACTGTTACCTTAAGAGTTTAACGAACATTGTACCGTTATATTTACATGTTGCTAATAATAAATCCAGCATTTCAACTTTATTGACTTCCTTGTTTGTTTCATCCAATCTTTCCTTCAGCAGTTTGTGACGCCATTTTAGGAAAGAGATGAGTTTGATTATATAACGTGTATTTGGGGGCAAACAACGTTTGTTAATCGTACCAATACTATGGAATCCTAGGGACTTTCGCGTTTTAGTTTTGTTGAGGTAAGCACTATATTTAAATCGCGTGGCGCCCATGAAAAATATTCTTTTATTTTAATTTTGAACCACCCCTTCTTCACTGAGAAGCCGGCACCCTCAGCTTGACCGAGGATTTTTGGTTACGGTGTCGATAGGCACGTAACAGGGTTCCAACTTGATGTTAGCCGTTCTTAGTTGACTAGCCATGTCCTGCATCACTGTGATGTGATCTCGCATGTTGCCGGTTTCGAACCGTATCGTCCAGTACTTCCGGCGCAGATACACCTTACTGCTGAGTGTGCCCCGTTCGTATATTTTTCTTAATGCATCCTAAGCATGAGCTGCTACGTCCAATTCTCGAATATGAACCAGCTGGTTCTCGTTTACTGACAGCATGATTCGAGACATTGCGACTGTATTCATTTCTATCCAAGACTCGCTCATCACTTCCGGTTTAGGATTAATAATAACATCCCAGGCCTTCATTAAAGCCCATTTCGTTGTAGCTTTCCAATTTGCATATTTGTGTGCATTGAGAATAAGCAACTTACGCTTGCCTTCCTTTTCAGCCATTTTTGTGTTTTATTTAATTTATTATAACGAAAATACAATCGTGCAAGCCTGGTCCCATAACCTGTTGGTTATTTTAAATAAAATCACACTTATCACGAAAATATATGTTTCTTTTTATTAGAGAACAGATTGATACATATAAACATCAACATAATAAAAATCTTAATTCAACATAACAATTGACAATATAAAACATGCACACTAGACTTTGCTATTTTTCCAACAGTTTATTTATTATTATTATTACTTTATAAGAAATGTTTCCGTATAACCATAAATTACCCTTATCAGAAGAGATACTCATCATTTCAAAGTGTTTCATTAAATACAAAATAATTTTTGCCATCACATCAGCAACAATCAAATAAACAACCGAAAATTAAGATTAAAATTTGCAGATAAAAAACAAAGTCACGTAAATCGAATGTGACTATTCTCAGTTACAAATCTACAAAGTCTTAAACTAATATTTAATGTTAAGAAGTAAGCAATTATTTACATCTAGTTGTTCATTGGCAATGATTTTCTTGGCGTCAACTGTTTTTCCTATGTCAAGGTTATCTATGAAATCCTTTCGGTTCAATATGAAATTTCTTTAAATCCTTTAATGAGAGATTGTGTTCTATGCAATGTTGAGAAATGCCTGTTTGTGTTTGTATGGGTTCGAATGGATTTTAATCATTCTTTGTACCTTGTGTTCAAATTTCTGCAGCTTTGCTCTATATATATAATATATATATATTATACTCGTATATGGCATTACATTTATTACAGTGAATCGTATCGACAAATCTAGTAATAATAGTTTTATTTTAAATGTCTTTTAGTATTTCACATATTTGAATACAATACTCTGAGGCCTTACTAACTTCCAATTGGGATTTTGTATAATATGCTTCAAACAACAGTGACTCTCAAAAATATTCGGACAAGCTTCTTATTCATTAAATATCAGCATTTTAAGGGCGTAAACCATTTATTCTATTTCCTGTTTATCTTCATAATATTTAGTTACTAACAAATAGCTAAATACAAATAAAAATCTAATTCTTTATTATATTATATAAGTTCAAAATTTTAATAACATTTCTGAATGTGGCAAACTAATGTCTCAAAAATATTCGGACAAACATTAGGTTGTCCGAATATTTTTGAGACATTAGTTTGCCACATTTAGAATTTATTTGCACTGCTATATTTAAGCGAGCACTGTTTTTCCTAAAAAAATTTTGCTTTACAACGGTTCTACGCCTCGTTGGCATAGATAAAACAATATTTTAATAATAATCTGGATTAGATTTGCCCTATTATTCCAATAATACTCATTCTAATTTTATTGTATTTGTAACCAACTGCTTTTATATTTAGTGCCACGCAATTCTAATCGGGTTCAAGTTCAGAGATTGTGCATGAGACCTAATTAATTTTGGCATGTTATACAACAACCATTTATGCACAATAATAGCAAAATCATATGTGTCGGTTCGTTATATTGGTAAAAGCAGACTGAATTTTCAATGTTCGTACAAATTTCACTCATATTTAATGATAGTTTTGGTTTATACACATGAATTTATCCTTTATACCTTCACCCATCCCTTTTTTAGATGTACACCCCACATCATCAGCAAACTTCTTCCGTAGTGCACCGTAGGTTTCAAGTTTTTCTACTTCAATACTGCATATACTTTTCTCTATATGATCTGTCTACAGTCTGATTTAAATAAATTAAATTTAGATTAATCACAAAATATAACATCTTCCATTTTTAAATGGTTTTTTGCGAAATCAATGGTTTTCTTAAATTTATATCTAAATTATTATTCAAACCTCCTTTTTATATGAAAGATGACCAATCATCTTTCGTTGCGAATGGTATTATGGTTTTTACGTTCCATCGCAACACTGGCATCAAATTTTATTGCAAATTTTGATAACTATATTGTTTAGAAACCGGTACGAACTCGTTGGGGTGCATATATGTACATACAATAAGAAATACAAAATACGTGATGCAAATAAACATTGTAATATTTGTCGTCCGAATATTTTTGGTGCCTCAGATTTCAACATTTTAAAAGTTATATTTTTAACTAATTTTAATAATTATTGTAAAACAATTTAATCACGTCAACTATTAATAACTAAAATTAGCTATAATAATAAAACAGATATTAAAAAAAATTGTTAAGTAACGTCCTTAAAATACTGATATTTAATCAAATGTAATCTTGTCCGAATATTTCTGAAGCAACTTCAGAAACCCAGGGCTCATCCATCCAAAATAAACAAATACTTCAGAAATAATAATCCATCTATTGTTAAACAATGTTGAGCCATAAACTATGAAATAAAATAGTCCAGAAACTAATCTAGAACATAATTGTTTCCCTTGATATATGTTTAAATGACGCATACTCAAATGGCCCGGCGGTAGGTTTTGGACCTTTTTTGACCTTTCATTTTGCCCGAACCATTGGTTTAAGAAAAAGGTTCACTAATCCTCCTAAATTGCCTAGTTATACGAGAAGTACGTATTAAACAGGAAGATTTGAAATTGGTACTTTTCTGTGAAATTTCCTTTAATTTTCTAAAATTAAGATTACAGGTAACAATGTATCAATAGGAAAAATATAATTTAGGTTAAAGCTGATCACGATGGAAGAAGTGTCGCTATTGTTTTATACTTTTATATTTATCCATTTAACTTCTATATTTTTACATTTATAGCTTTATATTTATCCATTTATATTTTTATATATACATTTAAATAAAATATCTAAGAAAATTTGATTATTTTTTTCCCTTTGTGAATCTACCTTCTAAATACAGATTTCTTAAAATTTGCATTCGGGCAGAATGACTAACGATTTGACAGTCCAATGATA
The DNA here is from genome assembly GCA_944738965.1 of Nebria brevicollis. Taxonomy (NCBI): domain Eukaryota; kingdom Metazoa; phylum Arthropoda; class Insecta; order Coleoptera; family Carabidae; genus Nebria; species Nebria brevicollis. The sequence continues at coordinate 3,377,304 of OX122909.1, read as the reverse complement.
TGTGACACCAACCGCCGGGCAGTTAGAGTATGCGCCGTTTAAATGTTATACCGTATAAAATACTGTAAAAAAAAACTCACTGTGCGTTGTGGTTTGGACACTCGACTATGTTACCGAGATCGGTAGAGGAATATAGACTCTTCATCCGGGTGTTTTCTTTCTAATGTAACTCTTGATTTTTGATCTTTTCCATGTGTATCATTTTCCTTTGAAATAATTACATATCTCCTTATATCGTTGATAATGTCCTTGCATCTTAAAATGTACCATTGTCGATCCTTTTTTTACCACAATATATAAATTGCCCTAAATTTTGCAGCAAATAATATATGTTATTAAATAATCACTTAAATAACACAAAATAAATATCAATACATGTAAATAAAATGCAATTCATTAAAAAAAAAAGCTGAAGTGTCTGTTACTGAACTTTCTTATACGCATTTTAATTAGTTAGTTAGAATTAAAAAAAAAATTTGAAAAATTTATCAGTTTTATAAATTCTAATGATCTATCCAAAATGAGTGTACGAAATTATATTAACGTTTACGAAAGTGTATTAACACACTTATGCTCAGATATCTTATATTAATTTTAAGGATATTTGAAAAATGATTTCTTATCGAGATAAAACGGAAACTGAAATTTTAGTTAGTCGTGGTATAGCGTATGGCATCATTATAGTAGTACAATATTAAGCGCTGCTTTACGTTATACGTTAGTATATACCTGTCAGTAGATTAGCGACAGACATGCCGCAGCAAGTGGATCAACTACTAGCGGAGGTGAAGTATATAGACTTAACCTCCGCTACTAGACGTGAGAAGTATTGAATGTAATATTGAAAATAACCCAATATTTGTTGTAACCGGTATCTTTTCTGAAGATACTTTTCAAATAAAAGTTATGCGAAATATTAATATCTTTTATTTTCATTCTTACTAATTTTCCTGTAAGTGCTACCGTTTTTGAGTTAAAGCAGAATATTGACAAAACACTCTTTTTGGTAACCAGTACCTTTTTGAGAAATATTTTTAAATAAAAGTTATGCGAAATATCAATATCTTTTATTCTTATTTTTAAAATTTAGCCGTAAAAACTGCCGTTTTTGAGTTATAGCAGAAAATGCAAAAAATGAATAGAGTAAACATGCACTTTCTGTTGGAATATTCTTTTCAAAATAAGAGGTTTTCTGGTCAGGCACATACAAATCTTAAGTTTGAAGTTTCATAACTGTATCTTTTACCGTTTAGGCTGTAGAGCGCACACATACACACAGACAGACAAACTCACACACACTCACACAGACAGACGTCATCTCAAAAATAGTCAGACTCAATTCAGGGAAGGTCAAAAGATATATTTCCTTTAAAATCTCGAGATCAAAATTTTTCATGATTACGCGTATAAGAAAGTAAAAAGTAAGAGCAATACATTTTAAACCGTTTGCATACTTTAACCAAACTCTACCTCATTTGCATTAAAACAACAGGGAAACCTGAGCACCGAATTTAAAAAGGGAATGTTTATATATCCATGTTAGCAAAATAAATTGGTGAAAATAAAATCTTTAAGTAAGTTGCAAATATCAACAAATGATTGAGTTAATTTAACATCAACGCCACGGAGATTTACATGAGATGTTATTGAAACTTGCAGATATGATATTTAATGTTGAAAACCATGTTCACACGAATAATTCGCCAATAACGTGTATGCGTGTAACCTTAAATTTTATTTAAACCATTATGTATTGTAGATTATATTATCTCGAACTATTAAAATACTGCAATTGAGCATTACTCCTATCTGGAAATAAATACGTGACCTAATAATAGAAAAAGTTGAGTGAAACCATATAAAAATCGTTTTCAAGGCGACCATGTACACATGGAAATCACAATGTAGTGTAAAAAAAAACAATTCACACAATTCAATTCAAACACACAACCAACAAAAATGTCGTTCATAATGTTTCATTGATTGCCATTATTAGCATAGACAATGAAATAAGTACAAATAAAATGTGATATAGCATAGTTATTATTGTAAAGAATTACCAGTACATACTATCAATCTTATTTCATCACTACAGATAAAAGAGTTGTTTTTATTAATCGGTAATTAATAAATAAACAAACGTATTGTGTGCTTGGGCGCAACGATGCAATACAAATACAAAAGCAAAGCGAACTGGGTGTAACCCATAGAAACAAAATGCAGTAGCATTCATTGCAAACACCTAATATTTACACTTAATTAATAAATAATTTTACCCCATTCCCATTCACAATTTGCTCGCCAAATCTAATATCAATCATTTTATTTCGTTTACATATTTTAGTAAGATTTAATAGCAAATACAAGAAGATATTTTGGCCAATAATTTATAAATGTGACTATAATAGTTAATTTTAGGCAGCATAGCATACCTATATTCCTATAGCACTCACCTTAGATAATAAACTATGATTTATAAAAACATTGTTTTACTATGACAGTGGAGACACTTATTCAGACGTGTGCATAGTAGCACTCACAAGGCAACAAGTGTTTATTAAAATGGAAGCAGCGCTAGAGATCTGTGCTTTACCGAATAAGGGATGTACAAAGTTATGTACCGTGAAGTTGAAACAATTCGAAACAATTTTATTTTGTACACAAGACATGACGTCAAGGATTCCATAGCTCCTCTGAATCTCACCACCTGACAAGGGATTGGGTTAAGAAAAGTTTTTGTAGTAAAGAAACTGACGGTTGTGAGTATCGTTTGTTTTTCCTAAATAGCCCAGTCAAATTAGTGTTCCACCTCGGAATGAAATGGAATAAACTGAAAATTTGTATAAACCTTTATTTTGGCATTCTAAATGTTGTCTCAAAAGTCTCATAAGGTCACGTGTGAGCGTCCTTAGATATTCAAGGTCAAAGGTCGCGAAAATCAGTTGGAAATATCTCGCTCCCTTTGCTCAAATCGTATTTATAGTTAGAATAAAAGTTGTAGCGTATAAGATTCTCTACAAATTTTGTCTTAAATAAGTTTTCATATGCTTAACCGATTTTAAGATAGAGCGCGATGAGTGCGGAGCGCTCAGCTATACATGCCATGGCGCAAGGTCAATCGCGAATCCCAGTTCATAGTACTGTTTTTCAACTTAATTATTCATTACATATCAGTTGATTAACTATATAATACATTTTATTTATAAATATTACTTATACATCAAATAGCCATTTAATGATACTTACCTTTTTCATATAAGTAATAATGTAATAAAGTGAATTATTTTAAATACAATTTAATTATATCATTAAGGAGAATTGCATTTTATGTAGGAAAGATTTCAAGAAAATACTTTTTAATAATATTTTTGTTTATCAATCATATATAATTAAATTTAAGTTAAAGAGGATTTTTTTAACTTTAGTTATAATCAGTTAGCCAGTATGGGAGATGGTTTTATTTTTCTTCATCAACGTCTTCTTCTTCTTCCGGTCGCTCAACAATTTCAGAGTCATTGGCCGCGTTCACCTGACCAAAGCAGTTGAGATACAGATACAGCAGATGTTACAGCATTTTATAGCGCTGTAGTAGGTGGTATGTTTTCGAAGTAAATTTGATATATATTATATGCTTGCACCGTCATCTTTCAACAAATAATTTGCTCTCTTTATTATTATATATATTGGAATTTGTGTTTGATTGGTGCTTTAAATTTTGTAAGTATAAAATAAAATTATTTGGAAATATTTTCATTTAATAAGTGTAAGTATTTTTTGGTGCAATTTATACCATAACTTCTATGAACCTTTTATTTTTGTGATTTTAAAAGGTTTAAATGGAAGACGAGCTATTGGACATACTGGAAGATGAAATAATTAATGATGGGTTCGAGAACAACATAGTTCAAGTAATACGTGATCATCTAATTAGCAACATTTTCGAAAATATATTAGAACGAAACGCACCTGTGTGTGATTCCTCGCTATACTATAGACGATTTCTTCAATCATTTTCGAATGAAACGACAAACATTTCAGGTATTTATCATTAAAAAAAAAAAGGTATGCATTTTTTTAGAATATAAATTAAATATAATATATGTCCCAGCTATTACTAAATGCCCTCCAGCCGAATCATAATGTAAATGATGTATCCTATACGAAAAAAATTCTATTTTCAATTTGGGTTCTGGCAGGCCCTAAAATACGAAAATAGGTTCGAAGAAACTGACTCTGCGAGCAGTGGACCTATGGGACGGGGTTTTCGCAAGAGGACGATAATTGAACGAGATGGAAGCTTATCGCCACCTCCATCATTATCTCATATCGATGATTGTAATATAAAACTTGTCATAAATTGGATAATTTGTTTATAATTATGTTTTCTAGATGATTCTTCCTTATAAACGGATATTGAAAATTATCCATCATCCACTCCAGAACAGCAACGAACACAACCAGAGGGCCTAGTTTGGGAGATCATTTACAACATTCAAATAAAAGCACCTGTTGGTAATGCCATTGATTATTACAACAGAAATAACTACAATTCTGTTATTTTACAAGAGATCTGTGATGACAAAAGAATATTTACAGACATTGTTGATGGTTGTCCAGGGCGCATGCATGACGCTCGTGTCTCTATAATCAGTCCAGTATTTAATACACTAACATATCACAGACAACGACTATTGACAAATGACCAGCATTTATTAGGAGATTCTGCGTATCCCCTTAGCCAATTTTTATTAAAACCGTATCGTGATAATTGGCATTTAACGGTTCAACAATCTTATTTCAACATAGGAATGAACGGGGCCAGATCTGTAATAAAGCAAGCCTTTGGAAATTTAAAAGGTAATATTCGCCGGCTTAAATATCTGGATATGGCAAGATTAGATATGGTGCCAGTCCTAGTTACAGCGGCCTGTGTATTGCATAATTTTATATTAATGCAAGAAGGGCCAGCAGAAATAGATGCTGACCAAGAAGCAATAATGGACAATTTACCTGCAGAAAATATTGAAGCGATTGATAATGACGGACAAAGAAAGAGGGATCAAATCGCAATACAATTGTAAATAATTTTAAATTATATATGTCTTTTAATAGAACTATTACTTTAATTATGTTTACTTTATAATTTAACAGTATTGTGATAAGGGTCAATTTTACCATCGCAGACTAAGATGAAACCTGTGGTATTAGTTAATTAATTTATATATATATATATATATATATATATATATATATATATATATATATAAATATATATATATATATATATATATATATGTGTATATATATATATATATATATATATATATATATATATATATATATATATATATATATATATATATATATATATATATATATATATATATATATATATATATATATATATATATATATATATATATATATATATATATACATATATATTTCGCATTAATTACTATTATTGTTTGAACTATTTTTGTTTTGTTAGAAGTGCATTTTTTTTCTTTGAGAATTAAATTGTTTTCTTCCATCACCAGTCGCAGTTTTTTAATTTCCTCTAAGATCAGTTGCTCAATGTTAATTTGTTTTCTGCGCGTTTAGTCTAAGCGCCGAGCTCGAATTTGTTTAATTCGGCGCAATGGTCTAACTCTAGACAGTTCTATTGGTATACTAGCTAAATTATCTGTTGGGTCACATGGTTCATCCGGAATAATTTCGCTTTCTGGTTGAGAAACTGTAAATTACAAATGTTTTTTGAAAATCGCCAATAAGCTGAACATGGTAGGCAAATAATGTTATACCAATAATCCCAGCCGTAGTAGTTGCAAAATTCATTGACGATACTGTAGAATTTATATGAATGGTATGATCACTTTGAAAAATATCTTGAAAAATTTCGAAATATTCCCATTTAATTCGCCCTCTACCAATAGAATGCTTATTTTCCAAAATAGTTTTATATGTATTTTGCATATATCTCATCTTTCTATCACATAATTCTCCACTAACATCATAATCTCGACTTTTCAAGGTCTGCGAAATCTTATCCCATAATGGTTTTTTTTAATTTTCGGATTACGAAAGTTCCTATATCCTTTCTTGTATTCTTCCAAATAAAGAAGAGTATTTGTTTTGTCCTATAAAAACGAATCTGTATTTAAAAAAAAAGTTTAAGCAAGCTCTACTAATAATTATATATACAAGTGCGAAATAAATACCTTTCGTAACTTCTACACAAGATTCATTAAAAAACATTGTATTCTACTTTATTTAAATTGTTTGTTATTGCCGTTAGTTTTAGGTTATGAACCAGATAGGGAATCAAGCGATTTCCCGCCTCAATTCTGTCCAACTCAGCAATGCTGAGTGAAGTCATCACATTTCAAACACCATGAGTTGTTGAATCATTTGATGAGATTCATCGTAAATTCAACACCTCCGCCCACCGCGTACCGCTTACTTAGCAAACCAGCTGCTTTGGTCGGATGAACGCGGCCAATGTATTCCTACTATTTTTTTATCTCAAATTATTTCTGTATATATTTTTTAATATAGAAAGTACCTGCATCGTTTGGTCGGAAAACAGTTTCGGAATATTTGATGATGGTGTACATGCTGTTTGATACAAAAAGCCATGGGCCGAATTGTGGTAAGGAACGCGTCTGTAGTACTTCTTTACAGTTAGCATGAATCTGATTAGATTGTTTTGCTCAAATCGCGCTAAACCGAATAGATCGCTAAACATGTATAGAGCATGTCTGGCTTTTTCGTAATAGTCTATTTCGAAAGGGTTGAAATGGTAGTCGTCTACTCTTAAAGCGATTTCTGGGATTCCTTCTCGTAACGCTTGTTCTACCTACAGGAATAACATGTATAATTAAGTTTTGTCACTGAAATTTGTGCAGTTATCTCCATTTCTGAGCAAGTATTATACAATGTATTAAAGCAACTCGATACTTCTGGTCAGATCTTCGAATCTTATCGTATAAATTCGCGTGGTGCAGTGCCAATCCGCAATAAATAGCAAACATCTCAAACGCGTCTTCATCTTCTTTATTAAACGACCCTGAGTGCTTATTGGCAGCACGCCGATAATGGACTACCGAATAAAAATCGGCATGCACAAAATAGTTTCGGTTTTATACCCAGTTATTTGATCTACAGTTCTGTTGAATCTAGGATCTTAATAGGCGTCGGTAATATTCAGTATTTCACCTGTCATTGCTCAGCAATCCCGTTTCCTAGCGGAAACCGTATTTCTTTTGTGTTCGCCTTGGAAGACTCATCCGTTAACGCAGAGGTTGGGTCCAATGAGTCTTCGATCCCAACATCAAAGATCGTCACGTATAATTCTTTGCTTTTTGCGTCCACTAGAAATAACGAGGCACGATCTGCATCCACTAAACGTTGCGCGAAATTCATTATTTTTATCACTAACGTGTCCATGCTCACCATATCTTGGAAAATCGATCTGGAAATCTCAGAAAATACCCAATCTCTTAATGGCTATTCTTTAATACTATAACATATTTACTTTCTTACGGAAAGTAATAATAATTCGATTTTCAACACAAATATATTTTGACATTCCCTGAATTTAATTTGTGGAAAGAATACGTATAAGAATGTTGTAAATATGATTTAAATTGGTTTAAAATTAAATCAGTCGTGTACTTGAAGCCAGAGTGAACGGACGTTTTTTACGTGAGCTCTGTGTGAATACATTTATTTGTAAACAAATAAATTTTTTGTCGAAACGTTGGTTTTTTCTCGTTCGGTGGTGTTTGTTTTGTAGTTTATTGAGGTCGATTTTCGTCTGAAATTATTCAGATTTCGAATTTTTCTCCGTAGTTTTGGCTACGTTTTCGTAAATCAGGTGGGTTCTACAAATTTCTTTTTTCGTTTTACCTGTCCGCGTTGGCGAACGGGGTGTTCGACGAAGGGGGTAACCCCTCCGTGTCTTATAATCCTACGAAGAAGTAGAAAATAATGAGCCAGTTGACGGTGGATTCCAGTCTCTGGTTCTTGGTCTTTAAAAAAAGATAGAACAGACTTTTTCAAGGTTAGTTCATTTTTAATATCAAAACAAATGTATGGTCTCGTTGGTGATGTACAGTCACATAAAAAAATCAAAGAGGGTTTGTTAGTAGAAACTTAATTTGGGAAACAAGCAGCTCGGCTTCTACAAATTACCATGTGCTCTGATTTTCCTGTGGAAGTTTCCTCACATTCGACCCTCAATACGGTTAAGGGTGTAATAACTTGCCGTGATTTGATGAATTGTAAGACCGATGAACTTTGTACCGAATTAAAATCCCAAGGTGTTTCTGAAGTCTGGCGGATCTCCCGCAAGGTCAATGGCGTAGTGGAAGACACTGCGTCCATTAATGTTTCTTTCTTATTGCATAAGTTGCCAGCCAAAATTCGAGTTTCCATGTACAGTTTGCCTGCCAGGCCATACATTCCAAATCCGATGCGGTGCTTTAACTGTCAAAAGTTTGGCATTCCTCAAAATTTTGTAAGAATAAGAAAGTGTGCATCTGCGGCAAAGCCCCGCATGAAGGAAGAGCGATGCACCGATCCGGTGAATTGCGTAAATTGTGGAGAGCAATCTCACTCTGTCGAGAAACTGCTTAAAATTCAAAGAAGAGTACGCAATAGTCAAATATAAAACTTTGAACAATTGTAGTTACCCGGAAGCTAGAGCTTTTATGCGCTTAAACACCCCAGCTCCTGGAATAAGCTTCGCAAAAGTCGCTGCAACCAGGCCTGCAACATCCATTCTATCTGTAAACGATATCCCATCATCTCATCCCTGAAATCAAGTAATTGGTTACAGAGGCTATCACCATCAACTTAGGCGCCATTATGAGCGCAGCATTGTCCTCCGCAAGCAAACCCACATGTTCATCTGCAAAACCGCCACTACCTACTGAACCAGTACCTGTACCAATACAGGTACATCCCAAACTCAAAAACTAAGTGTCATGTCATCTCCAGCTCCTGTTCTATTAGGATAGGAGACAAATATTTCCTTATCAGACTCAGAGTCAAGCGCTATGTCGACTGACAATGAGACTGTCAAAAATGCCCGAAAGCCCAAAGACAGACGTTTATGGGCTAAGAGGAAACCGAGGAAAACTTAACACTTTCCGAGTTTTCCTCAAAATTCAGTCTTTTCTTTCTGAATTTAATCTAAAAAAAAACTTTGTTTTCATAATTTTTTTCTTTTATTTTCTTTATTTCTTTCTCTTTCATTTCTTTCTCCTAATTTTTATGTCTAATTCATTTATCATTCAGTGGAACTGTCATGAAATAGTCAGCCACCTTGCCGAGTTAATACTTTTAAACTCTGGTCATAACCCCAGAGTTATTTGCATCCAAGAGAGTCACCTAAAACCTCTCCAGACCTTCAACATGCGGGGATATAATATTCTCCGCAAGGATTTTGATCCTGTTGTTCGTGCCAATGGAGGCGTTGCAATTATACTTGAGTATTCTGTTCCTTTTAAAGGCCTGATCTTTGTCCACTTCCTCTCTAGCTGATTCGTGGCGTAACTTTGTGTCTTCAATCGGCACTGATTTCGACCAAACTTTGCTTTGGAAGAAAATCAGACACATGAACGGCCGTAAGAAGAGTACCCATATTCCAATGCTCCAGGTCAATGGCCAAATACACACTATCAGGGATGAGATTTGTGAGATTTTAGCAAATCAGTTTGAGGCAGTCAGCAATTCGGACAATTATGTACTTCATTTTTTGCGCCCTAAAGCGTCTGAGGAGGTCCCACTAGACTTTGGCCCTAATAATACTGAGCTGTATAATTCAAGTTTTTCAATCGAAGAATTTGAATTTGCACTCTGTCGCACTGGCAATACTTCTGTCAGGCATGATGACATTGCTTACGCGACATCTACCCGACCGTTTCAAGATAAGACTAGTGGAGTTTCTTAATCACTTTTGGGTCCAGAATGTTTATCCAGACGCCTGGCGTGAAGCTGTTATTGTACCGATCCTCAAGAAGGGCAAAGATGTTTCCTCCGCATCTAGTTAAAGCCATCTGTCTAAAATATATGAGCGCATGGTCAATTTCCAACTCAACTGGTATCTGGATTCCCAGAATCTCATTAATAACCATCAATGTGGCTCTCGTCAGTACCACTCTACTACTGAACCGCATGTATACCTGACAAACGCCATTCAATCTAGCATCTTAAAACGCAACCATTTGGTTGCAGTGTTTTTTGGTCTAGAGAAAGCGTTTGACATGACCTGGAAATATGGAATTTTACGAAAATTGCACATCTGGGGTTTACGAAGTCACCTGCCTCAATTCGTAGAAAACTTTCTTTTGCGCCGTTCATTCAGAGTCCGTGTTGGAGAAACTCTCTCTTCTTCGCGAACATTGCAAAACGGAATCCCACAGGGCTCTTCCATTAGTGTAACTATATTCTTGATAGCAATCAATGACATTGTTTCTGACATTCCCAATTCTGTTTATTACTGCCTTTATGTCGACGACCTAGCGATCTTTACGTCATCCCAATCTCTCGCTCACTGTCAAGAGAGATTACAGCAGGCGGTTGATATTGTTTCTTTGGCTGCAACAGATAGTGGTTTTCGTTTCTCTACGGAGAAAACCTGTGCTATCGACTTCTGTGGACTACGTAAAGCACACAACTGTCCTGCTGTGTCGCTTTACGGCAGATATGTGCGGATTGTGGATGGGGTGAAGTTCCTAGGTGTTATTTTCGACAGACGTTTCCTATGGCGTAAACAAATCGAGACTGTTTCTGCGCAGTGCCGAATGTCATTGAATGCTATCAAGTGTATTGCCTCCACAAAATGGGGAGCCGATAGGGACTCTCTGCTACGACTTTATGTCAGTCTGGTTCTTTCCAAGATAGACTGCTATCATGGTAATAACTGAATGTATTGCTAGCTATAGATGTACGTTTATGTGTTTCAATATTATTACAATAAGTGAGTTGAAAAGCATTATCTTTTCACAGAAAAAAAAAAACATAGTGTTGATGAATTAGGAATAAATATATTACAGAAATACTTTTATTTAGTTGGTTATACACTACTTGACGTTATCAATAAGTCTTTAAAATCGGGTATTTTTCCCGAAAAGTTAAAGCTTTCAACAATAACCCCTGTCCCAAAAATCAGTGGAACTAATAAAATTGAAGAATTCCGTCCCATTAATGTTTTGCCTACATGTGAAAAAATATTAGAACTTGTAGTCTCTAAACAGTTGTGTTCATATTTTAATAGCAATAAGATATTAGTTAGTGAACAATCAGGGTTTCGTAATAATCACTCATGTGAATCTGCCCTGAACTTTGTAATCAATGTTTGGAAACTTAAGCTAGATGAAAACAAGATGATATGTGCTATATTCCTAGACCTCAAAAGAGCTTTTGAGACTGTTGAAAGAAATATTCTGTTATTAAAACTTAAGAAATATGGTGTGTGTAGTTCGGCTTACAATTGGCTACAAAGTTACTTATCCAATAGAACACAATGTTTAAGAATCGGTAATATTAAATCAGAGCCAATTACAAATGATATGGGCGTGCCACAGGGCAGTGTACTGGGCCCTCTACTGTTCCTGATATACATTAACGACTTTCCCAATATATTAATTAATTGTAAAATACAATTGTTCGCTGATGACACCTTATTATATTATGCTAGTAATAATATTCAAGATATTTTTTCTATTGTTGATAATGAACTGGGTATTGTCAAAAATTGGAAGTGCCTTAATAAATTAAAGTTAAATGTAAGTAAATGGAAATACATGCTACTATGTCCTGATAGTTCATATATAGAAGTGAAAAATAATTCCAATTTTCTCCTTTATATAGGTACTGTTAACTAAGAATTAGTTGAAGAAATAAAATACCTAGGCGTTATTATAGAAAGAAAATTAAAATTTCATAATCATGTACAATATATATGTAAAAAAATAGCAAAGAAACTAAATTTTTGGAATTGGATTTGTCAAAACTTATCTATATGGTGTAGACACATAATTTACAATACGATTGTTGTACCTCATTTTATCTATTGCAGTACTAAGTAGTATATAAATGGGGGTTCTAACTCAAAAAAACCTGAACGTACCCCGTTTTTCGCTAGAAATACCGTGAAAATGCCCATAAAAGAGTACTTTTGCCCTATTTTTACGGTTTTTCGCTAGAAAATACCATGAAAATGCAGTTAAAAGAGTACTTTTGCCCTATTTTTAGTAAAATGTACAAAAAGTGTAAATTGACAACCCTGAACGTATTGACCAATTTTTTCCCTAATAAATGGAGAATAAAAACGAATTAGCGAGTATGCTAAATAGTAGTAATTCACAATTTAGAAAATTGTCAGAGTTGGAAAATAAAACGTATAAAATCGAATATTTTGAGGTAATTGAAGGAAAGTATGGTGAGCAAATAATAGTTGGTATAGATGTAGGTAGGTAGGTAGGATTAAAATTTAAAGGCGTATCAGCCTCTTGGGCTATTCACGCCATAAACTAAATAATGAAATAAACTAACATTTTAAAATATATGTAAAAATAATATTGTAAGCTTAAAATCTATTAAATGTAAAATATTAATTAAGAGGATTTAAAAATGTTTATAAAAATGAATAATGTACATGCTTAAAATTGTAAAAATTAAAGTTATTGTAAAATATTATTGAATGTAAAAAAAAAAAACGTGTATAAATAAAATTAATGACAAAACTAGCACTTTTAAATAAAGGCAAATAGACCTGTATTCCTGAGGAACAGCACGACTCTGTCAATGAGTGTCGAATGGTCACCAAGGGCCACCGACAGGTCAAGTGGCAGACCCGCCCTGTTTCGCTGCTCGGTAAACTGGGAGCACTCCAACAAAACGTGCGCCACTGTCAAAGCAGTGTCACACGTTTCGCACATCGGAGCCTCATCACGGCGCAGAAGATGACCATGCGTCCACCAGGTGTGCCCTATTCGGAGTCTCGCCACAGCGACCTCCTCCTTTCGGGATGCCCTATGGGAAGAATCCCATGGCCTTACGTTGTGCTTAACATTTTTAAGCTTGTTGGAAACTATATGACTCCACCTTTCCTGCCACTGATCCATGATCCGATGCTTAAAATAACTTTTGAGGTCATCAGCAAGCACCCGATCACAATCAGTGGTGGCCTTGAACAAAGCTCGCTTAGCTGCTGCATCAGCTGCTTCATTCCCGCGAATAAAAACATGACTCGGTACCCAAATAAAGCGCACGATAGACCCTTTTGACTATAGTGTCATCAAGGTTGCTTGTATCTGCTGCAAGAGAGGATGTTTAGGGTACAAAGAATCAATCGCTTTCAAAGCGCTCATTGAGTCTGACACAATAACAAAAGAATTACGTGCGAGTCTGCAAATATAGAGAAGTGCTTGGTAGAGTGCATACAGCTCTGCCGTGTATACGGACGAGAGTTTGTGAAGACGAAACTCACATGCAACCTTGTCGTTGCTCTTCGAACCGTCGGTGTAAATGCGAATCCATTGCCGATAGTTGGCAATGATTCGAGCAAACTCACGTTGGAACAGAATGGGTGGAGTAGAGGATCGATCTAGCTTTGAAAGCGCTTAGTTGGTGTTCGGACGGGAGAATGTCCATGGAGGAAAGGGGCTGAAAGCAGTGTCTGGGGTTGAGAGAAGTTCAAAATTAACTTCTCCAAAAGTATTGCGAGATCTGATAGAAAAGGAACCCACCGAACGAGCCCTTCTGTCATAAATCTCCGCAAACTGTTGACCAAAGACAGTGTCGAAAACCAGGTGATATGGTTTCGACTTCATGGCTGCCGTGTAGTTCATGGTCAAAAGCCTGCGACGATCATACAGAGAAGGCTCGCCAGCTTCGCAAAATACACTTGGTATTGGACTGGTACGAAAAGCACCAGTAGCTAGACGAATACCAGTATGGTGTATCGTATCAATCGCTTTGATAACGGATGGCCTGGCAGAAGCGTAAGCGATACAGCCGTAGTCCAGCTTGGAACTTAACAAAGCCCGATACAGGCGCAGCATAGAAATTCTATCGGCACCCCAGGATTTGGAAGAAAGAACTCGCAACAAATTTAGAGAAAGCCGACATTTTGCCTTCAAAGCCACAACATGGGCACGCCAGTTAAGCTTCTTGTCAAATAGAGGACCAAGAAAACGGACAGTTTCCACAAATGGAAAATCAGTACCGTTGAGAGAGAGAACAGGATCTAAGTGAAGGTGACGGCGTTGAAAAAAGTGAATGCACTCTGTCTTGGCTGCAGAAAATACGAAACCTTGCTCAGTAGCCCAGGTATGAAGACGATTGATTGTTAACTGCAGCTGACGCTCTATGGAAGCCATATTGCGAGAACTGCAGAAAATCGCCAAGTCGTCCACGTACAGGGATCCCAGCACAGGTGAACGAATACACTGAGCAACACTGTTGATGGCCACGGCAAACAACGTGACACTCAGAATAGACCCTTGGGGTACTGTTTTCTTGAGTAAAAATGTTGGAGAGGTCATTTCCCACCCGAACTTGAAACTTCCTTAAGGAAAGAAAGCTTTCAAGAAATATGGGAAGATTACCTCTCAAGCCCCAGGAGTGTAAAGTGCGCATAATACCAAAACGCCAAGTGGTATCATAGGCCCGCGCAATATCAAAAAACACAGCTACCATATGTTGCTTGTTGAGAAAAGCATCCCGGATGGTTGATTCAAGTCTTACCAGGAGGTCTGCAGTGGAACGGTAAAGGCGGAAGCCGCACTGGATGTTATCCAACAGGTTGTTTGATTCCAGGAACCAAACAAGACGCCTGTTGATCATGCGTTCCATGAGCTTGCAGACACAACTGGTAAGCGAAACTGGGCGATAGCTAGATGGCAGTGTTTTGTCTTTTCCAGGCTTTGGGATTGGTACAATAATCGCATCATGCCATGGTGTTGGGCATATACCGGAAAACCAAATGCGATTATACATTTGTAAAAGAAACGTTTTTCCAGCAGGATCCAAATGGCGAAGCATCTGGTAGTGAATAGAATCAGGTCCAGGAGCGCTGTTGTGCGAACCTGAAATCGCACTTTCAAGTTCATCCACACTAAAAGAAAGATTGTAGATTTCGTCGCCCGGAGTGACAAAATTGAGACTCTGACGTTCCAAGATTGATTTTCGAGCGAGGAACTCAGCTGGATAGTGATTGGAACTTGAAGTATCCGCGAAAGTGGATGCTATAATATTAGCAACATCAGACCGACAGGTAATTATATTGCCATTGATTTTTAGGCCAGAAACAGTGCTAGATTTTGAGCGGCCAGATTTTTTCTGACCTTCTCCCATACCATTGAAACTGGAGTGGAGGTTGTAATGGAAGAAATGTATTTCTGCCATGACGCTTTCTTACTCTTCCGAACAATACTTCTAGCTTTTGCCTTGGCTTGGAAGTAATGGATCATATTCTCGGTGGTTGGATATCGCCTGAAATGGCGAAAAATACGTCGTTTTTCTCGGATAGCAATCTTGCACTCATCGTTCCACCAGGGAACGGGTATTCTATTAGAATGAATAGGTGTTAGAGGAATACTCTCTTGTGCAGCAGACTTGATTGCATCCGTGAAATACCGAACATGGTCGTCCACGTCAACGAAATCATTTTCACCAAATAAGGCCAACTCCGAGAACAGATTCCAATCTGCTCGCTTTAAAGCCCATTTCGGACAACGAGCATCAGAATCTGAGCTCTGCAGAACTTTCAGAATGATCGGAAAGTGGTCACTTTGATGCAAGTCTGAGTGCACATGCCACTCAAACAACGGAGCTATTGCTGCAGAACAGATCGTTAGATCAATCGCAGTGAAAGATCTCCACGCGGCAGAAAAATGTGTCATACTACCATCATTTAAGATGGCATGTGTACTTGCGGTGAATAGGTGTTCCAAGCGTCTACCGCGTTGATTAATCGTACCTGATCCCCATTCAGGATGATGAGCGTTGAAATCGCCCATAAGAATGAATGGAGCAGGCAATTGATCAATCAATTCAACGATATCACGCATATCGACATTGTCGTTTGGAGGAAGCTAGATAGAACATAAAGTGCCCAGAAAAGGAATAGCAACACGGACAGCAACAGCTTGTAATTCAGAATTCAAAGCAATCTCCTCACAATACACATTTTCGCGAACCAGAATCGCTACTCCACCACGAGCTTGGCCATCAGTAGGCACATCAGTACGAAATACTGAGAAGCCTCGTAATGAAACAGCTCTGGTGTCTTGAAAATGTGTTTCTTGTAAGCATATGCAAGAGGGAGTCTGCTCGGCATTGAGAGCTTTAAATTCCTCATAATGGCTGTAGAAACCATTACAATTCCATTGTAGTATGGGAGGCATTATTGAGATATGGAAGATATTTCTCGCTCTGTCCTAGAAAGTTTTATAGTTGTTACTTCCATTGGAGAAGAAGATCTTGAAGAATGATATCCCTTCTTTTTCGGAATTTTGGTGATGGCGGAACTTGAAACATTCGATGTTTCTCGAACCTCCATTGTTTGTTTTTTGGAAATAATTTTCGGCGAAGTGGAAGGACTTGCCTTTAAATGTGTAATTTTGATCTTCGGTTTGTTGCTAACTTTCATCTTAGATTGACTTATAATTTTTGTTGATGGATTCGAGATTGATTTTAAATTTTGAGTAACACTAGATTTAGGACTGGTAATTTTAACAACAGAAGGCAAAGTTGGAATAGTTGTGGAAATAATAGTTGAAGGTAGGCTATCGGTCTGAACGGCAATAGATTTTTTTATGACTGGTGTTGCAGCAATGGTTGCGAAAGAACGGTTAAACACAGGACTGGCTTGCGTTTTGAATTTCTTCCGGGCATCGCAATATGAAAGTTTGTCTATAATTTTGATTTCAATAATCCTTCTCTCCTCCTGATTGCGTGGACAATCGGAAAAGAAAGAAGGATGATTGCCAGAACAATTAACGCAACGGGCCGGACCTTTACACTCCTCGCCCAAATGCTCCTGCTCACTGCACCGTGGACACACAGCCTGTGCGTCACAACGGGATGCAGTGTGCCCGAACTTTTGGCATTTGAAACAACGCATTGGCCGAGGAAAGTGCGGTCTCACCGAACAACTGTGGAACCCAACTTTAATCCTTTCTCGAAGCTTATCCAGCGCGAAAGTCAAAACTACAGATGTGGTATTCTTTACCTCACCGTTTTTCTTGGTAGTAAGTCGTCGACAAGTAACTACACCTTGACTCGATAGCTCTCGCGTACACTCATCCATCTCAACATATAACAGGTCGTAACACGATATTACGCCCTGACACCTGTTGAGGGATTTGTGCGCTGTCACTACAATTGGCATGCCAAATAAAACGGTCGATTTTAATAATGCCTTCGTTTGAGTTGAATTTGCCGTTTCAACTAGGAGGGTACCATCGCGAAGCCGTTTGGTGGATTTTGGTTCTCCACCAGCCAACTCGTTCAGGGACCTGGCTAAGCCAAAACAAGAGACTTCAGAAATAGATTTTCCTTCTTCAGTCCTTTTAACAATAAGAAATTTGGGCGAAAATTTATTTTCGCCCTTCAGAAAACTTTCTCCCTCGTCCGATAACGGACGAGATCTTTTTGGGGGAGGGGCCCCCGGGGTTTTTATTTTGTTTGCCATAAAAAAATAGAACGTTTCATCACCTGGTCTCCCCACCCACCACGGAGCCACAATTTGGGACGTCACACCACAAACTGGTGTGATCGCCAGGGCTAACCAGGAGATATAGTCCCCCTCACCTGGCAATAAGCTTCAGAACGCTGCGAGCCACTCTCTCCAACGTCTGAAGACTTACCTCCAGGGTCGTGGGACTCACCTTACCGGTACACAGAACGTAACGGCAAGCCGATTGGTCAGATGGGGTTAGTATCTGACCACCCGTTTTGCAAGAATCCGAAGCCAAAGAGGTGTGTTGCGAGTAAGCTCAACCACCAGGATCATCTTCTCCTTCCTTACGGGTCTCCACGCACGGCAAACACGCGGGTGAGCAAAAGAAAAGGAAATAAAGGTCCGCAGAAGATTGGCCCACTAATCTTCCGGTATATATACAGGTTGAACTGTGTGTTTTTTACGAGGTACCTTCCTCGCCCATTGGTCGCCTCTTACGACCAGCAGAGGTGCTGCGGGTGAATTCTAACCCCCACCCGCAGGGGGCTAGTTGGTATAGAGAATTTTAAAATATCATTACCTGAACGGTATAATAGATTTATACCAAGTATTGAGAAGTTGAACAGTAATCCTCATAGTTTAAAATATAACGGTAAGAAAAAAATAGGTACTAGAGAGATGCATGATATAGAATTTGTTTAAACGAATAGTTAAAAATATAAAAAAAAATAAGTAAAAAATAAAATAAATAAATTGCTTAAACAAAATAAATATATAAATTAGCTAAATATAATTAAATATAACAAACAAAATTATAATTATAAGACGATTCAATTGGTTCTAAATGGTATAATGCATCTCTATTCACAAATAAAATATTTAATATCCAGTAAAGAAGTAGAAGTAGTTATTGCTCCATGTTATACAACAACAATTAAAGGTTTAACTACTATTAATAAACAAGACATGTTTGATGGCTGGGGCACTGAGAATGTTTTAGATGAAAAGGGATATTTTTCCATTACTGTACCACCAAAAAATATTTTCGGTGTATTTGAAACATATAATAAAGCTATTTTACGTATCACTCAGGAACTACAACTACTTAGAGCAACCGATGAATCAAATTGTTTATTAGCACCTGTGACATTAATAGGCAATTTGCAAATTAATATTTCAGAAGTATATTGGAGTATGCCACTAGTAATTCCCACATTAGAAAAACAAATAGGAATTAGTAATCTTATAGCTTCAAACCAACAGCAAATAATAAATTATAATTCATGGACTTATGAATGTAATCCTACAATTCCTAAAGATGTGATGAAATATACATGGCGAGTAGCAACCCTAGCAAAACGTCCAAAATATTTTATCATAGCGTTTTCTAAAAATCGTGATACAGATGTAACTGTAGATAATTCAAAATTTGATTTTATTGACCTGCATGATATAAAAGCATTATTAAACAACGATGGCTATCCACAGGAAAACTTAATGTTAGATACTGACCACAATGACTATAGTAGTGTATACACAATGTTTAAAAACTTTCAAAAGACATATTTCCTTAATAACAAACATATTAATGCACCTATTGTTTCTAAATATGAGTTTAATAAAAACTATCCAATATTTGTTATAGATTGTTTATATCAAAACGAGACCATAAAGGAATCAATTACAGATGTAAAGATTGACTTTCAGTTTAATAAAAAGTTTCCAGAAAATACTATTGTACACTGTCTGATAGTTAGTGATACAAACATAAAATATAGTAGCTTGACAAACACGGTAGTAAAAGACTTTTAATCGCTAATAAATGGAGTTTAAAATTAAAAAAGTAGGAAAAGGTTTAGAGAATATAACTATAGAAGAAGAGGAACAAAATAGATATAAATATTTCCCCAACACTATAAGATGTATAATATGTGGACCATCAAATTGTGGTAAAACAAACATTATATTACAAATGTTAACAGATACGCATAACGGTTTAATATATCAAAATATATATGTTTATTCAAAATCATTACATCAACTAAAATACAAATATCTTGAAGAGTTTGTAAATGAAATGAATAGTCATTTGAAAAATCGTATAGGCTTTTACAAATTTGAAAATGCTGAAGACGTTACACCTGCAGAAAATGTAAAACCTAATTCAGTAGCAATATTTGATGATATTGATACAAGAAAAATAAAAATACTTGAAGATTACTTTAGTAGAGGTAGACATTATGGTCTTTGTTGTATATGCACATGTCAAACATTATGTCGCATACCGAAACAGATGGTCAGAGGTAATGCAAACTATATTATACTTTGTCACTTTAATGATACTACTAATTTAAAACATGCATATAATGATTTCGCTGGCACGGATATGAGTATAGAAAAGTTTAGAGATCTTTGTAATTTTTGTTGGAAAAAGAAATATGATTTTCTAGCCATAAATATGGAGAAAGATATGGCAAATGGTAAATATAGCCGTCGCATTAATGAAAACATTTTATCTTAACTACATTAATTTTATTTAAATATTTTAATTTAAATATCTGCAATTATTTTTTATATCTATTATTTTAATATTATAATTCAAATATCTACATTTATATTTTATATATCTATTTAAATATTTTAATTTAAATATCTACAATTATATTTTATATCTATTATTTAAATATTTTAATTGAAATATCTACAATTATATTTTATATCTATTATTTATGTATTTTAATTTAAATATCTACAATTATTTTTTATACATATTGTTTAAATATTTTAATTTAAATATCTACAATTATTTTTATATATTTATTATTTAAATATTAATATATCTACAGTTAACTTTTATTAATAGAATAGTGACCCCATGGTAATGTGTCAAACCAATTTTCTAGTATATATCTTTTATTATCGGCAGGATTCAGAGCAATTTTATTTTGATTGATGGAATAAATATCATGCTTTACACTTCTGATAGTATTCATTGTTCTGGACTTCTTCTCGCTATTAAATAAACAGTTTTTATAATCGTCAATAGTAATATTATTCTTAACTACATTTTTCTTGGTACCTTTTGCCTTCTTTTGAACTGTTTTACCTAATAAATCAAACGCATACATTTTTGCCTTTAAGCCAACAAATTCTGTCATTGGAGAGCCCATATTTAAATCTTTCATTTTTCCAAGTACCTTTTTGTTCACTATGGGTATGTTATATTTATTATCAACAGGATAGTCGGATGTATCAAAGTGATCTATCATATGTTTCATGTCTTCATAAAAGTCTTCCGTGATAATATTATAAATATAGGAATCCGTATCTTGATAGAGTACCTCTATATTATGCTTATATTTTTGTTTCATAACATTATTATGGAAATCATACATTAACTCTTTTGATATATCTAATATAGTCAAACCAATGTAAATTGGTTTGTTGAATGTTATTTTAGTTTTATTCATATGTATGGCCACAAGATTTTCAGTAAAGATGTTTCTATGTTTAAAGTTTGGTTTGCTTATAAGCTTTTCACTTTTTTTAGCATTTGGACATAGTATTATGTTTACATGTTTTCTAATGTTTTCCATAGACTTTCCAAATATGCTGTTATTTATTAATTTATAAAAGTCCTTTTCGAATTCACTACTAGCTTTCTTTCTCATTTCCGTATTCAAGTCTATATAATTCTTTAACCAATAAGATTGTTTAAAACTTATTACTCTGTGTACCTGTTTTAATACCATTCCCTTTGATAGATATTGTTTCAAGCTTCTTTAATGTAAAACATTTTTTTTTGTTATCCAATGTAGTTAGTAATTTACATTGATTAGATCCTGGTGGATATTTGATTCGGGTGCCAGTGGTAAATCTTTATGTAAATCATGTAACTCCATGGGATATTCTAAATCAACTTCAGCAATATATCCTTCATTTGCATCATCCGCTAGATTTAAATTAATATTTTTACTGGCCCATTCAAAACTTGCATATGGCATCTTCTGCGACATTGCCCAACCATATAAATTATTGGCATCTAAATACATTAAATAATTAGATGATTTTGCGGGGTCATAATCTTCCATGTATTTATTATTTGCCTTTACATAACGCTTACAACACTTGGCTATTCCTTCTCTAATACCTTCTTCAATCATTAAAATCATATCATAGTCAGATTTTAAGTCTAATTCCTGTTTTGTATATTTTAACATTGCATCCCATGTTAGTCCAGGTGTTGTAAAGTACCATGCTGGGTCTAATTTGTATAAATTATAGCATATTAATCTGAAATTCTCAAATATATCCGCCAAAAATAATACATCTGTTTTTACATACAAGTCATGAAGATCTCCTAGATTTTGCATATTAAATTTATTCCATACATTTAATACATGTTCATAGTCTGTATCACTTATGTTTGAATCGTTTAGTTCGCTATAAAATTCCGATTTAGGTGGAACACTTGTCTCTGTAAATCTTGACCAAGAATCCATGTATTCACAGCATTATGCTAGTTTCTTAGTTACATAGTCAACCTCATCTTCTTTAAAGTATTTAGTCAATGATGTTTTTTGTTCTTTTTTTAAATTCTTTGCAAGATTTTCCAAACCACTCGACATAAATTTAAATGAATCCACAAATCTAATTTGTAGATCATCTATATGTTTAGTATAACTTATATACCGTTCTTCATTACATGGGATTAAATCTATTTCTTGGTCATCATAAGCAAGTTCTTTGCTAAGTAAATGTGAATCTTAACCGGACAAGTTATGGAAAAATACAGGCACAAATTTAGGAGTTTCGCATTTTAAATTACAAATATTACAAAGAGGTGCTATATATTTTCCAGTCAAATGATCATAATGGCGTACTTATTTATTTTTTTCTGTATAGCTACACTCACATAAAGTACAATTATTATTAGTATTATATTGTTCTATTTCTGTATTGGTAAGAGGTAACATTTCCTCAATTTCATTATAATAGTTACCAATTTCCTCTACTTCTTGTCTAATTCTATCCATAAATACTTTTGCGGCATTAGGACCTCTATATACAACAGGCGGCTTATATTCTTTATGTATGTATTCTACATAATAACAAAAACCTGAAGGTTCATGTTTTTCGTATCTATGTGTGTATGATTTGTTATTTGATGGTGCACATGTTTGAATTTTTTTTGTTAGACATTCAAAGTCTGCATATATATACACAAATGAAACTTTCAATGTATTTCTATAATTTTTAAACTGGATTTTCTCAGTTTCACTTGGCATAATTACTTTTACTGAATCTTTGGTTTTACAATCAACTTTGTGAATGTTTAACTTATACTCTGAATTAAAAAATAATAAACATCGATCACAGGGATACTTTGAACCTTCATACTTAGATTATTGAGATCCCACTAATCGTGACATACTTTTTATCCAGCAATAGTGACTATTCTTATCCTCCTTTATATACAACAAATTTATATGTTGATCTTTCTTGTCTTTTGTTACATATACTGGAAATATTATTTCTTGCTCATCAAAAGAATATACATTTACAGAGATATTACTCTGCCTTTCAAATTTCCTAATATCTTTCAGTGCCATAGGAAATCGAATATCATTAAACATTGTTTCAACTTGATCTATATATTTATTATAGGTTATTAATCTACAAGTATTGATATCTACTGGATGTAATAATGATAATAATGACCACATAAAATACTTGTCGTCGTTATTTTCCACATTTACAACTGCTTTCTTGTCTTGTATCCATTTTGGTAGTGCCACATGAGAAGATCCACGTAATGAAACATAGTTATTAATTCGCAGCTCTATAGAATTTACACTATATAAAACCCAACCGGATCCCTTTCTTTCAAATTCCTCCACTTCAGCAAGTAATTTATCTTCTGCTTCAGCATAGTATTCTTCTAGGTCTGTACTATCAAAAATGGCTACATTGCGTGTTTTAAAATTTTGTTCTTCAATAATTTCAGATTCAATGTCAAGCTGCTTATAGTTACAAAATAATTTCAAGTTTACCTTAAGATTATTATCAACCAACTTTTCTTGTATTTTATTTAATAAAGTATATTTAATATGTGAAGCCGTAAATAGAGGTTGATGATAATAAAGCATTATATAGACTTTTACCACTTTTTTTATTCTAGTTGCACGTAGCACAATCAATGAACAAGACACAATATAATTAAACCTACATAATAAACATTCGATTAGATCATCATATTATTACGTGACCACTGGCAGTACAGGCTTGTCCCAAACGTTTCGGCACAATGGTGAAAGGGGTTGGAACCCCTCCCACGGTGATATATAATAAACAGTACTCACATAGTTATGGTAGCTTTATCAAGGTCATATTAGCGATACTTACGGGGGTGCTTCGCACCCTCACCTGCCAGTTAACAAGACTCGCCAAGAGACCCAGCTCGGAAATACCGCACCCGTTTGTCATAGCATTTCGTCTCGGTTGGTCCTGCATGGCCAGTAGTCCATAGCTACTTGTCTTCCAGAACCTTCACAACCGGGAGTCATTACCTGAAACTCGACCTAATATAGGGCATAATGGCTACTCTATTCTGATTGGGTCCATTTAGCACTAAGGCGCCCCAACTACTCTATTTTGATTGGGTCCATTTAGCACTAAGGCGCCCCAATCAGTTCGTTCAACCTGCATCCCCGGGAACCGTGTCGTGTCCCCACCCACCGGCGGTTCTACGCACATCGGTCCTCAGACAGGATATCGTAGGAGCAGTATACCGACGCCAAAAGCCTAGCTTTCTTCTCAACTGGGGCTCCGTGGCCAACGGCAGCCCCAGGAGGCAGCCGCAGGGTTGATCAGACCCATGCCAAGCGGTCAGTAGCAACTGTCAGCTACGACAGTTGACCGACCGTAGGATCAACTGACCAGAACGCATCCTTTCGGACACGTTCCTTGGGCTCTCCGAAGAGACCCCGCCGTATGGGACGTCTCCCATACTGGAAATTGCTAGGAGAGAATGGCAGTTCATACATGATTTACATACATAATTGCATACATAAACAAATCAATGGTGCACCATGATAACATAAATATACATAAAATACATAAAATGCCAAGGCCCTAAATACGCCTATCGTTGGGCGCCGTTGTTCATACTGCATCTGAAACAAACCTCATATTTTCTATTAGTTACAATTCAGTATCGATCTATTCTCTAACGCTACCAAACCACGACTGCCAGCGTCTCTGTATTATTATTATTACGTTACGTTCATAATATCCAATATTAATTATAACGTGTTTATTTTATAACATCATCATCACCATTTAATATTTAAATAGATATTACATTCATAACATGATCTATCCTGACAAATAGAGGCAAGAAATATTGAAGGGTCTCTTATGTTAGTTTTATTATTTATATGATATGTGGCCAACCTATTTTGAAATGCAGTTTCAACCTCTACAATTCTACAATTTTGATTAAATAAATGTTTATTACTTCTAAAATGTTCTGCACGTTTTTCTGGATCATAATATGTACTACAACCTTAACATTTTACTTTCGCAATTCTGATAGGCTTAGGTGCACTAAATAAATCATCTTCAAACGGGAATTTATTTAAATAAAATATTAATTCAGGTTTATTCATTCTATAATAACCTTTAATTCCATTTTGTTTACACATCTGTCGTAATTCTTTAATTGTGTTGATCTCCATTTATTACAAAACAAATTTGTTAATATTTTCGTAAATGTATATTTTTAGACTTGTGACTACGAAGATATGATTTTAAAACAAATCTTCCACATTCACATTCCACTTTTTCTCTAAGTTTATTTTTATTTGTGAAATAATAATTACTCATACAAGTTTTGCATCTTGCATTATATTCCTCTTTATTTTTATGAAAATTATTAACGTCTTTAGTAATATTGCAAACACTACAAAGTTTTGTCATTTATTAATAAAAAAAATCCGTATTAGTTAGTCTTTAATTTTACTTTTCTTAGATCTTCTTTAACAATATAATCTTCAATATTTATTGCTTCCCTTATTTCTCTATAAGCGTAAAAATCTAGAAACTCTTTCCATAAACGGTCATATTCAGGTTTTCTATGTTGTGTGAGCGGTTCGTCCAATAATTTACAAATATAATATTTATGACTTATAGATCTATCTGGAACTGACTTATACATATAAGAAAGAAAATATGTATATTTTTCAACTAACATTTGTTGATCATTTGCATTAAAACCATATACATTGTGATTTGGATTAACCGTCTCTTTTTGTTCACGTAGTAATTTTACCAAATATTTGATTTTATTACATGGCATTGTAAAATATTTTTTATTTGATTTAGTTATTATATAGAACCCACAATTGTCACAAGAAGGTATTTTATCATTTCTTCTAAATGCACACTCTAAACATTCTCTACATATATAATAATCTGGACCATCCATTTATAACAAAATAAATTTGTTAATTTATTACAGCATCTTTTTCTATCCATGTATTATGAGTGTTATCAAACCCTAACCATTTAACAAACACTTTATTACCTTTACGTCTTATTACTTTCTCTACTAGGAAAACATTCGGGTACTTTGTTTTACTCATTTCTTGTTCATAGAAACAACCTTCTATTAATTTATTTTTATAGTCCTTAATATGATATGTAATAGGGTCAGATTATATTATTTTACAAACGGTAAATATTTCATTCGACCAATTTGGTGTATAACCTTTCGCAAAAATTGTTTTATACCTTGATATTCTTACTTTGTCATTTATTTT
The DNA here is from genome assembly GCA_944738965.1 of Nebria brevicollis. NCBI lineage: Eukaryota > Metazoa > Arthropoda > Insecta > Coleoptera > Carabidae > Nebria > Nebria brevicollis. The sequence goes on along the minus strand of OX122909.1, from coordinate 3,350,784 downwards.
AAACTTGGGAGGTTTAGTAGGTACTGTTTGAGCAAAATTTGTTTTTAAAGATTTCTCATTTTCTTTCACTGAACCTTGTACAGGTGTCACTTTAATTGTGCTATGTATAGTATTGTTATATTCTTCTACTATTTGAGGTAGCAAATCGAACCATTTGTAATTACCGTTTACAGTGAATCGCTTCCACATTTTTGATGATGCTTTTACTTCAGAGTATGTTGAATAATGATTAATTTTATTGTCATGCATTAATTGCTGAAAGATTTTATTATAAAATTCAAGTCCACGGTCAGTTTGTAGATGTGTTGGACTTCGGTTAGTTATAATCGATTTAAACGCTTTAGATATACTTTATCCAGTTTTATTTTTAATTGGAATAGCCCATGCAAATTTAGAAAATACATCAATAACTGTCAAAATATGTTTATATCCTTTATCCTGATTTGTAATCATTTCAACTAAATAAGCCTGCCATAAATCATCAATTGCTATTGTTAAAACTTTACGTCTCTGAAAATTACGCCTAAATGGTTTATGTATTTCATCCGCGATATCTTCTTTAATACCATCACCTATTTTTTTTTATAAATGAACATTTATTTGTATTACAAACTACACATTCCCCTTTTAACATTGGCTGACCTTTTTTAGATGTTGTTCTAGTCACATTCTTAGTACCTGTCTTTGTCTTACATTTAACACAATACTCACTCATTTATTACATAAGAAATCTACTGATGCGTAATAATTAATTCAACACTTATATTGGCCCATGAAACATTATCAGTACTTATAAATCGTTTAAATCTAAGTTTTTCACGTTTTTTCAACTCGAAGCCATCCGGTAATGTTTTAAATTCTCTATCATTAACATGTATTCCACTGCATGCACCTTCTGGGAATATTGTTAACTTTTCAATTTTTATGTTAAATGGTAGACGATAAATAGTATCATTAGATATACTATATTCACGTATATAGAAACCGTCTTCATCAAATTTGTTATATCGTAATTGAATTGGTATTGACAGCCGTTTAAATTGATTTTTAATATGATTATCCAATTCTCTAAATATAGTGGTAAGGCTCTGATTTATCAAAGACTTCGTATTTTCATTAATTAATTTACCCATATCATTTGTTTTAATTTTTATGTCAGTTTCAATTTTTATCATACTATCTAATATTAATTGGTCAACATAATATTTTTTACATGCATCATTCACATTTTCAGACATTCCCACATTACATAATTTCTTGTTTTGTATATCATAATGACCATCATCTGTTAACTTAAACCCTATTCCAGGAACACCTTTAACATTATTATTTTCTAGATATTCATCACTATCTCCAAATTTATTTAGTACCATTTAAGAGTAAAAAAATTAATACCGCTACCATACCTCTCATGTAATTCCTCCTCTATATTTATTATTTCATTTTGAACGTTATCGTTACCAGCTAGTTTTTCCGCTTTTAGATACTCTAAGCGATCTTGTAATTCTTTAGGATCATCCCAATACACATATTCTTTTTCTTTTGTATTATATTTTTTAAATAAACCTTTCCCAGATGACGTTGATGGTATAGGTCTATTTTTATCAAATTCAGCTTGTTGCTTGATCTTTGGTGACGATGTATATATAGGTGCACCTCTAAAGTTATTATAATCTTGCCAAATAGGTGATATTAGTTGTTTATATTTATCTGAACTAGACCTAATCTGACGTGTAGGTTGATCATACATATGCAATGCCCTTGTCAGAAATAAAATTTCTCTATAATTTGTATAGTCAGCTACATGTGCATTTTTAAATTTATTCCAATCTTCGGAAGGTGATTGTTTCAATGTTAAGAAAGTTAATATATTCTCATTTTTTGGATATTTCTTATTTTGTTGTTCAGTGTTGTTGTATAATATAAGATGATATTCATCGAAATGTATTTTATAACCATTAAATAACAAATCTCTCGTTTTATTCATCTTTTGCCCCATTCTATAACCATGTTCAGTTTTATGACTAATTCCGTAAGTTGTGTCTCTCTCATCTTGTTGTCGATATAAATATGCATCTTCTATGGTATTAACAACAGCCATTTCACCTGGTAGAACTACTCTTTGTTTTGGCATTGGTACTATTGTTTCTTCATCGCCTTCATATGAATCATTTAAAGTTAATGATGCTATAGGCTTTCGCCAGTGTACCATTGCATTTCTTGATATACTTGCATCTGTAATAGCATTTGTTTTTACTTTTATGGCTTTTTCTTGTTTATTCAAAACTTTAATTATAGGTTTATATTGTTTCTCTAAAGCTTCAATTTTATCAAACTCACTCTGATTATATATTTTTAAAGCATCTATTGTTTTTTTCTTAGAGATATTAAATTGTTTTACTAACATCTCATAGCTCTTATCATACATTTATTTAACAAAAAATTATATTAATTTATGATTCATGTTTAATGTTTATGTTTTATGTACTATATTTATGTCCAGTTTATGTTTTATGTACTTTATTTATGTCTAGTTTATGTTTTATGTACTTTATATATGTCTAGTTTATGTTTTATGTACTTTATTTATGTCTAGTTTATGTTTTATGTACTTTATTTATGTCCAGTTTATGTTTTATGTACTTTATTTATGTCTTGTTTATGTTTTATGTACTTTATTTATGTCTAGTTTATGTGTTATGTACTTTATTTATGTCTAGTTTATGTTTTATGTACTTTATTTATGTTTATGTACTTTATTTATGTTTTATGTACTTTATTTATTCAATAAATTTTTTTTTTTACTTTTTTTTATATTTTTAACTATTCGTTTAAGCAAATTCTATATCATGCATCTCTCTAGTACCTATTTTCTTCTTACCGTTATATTTTAAACTAGGAGGATTACTGTTCAACTTTTCAATACTTGGTATAAATCTATTATACCGTTCAGGTAATGATACTTTAAAATTCTCTATACCAACTATTATTTGCTCACCATACTTTCCTTCAATTACCTCAAAATATTCGATTTTATACGTTTTATTCTCCAACTCTGACAATTTTCTAAATTGTGAATTACTACTATTCAGCATACTCGCTAATTCGTTTTTATTCTCCATTTATTAGGGAAAAAATTTGTCAATACGTTCAGGTTTGTCAATTTACACTTTTTGTACATTTTACTAAAAATAGGGCAAAAGTACTCTTTTATGGGCATTTTCACGGTATTATCTAGCGAAAAACCGTAAAAATAGGGCAAAAGTACTCTTTTATGGGCATTTTCACGGTATTTCTAGCTAAAAACGGGGTACGTTCAGGTTTTTTTGAGTTAGAACCCCCATTTATACACTACCGTACTATATTATTCATGTGTAACCAGGGTGATTGTTAGTTACAGAAAATGCAAAATAGGGGTAAGCGAATCATTTTAAAATACATTAAATATGCTAAAATATCAAATATGCCTTCAATGTTGAATTGGTTGAATATAGAACAATTTTGTAAATACAATAGTATGATATTTATATTTAATATGCTTACTGGTATGCATCCGGAATATTTAGTAACGAACTTGCAATGCATAAAAGATGTACATAATCATGTAACTAGACAAGTTGACCAGTTCTACATTGCAAAAAAGAATAAAAAGAGTTCGGCTCTATCAATTTTTGATATAGGGCTTGTACAATATAATAAACTACCAGTTGAAATAAAAAGTTCAAGAACTCTCAAAACATTTAAATATAAGCTTAGAGAAATGTATCTTGCGTTATAAACTATTTCTTTTTTGATTGTATGTATGAATATTTTTCTAATTTATTATTTGTTAATTATGTATTTACATTAATCTGGAAATATGTTGTATATACTAGCTAATGTGCTAAATAAATAAACTTTATTATATTATTATATTATTATTATTATTATTAATATTAATATATTATTATCATTATGCACACTGCTAGTGCTTTTCACTTGAAGAAACTAGAAAACGTGCACAATGCTGGCATTCGAGCAGTCACCAGTGCGTTCAGGACTACTCCAATTCCAAGCCTTCTCTGTGAAGCCGGTGTACCGCCACTTCACATAAGGTACATGAAGCTTGGTTCGAGGTACGTCTGCAAAGTTCTTTCGCTTCCGCAGCATATAAACTATTTTATATTTTTCAACAATCCAGTGTCGAATCGTCTATATATTAATAGTGCAACTTCTCTCTATCCGCTTGCACTGAAACTATCAAGGCTATTAAATACCATCATTGACAACCAAGGTACTGTTCTATCGAGAATTTTTAACAGCATCCCTCCATGGGCATCTCTTTCTTTAACGGCAAACCTAGAGCTGACCAACTTGCCAAAAGACTCTACTCCAAATGCCATATACTTGATTGAATTCTACATTCTATTGCAACAGTACACAGACTATCAACAGTCGTATACTGATGGCTCCAAGCCAGACTCCGGTAGAGTCTGCGCTTTCGTGACTGACGGCGTATCCCAAGCGTTCACACTGTCACCCATATTCTCAGTGTACACTGCTGAGCTATATGGTATTCTCTACTCTCGGCGACACTCCCGTCAAACTATAGATGAGCGACGTCACCTGCTCATCTGCACCGATTCCCTGGGTTCTATCTTAGGCATCGGTAGCATTCCACATATCCAACTATTTTGGATATCCGCGAAGAAAACGATAAATTACGGGAGCTAGGTAGAAATGTCGTACTAATGTGGATAGCCGGACATGCTGGGCCACCCGGCAATCACTGTGCCGACCGAGCTGCTTTCGGAGCAGCCAATGGTAACTACGATGTCCATCATTCCTTGCGCGCTGATGTTGTGTTGAGAACTGTGGCTGTGCACTGTCAAAAGGTATGGCAGGAGGAGTGGAACTCTTCAACCAGTAAATTGCAACGTGTAAAGGTATCAGTAGAGTGGTGGAGCTCACCACTCCGCGTAACATGGTGTGAGCAAGTTGCCATCTCATGTCAGAAACTTGGGCATACTTGTTTCACACACTTGTTTCTGTTACTTGGAGAACGATGCAAATTGTAACTAGGACACTGCTCGAAGATATGATCGAGAGTAAGCCTAGTGTTACAAGTGGAGCAAAGCGGTGGTTGTTCTCCAAGTAACAGGAACAAGTATGTGAGACAAGTGTGCCCTAGTCTCAGACGTGAGACAGCTACTTGCTCGCATCTTGTCAGGCGGAGCGGTGGTAACCACCGCTCCACTGACACCTTTACACGTCACAATTTGCTAGTGGAATTATTCCACTCCTCTTGCCATGTCTTAAGATAATGAATAGACACAGATATCAACACATCATCGGCGCGCAAGGGATGACGAACTAGATTGTCGCTGTTGGCTGCCCAAGAGCAGCCTGGTCGGCACAGTGATTTCCGGGTATCCCAACATGTCCGGGTATTCACATAAGTACGATATTTCTCTCTAGTTTCCACAATATATCGATATTTCTCTCTAGTTTCCACAATATATCGATCAGATGAAAATCTGCTACTGATACCCAAGATGGCACACAGCGAATCAGTGCAGACGAGCAGGTGACGTCGCTCATCGATAGATCGATGGGACTGTCGTAGAGAGTAGAGGATTCCATATAACTCTGCGGTATACAGCGAGCATATGGGTGACAGTGTGAACGAGTGGGATACGCCGTCAGTCACGAAAGCACAGCCAGTACCAGAGTCTGTCTTGGAGCCATCGGTATATGTGTGTTGAATATCTGTGTACTGTTGCAGCTGAATAAATAATTCGACTAGGTATATGGCAAGAGGAGTGGAAGCTTTTGGCTTACTGGTCAGCGCAAGTTTTGTTGTTAAGGCTGCAGATGCTCATGGAGGTACTGCGGCATATATCCGTGGTAATACAGGCCCTTGGCTGTTGAGGATGGTATTCAACAGTCTTGGGAGTTTTAAGGCGAGTGGGTATAGGGCAGTTGCACTATTCGTATAACAACGATTTAACTCCTCGTTATTGAAGCAAATAGCGTGGTTTATGTGCTGCGTGAGCGTTTGAATTTTGCACACGGACCTCATACCATATTTCATGTACCTTATGTGAAGTGGCGGAACACCAGCTTCACAGTGAAGGCTTGGAATTGCCGTTGTCCTAAACGCCCAGGTGACAGTTCGAATACCAGCATTGTGTACACTGTTTAGCTTCTTCAAATGATGGGAACTAGCTGTATACGCAATGCTGGCACCGTTGTCTATCGTGGACAGAACCAGACTAGTATACAGGCGCAGTAAGGAGTCCCTTTCGGCTCCCCATTTTGTGGAGGCAATACACTTGATTGCATTCAATGTCATTCTGCACTGCGCAGAAACAGTGTTGATGTGTTTCAACAGTAAGAAACGTTTGTCGAAAATTAAACCCAGAAACTTGACCTCATCTACAATCCGCACTGGTCTGTTGTAAGGCATCACAACAGGACAGTTGTGTGCTTTGCGTAGTCGACAAAAATCGATAGCACATGTCTTTTCCGTAGAGAAACGAAAACCATGGTCGGATGCGGCCAGAGTAACAATGTCTACAGCCTGCTGTAATCTCTCCTGACAGAGAGCGAGAGATTGAGACGAAGTGAAGAGGGTGAGGTCGTCGACATAGAGACAATAATCAACGGTATTGGGGATGGTAGAAACAATGTCATTGATTGCAATCAAGAATAATGTCACACTTATGGAAGAGCCTTGAGGAATGCCGTTTTGCAACGGTCGTGTAGAAGAGAGAGTTTCTCCAACTCGGACCCTAAATGAACGGCAACAAAGAAAGTTTTCTATGAATTAAGGCAGATGGCCCCGTAGACCCCAGTTGTGTAATTTTCGTAGTATTCCATATCTCCAGGTCATGTCGAACGCTTTCTCTAGATCAAAAAACACAGCAACCAGATGGTTGCGTTTTAAGATACTAGACTGAATGGCGTTTCTCAAACACACATGAAGGTCAGTGGTGGAATGGTGCTGACGAGATCAACATTGATGTTTGTTGATGAGATTGCGAGAATCTGGAAACCAGCTGAGCCGGGAATTGATCATACGTTCATATATCTTTGAAAGATGGAACGTCAAAGATATAGGACGATAACAAAAAGCATGAGACACACGCCAGACATCTGGATAGATAATTTCAACCCAAAGATGGTTAATAAATTCAACTATTCTTTGCTTGAAATGGTCGGCAAGATGTGGAAGCATTGCGTAAGCGATGTCGTCATGCCCGACAGAAGTGTTTGCAGTACCACTGAGGGCAAATTCAAATTCGTCGAAAGAAAAACTAGATTTATAAAACTTAGGGTTATCCGAGTCAAAGTCCAGTGGAACCTCCTCAGCTGCTTTTACGCGCAAAAAATGAAGCGAATAATTGCCCGAATTGCTAACAGCCTCATACTGGTCTACTAAAATCTCACAAATCTCATCTCTAGTAGTGTCATTGACCTGGAGCATTGGCATATGGGAATTTATTTTGCAGCCGTTCATATATCTGATTTTCTTCCAAAATGTAGTTTGGTCGGAATCAGTACCGATTGAAGAAACAAAACCGCGCCAAGCCTCAGTTTTAGACATAAGAATTGTGCGTCTGGCTTGCGCACGTGCTTTCTTGAAAGCGATTTGGTGTGCAAGTGTCGGATTTCTCCGGTACACTTTTAGCGCGCGCATTTTTGCACGAATTTCGGCAGCAACTTGAGCATTCCACCAGGGAACTGATCTCTTCCTGGCTCGACCAGAAGATTTCGGTATAGAAACCGAAGCGGAAAACAGAATACAATCAGAAGGATGTTGTAGTTCTACAAGAAAATCTGGTGACGAATCAAGTAGCTTTAGGTTGTTCCTAAATGCATTCCAATCCGCCAGATCAAACAACCATCTTCTTGTTGATGTTTGAGCATCAGAAACAGCATGAGAAAGAAACGACACAAGAATGGGAAAATGGTCACTGAAATGGGCATCGTCAATAATCTGCCACTGAAGATATGCAGCTACAGAAGATGTAGAGAAAGATAAGTCGATTGCCGAAAAACTGCTTGATCTCATGTTTATGTGCGTGGCTGAGCCAGTATTGAGAAGGGTGACATCATTGTTGTCCAAGAAGCTTTCGACAATTCGACCTCGGGCATCTGTGCTTACCGAACACCAGAGTATATTGTGCGCATTAATGTCACCGACAAGGATGAAAGGAGTCGGTAGTTGGCGTGATAAATCCTCGAGGTCATTTAAACTCCAGTTGCCATCCGGAAGGTAGACGTTGCAGATTGTAATTTTACGGGGTGAAAATACCTGGCATGCTACTGCCTGTAACCTTGTTCTGATGCAATCTTTAAAAAAGACAGAAGACTCAAGGACAAATGCAACGCCACCATTGGCACGACCAACAGGATCAACGGCTTTGCGGAAGATGTTATATCCCTGCAAGTTAAAAGAGTCAAGAGGTTTGAAGTGACTTTCTTGGATGCAGACTACTGTAGGATTATGTTCAGCCATTAAAAGTTTAAGCTCAGCTAGGTGGTTGACGATTCCATTACAGTTCCATTGAATAATGAATGGATGTGACATAAGAATTGAAGAGTAAGAGAAAAAAAAAAAAATAATAATATCAGGAAAGGCTGACTTTAGAGACAAACCAGAGACGTGTTACGTTTTTGGGTTCCTCGGTTTGCCCAGGTCTATCTTTGGGCTTTCGACCATTTTTAACCGCCTCGTTGTCAATCGACATATATCGCTTGACTCTGAGGCAGAGAAACAAATATGTGTGTCCTGTCCTGACAGAAAAGGAGCAGGAGATGGCACAATAAATGCCGTAGATGTTTTGGGTGGCGTTTGTGGAGTGCCTGGCAGAGCAGGTATGGGTTCAGTTGGTGGGGTCGGCTTTGCAGTGACACTGGTTGCTGTGCTGGCGTTCGATAAGGCTGCGCTCATAATGGCGCCCAAGTTCAACGAGATAGCTTCGATAATAATTTTTTTCATTTCGTGTATAAGTAGAGCAGCGATGTCACTTACAGACGAAGTGGAGATTGCAGGTTTAGCTGCAGTAACTTTGGCAAAGCTCACCGTCGGAACAGCAGAGTTCTGACACATAAAAGCTCGAGCTTCAGGATAACTGCAATTGTTGAGCGTTTTGTATTCTATAATCGCATACTCTTCCTTAAATTTTGGACAGTTTCTCGATAAAGCAAGATGACTTTCCCCACAATTCACACACCTTACCGGATCGGTACAGCGCTGTTCCTCGTGTGGCTCTCTACCGCAGATACAGATTTTTTTGTCTTTGCATGACTTTGAAGCATGGCCAAACTTCTGACAATTAAAGCAGCGCATAGGATTAGGTCAGTATGGCCTGACAGGTAAACTATACATTGCTACACATATTTTGGATGACAATTTGTGTAGCGAAAAAGAAACAATGATGGACGCAGTGTCTTCAACTACGCCATTCACCTTGCGGGTAATAAGTCGAACCTCAGAAACCCCTTGGAATTTTAGTTCAGAACAGAGCTCATCGGTGGTTAGGTTATTACACCCTGAGGGTTGCATGTGAGGAAACGTCCACAGAAAAATCACAGTACATGGTAATTTGAAGAAGCCGAGCGGCTTGTTTCGCAGAATTTGTTTTTACTAACAAACCTTCCATGATTTCTTTTAGCGATTGTACTTCACCACGGAGACCGTACATTTGTATTGATATTAAAATATATATATATATATATATATATATATATATATATATATATATATATATTTATATATATATATATATATATATATATATATATATATATATATATATATATATATATTTATATATATATATATATATATATATATATATATATATATATATATAATTTCCAAACTTAAAGAAATATATATATATATATATATATATATATATATATACATAAATATATATATATATATATATATATATATATATACATAAATATATATATATATATATATATATATATATAAATATATAAATATATAAATATATAAATATATAAATATGTATATATATATATATATATATATATATATATATATATATATATATATATATATATATATATATATATATATATATATATATATATATATATATATATATATATATATATATATATATATATATATATATATATATATATATATATATATATATATATATATATATATATATATATATATATATATATATATATATATATATATATATATATATATATATATATATATATATATATATATATATATATATATATATATATATATATATATATATATATATATATATATATATATATATATATATATATATATATATATATATATATATATATATATATATATATATATATATATATATATATATATATATATATATATATATATATATATATATATATATATATATATATATATATATATATATATATATATATATATATATATATATATATATATATATATATATATATATATATATATATATATATATATATATATACATATACATATGATACCCATCTAAAATGAGGAAGATATTATGATTATCTTGAATTTCATTCAAATAATAATTTATAATTCAACATGTAACATAGGGCAACTTTTATAGGAAAAGATTTTTTTATATCTTTTATAATTACGCACTTATTTGATTTGTTTAAAAATTACGACTTTCAGTTTTTTTATTAATAAGGTACAAACTGTTTGAAATTTTAAATGTGTCTCAATGTAATGTAAATAAGCATTAAAAGCTGCGCAACATTGCCCATTTATTTGACCTCGTAGCTTCTATAGTGTCCGAGATCTACTATTGTTTCGTGCATTGGAGGATTGTTTGAATATTTGTTGTAATAATAAATTTCATAATACGTATGTATTTTCGTTTTAATCTCTTGGCTAGTACTATTACATTGTAAGCCTGTAAATAATTTGGGGTGCATTGCGTACTGAAATACTGTTTTTACATTTTAAATCCGTATGTTCACATATATACCTTACCACCCGGTATTTCAAAAGTTATTGCATCTGATGGCTTTTGATATCACAAATTTTGTATATCATAATAAACATGGAATATAACGAGCAAGATAATTTGGCTTTCATATATCAGCGTAACATTAATGCTAAATATAGTCGCAGAAACTCAAACTAACCTCTTCCAAAATATACAAAATATACACGGCGCAAGCGGTCTGCGCAGCATCAATTTTTAATTCTATATGACACACTAGGACAAGTCCTATAAAATTTGATACGTTTTAAAATTAGTCTTTTCTTTCGTGTATTGTATTTTGGTAAGAATTACGAGAAGTTTTTCAAGCCGACACAATTTGGAACATAATACAAGATAAGCTATCCAACTCCTGTAGCTCAGTCAGATTTCACTCTAAAACACACCTGCTATCTATTATATTCGTTTTGCACACATGATATGAAGTAGATTTTCATATATTTAGGTTTCACTTTTAACTTACAGTGTCATCGTACAGTGTCTTAAGTTAAAAGTGAAACCTAAATATATGAAAGTACTTCGTAAGAGCAAGTCCATGACATCACAACAAGCAGTACGTATGGCATATCGGTTCTGGATTTCGTTAGAAATCAAGAAATGGTATGCAAGAAAAGACAACCTGAGTTTACATTTGAAACAAACTAATTGTGAAATAACCCAACTATTACATACAGTCGAGTTTGATATTCTCGACAAAGAAATAAGAGAAGATACACATCAGATCTTCATACAATTCCAACGCCAAACTAAAAAACTTGAACAGCTCAAATCAACAGAAACATACCGAACGGACAAAAAACAACAAAAACCACAAACCGAACAACCGAAATTTTACTCAAGACTAATAAATTTATCTCAATCCACATTTACCACTGAAGAAACACAATTGTTGGTGAAAGGTCTGAAATACTCCCCACATATTAAACCACATAAAAAAGACTTTGAACTATATCCCGTACACCACTTTGAAAGTGGAAACAATTTTAAAATCACTTCAAATAAATACGATCACAACCAATAAAACCAATTTGGGTCAACTTCTAACCAACAATAAACCGAAAAAAGATAAATCAGAACAATCAGGTATTTACTCATTAAACTGCAATAAATGTGACGCGATGTACATTGGACAAAGCGGAAGAAATTTTAAAACACGGATTAAAGAACATAGATATGCCATCAAAACACAAAATAACAGTACAGGATTTACCACATATTGTCTAGAAAACATGCACCAATATGACGGAATTTTTGAAATTTTACACCTGGCCGAAAAAGGATTAAGACTCTTGGAAAACTTGGAGATCAGAAAGAAAAACATAGTTAATGAACAGTTAGATGTTAGTATTTCCCCACTCATCAACATCACCCTAGAATAAGATATATAAGTAACTTTCTAATATATTTTGTTATAACCTGATGATGACGTAAGGCCGAAACGTACGTCGTAATAATAAATACATGTGAAACCAATCAAGTGTTAATTTATTCATATTAAACATGTTTCATCAAGTGCCCACCAAACTATCACTCGATCTAATTGGTTAAAACTATTTCTTTGCCAGTATTTTGTGTTGCTACAATAAATTTCAATTACAAAAATAATGCCAAATTAAGAACAAAAATAAGTCTAAACAAATAAGTTAGTTGGATAACAATAACGCGAACTAGGGATTATAGAAGTATTAAAAGATTTTACAGGCGCGTTTCACTAGTATGACGTCATTGTTAACTTAGATATTTAGAATCCTGTCCTACTTTAATAGGAATGAAATAATTTGATACTTTTAAAAGTAAAGGTATTATAGAGGTTTAGTTGGAAAAATGTATCAGCTGAAATATAGTGATTTAATTATTTTCGCACAATGCGCATGGTTGAAATCGACCACCAATAATAACAGATAAATTTTAACAAATAACTGTCTTATCAAAATGCTAATTAACAAAAATATTTTCTAACAGCTGTAGCTGCATAGTGCCGCTTTATTTCTAGTGTGCATTAGTTTCTAGAATGACACAACAATCTTAAAAATCACAAGTAGCATCACTAACAGATTCTATGAATGTTTGAACAATTGCTGTACTTTATTAACTATCACCAAAATATATAAGTTAAAGACAATTTTGTCATTTTTAAATTTTTTTTCATTTTTTGGATTATTTTATTTATTTTTTCTTATTTTTTATTTTTTTATTATTAATATTTTTATTTTTATTTTTTATTTACTTTAAGGTGTATTCCTAGTGTTGAAACCGTAAAATGAGTTCTTTTTTAAAAAAATCGATACTAAATGAAGAGAAATAAAGATAAAGACACGATTTTTGGTAACACATATTTATTATATGTGATGTTTACGAGTAAGTATTATGTTATTAAACTTGAAATAAATTAAAATTGCGGTCGGGAAGGCCGGTTGATAATGCTCGCTGTGCAGAATTTCTTCATCTGCGGGGCACAGTGCAGGCGATACAACTTTGAACTGGAAAATAAAAACAAACATGTTTCTGTTAGGGAACAATATCATGGTAATATGGTGAGTTTTACGCAAAATAGGTATATCTAGTTACTTTAAGAAAATATTTTATATCAAATAAGCATAACGAAAGCGTGATCACTTCGTAAACATTCCAAAAAAACGTAGTAAAAATCAATATTATGTTCAAAACTCAACATATTACCGTCAATAATGTTGCCCACTGATAGAAAAATGTTTGTTTTTATTTTGAAGATAAACCTTTAGAGGACCGGGATTTGCGAAATTTCAAAAGCCCAGTGTTTCTATTTAAAAGTGAGTTTGGGTCATGTACAAAAGAGTAAACTAAGACCAAGCCCTTGGCGGGTCGGGGCTTCCGGCCCGGTACCGAAATTCGCATGGTTAATTAAATTTTTTTTTTTAAAACATTTAGCTTGATTTAGCCTCGAAAATGTTTCCATATAGGTTTTTGGGGTTGCTGAATACGATTCTGCAATCAAACTTTAAAATTCAAAATGGCGGATCCAATATGGATGCCTCTTTGAACTGAATTCAATATTTTGGGTCATTCACAAAAGACTAAACTAAGACCAAGTCTTTGGCGGGTCGGGGCTTGACGCCTAAAGGTTAAAGTTGTGATCCCTGCACTGTGCCGTGCAGAAAGAAATTCTGGCGAGCGCGCTTTATCAATCAATCTTCCCGACTGCAAATTTGAATTTTTTAAAAATCTTATAACATAATACATAAATTTCACATAAAATAAATTTGTAATAAATTTTAACCGTAGGAAAATCTCTTAAAAATATAGATATCTAATTCGTTCAAAAATTTCTCAAATATTTGAATACTTACTTTCCGAATATTTTCACCTTATATTACCACGACAATAAAAACCATATACTATATTAACATCCATTATTACCTTTAAAAACAACACAAAAACATATCTCACTCTATGTTATATTTTATTAAAATCTTATCGTGATTGCTATTTACTTTACGTAACTCAGGCGTAAATAGAGGGACTTTGCAATTACGATATTATATATTATTGCCAGGCAATGTATACTTAGGATCACAGCATGATTATCTGTAACCAATAACCATTATATTTCAAGCTATTTGTTACACTATGAAGTTCAAATATAATTTTAGAGTACGAGTATATCACGGGGTAGTTGGCAATCGACACTTGATTGCGATTGCATTAAGATATTGTTTGAATATCAACTAAATAATGTTTAAATTCAGTTCTCTGCACCCAAATATAACGCGTGTTCTATAACATGTTCGCTAATAAACTGATGCTAGGTGACGCCGTTTTAAATAATTACCATTGTGAGAACAATTTATCTGGAACTATTACAGAATCAGTTTTGTCAATTTAAAACAAAACTAACAATTCTTCAAAATCCATGTAAAATGAAATTGTTTCTCGTACTTAATCTTAAGTAGAATTAGTGTACACAAATTTCAGAGACCGTGCTTCAAATTTGAGTGGTGAAGTTGATTGATATATATTTGTCATATAACAGTAGTTTTCATTAAATTAACTCTTATACGATTTTTAATAATTCCATTATTTTTTAGTTGAAAATGGCGTACGTGCATACTGAGCTGGACACTGCAATATTCAAACTTTAGTCCATTTTATATTGTGGAACAGTGGATAACTTGATGAAGAATTGCAGGCTTCATGAACATCTTTGAAGAAAAGAGACTACATAGAAAAATGTAAAGGTATGAAATTCATAAATTAGCACGCTAGTCTTTGATATGCTATGAGAGCTATCATTTTGATATTACTTATACATAAATAAAAATTGTATGTCTTGAATATTAAGTAAATTCAAATGGTATTAAATATATTTATATACGAGGTTGTCGTATTTTCATAGATTTTCAAATTAATTTATGTAATAAATTAAATACTTAAAATTGGATCATATTTCTAATATGCTGTAAATAATTTTGTCTACAAGAACTTCTAGAATATATCAAGCGACACACCGATGATAGGGTTTCCTTGTTTATGTGTATTTTATCTATTTGAGTGAAATATAATCGACTCACCCACGTTGAACATCCTACGGTAATTTGCAAGTTTCAAATATAATGTGCATATCTTGTAATTTATTATTCCTCTTATTTTACACATTCTTACAAATTCTATCAAAGGAATATAAGATTCCTTCATTTTTTGTAATTATAAATCTGTTTGTCACATCCCAGTGTTACGAGTAACTACCTAATTTTAAAGTATCCTGGATTCTTTGTTTAGATATTTCTGTTTAAATTTGCAATACCCCCCCCCCCCCAAGCGATTTAGAAAGATATACTATATCGGTTGACAAAACCCAATAAAGTGTTATCGTTAACTAGTGAATATGCTAGTATAGAATGAATTACTCTATAGACAAGAAATCAACCGTGAATAAGTATTTCGTTCCTATAATCCCATTTGTTATGGTTATCTCCATTGCGTAACGTTAATTCAATTTTGTAATGAATAGTGTGATTTATTCCATTTTCTTTTGTGGTTGTGTCGTAGAAGATCAATACCACTACTGAATTCTAAAAGGTGCTCGACTACGTCCACACCAAATATCAATCACAAAAATTTTCGATTATTCTAAACGAATTCCAAACATGCTTCTTTATTTTACTACTCATTTATTATACAAAGTTATTTCATAACTGGACTCACACAAAAAATCAAATAAAAAATCTAGAATTTTGAATGATATAATATATTTAAGAAACATTATAAATAAGGATTCGCGTTTCTGCTCGTGATTGCATTCACAAATAATATGTAAAATTTTTGCAACAATAATATTTCAACATGTATAATCAAGAAAATATATTATTGCTTATTTTAGAAACATGTATAATATTTCTCAAGCAATATTTCGAATGATTAAAAGTACATTATCTTAGTAATTTATGAGAATGCAACAATTCTACTCTTTGATAACCATATAAATAGCCAGAATACATTAAGCCGTAGTGACTTTTCTTCTTTTAAACTTTATAAATTAACAAATATATGTGTATTTATTTTTATAAGCGTAATTTGGTATAAGTCTCTATATTCGTACGCATAAAGTGTCTCGGGAATGATGCGATGGCGTATTAGTCGTCCCTTGCAACTCTGCTATCTTTTATAACGGTTAATTGGCTCCAGATCCTAATTACGTCCTGGACCCTATCGACAAAATCCGTGAATGCACCTTGCACATCTGTTTCGTATTTTATAATTTTACTGCTTATATTCAATAAGTGTTTGAACTATTAATGCATTCCTGCTTGAAGACTATTTTCCGTTTTTCGAGTGTCCTCGCGTTCTTCACTAATGGTTTCACTTTAGTTTCTGTCACGAGTCCACAACACTAGTTGAATGCGTTGTCAGTGAAATCTAGCACTCCTGTGTTGCGTCTCGCGATTCAAAGGATAACATTTGCGGATTGATTTTGGATCTTTTATTGTATCTGCCAGTAACCACTAAACAAATCTAGACTTGCGAAATAATTTGAAATTACATGTTTGCTGCAAACTGTGATGTCATTATTAAAAATATGCTGTCAAAAGTTCGGAAGGAAAACCAGGTCTGTCATTTGAAGCAGTCGTTGTACGGGCTAAAGCAGGCTAGGAGACTGTGGCATTCAAAACTTGACGCAGTCCTGAGGAGCTACGGGGCTGTCCCAACCAACTCGGACCCCTGTCTATACACCATAGGTACAGGGGAGGATGTTCTGATGATTGGAACCTACGTGGATGACTTCTTAGTTGCTGGACGCAGCGAGAAGAAGATCGCATCACTAGAGAGAGAGCTCTCGAAGCACTTCGACATGAAGAACTTGGGAGACGTTGACTATTGTCTCGGAATTGAGTTCTCAAGAAGTGAGGGCTACTTAAGCATGCACCAACGTGGTTACGTATGCGAGTTACTCAATCGCTTTGGTATGGTAGACTGTAACCCCGTGTCTACGCCAGTAGCTGCCGGTCTTAAGCTGACGAAAAATGATTCGCCAAGCCAGCAAGATGCAAGTCTTCCGTACCGCCAACTCTTCGGCGCCTTGACGTACTTGGCCACAACGACTCGACCGGACATCAGCTTTGCGGTTAGTTATCTGGGACAGTTCAACAATTGCTTCGGTCAAGAACACTGGAAAGCAGCGAAGCACGTGTTACGTTATTTGAAGGGAACGATGGATCTGGGACTAGTTTTCGGATCGAGTCCTGATCCGATGACTGTCTTCGTCGATGCAGATTGGGGTAATGATATCATTGATAGAAGATCCTACACGGGTTTTATTTTTCTGTTCAACGGTTCTCCTGTGTCGTGGGACGCAAGAAAACAAAAGACTGTAGCTTTGTCCAGCACAGAAGCCGAGTATATGGCTCTATCAGACTGTGCCAAGGAGTACACTTATCTTCGTACCTTCCTGGAGGAATTGGGTTTTGACGAGTTGGCTGACATGACGATTCACTGTGACAACCGGAGCGCCATCAAACTGGTCGAGAATCCTGTGCTCCACGGACGGAGTAAATACATCGGCACGCGTCATCACTACGTCCGAGACACCTTGAAAACCGGACAACTGAAGATCATTCCCACCTCGACAGATGATCAAGTAGCAGACATGCTGACAAAAGGGTTGTCTCGTTCCAAGCACAAATGGTGTGTGCTAACTTCCCGAATGAGACCCCCACGTTCTTCTAGCGCAGAAGACGACCACTAACTCGAGGGGAGGTGTTGAATCCCGCGCGTTTACGCTGGGCGAGTGAGTGTGACGCCATCCTGCGGAGTCAACTCGATTTTGCCTGATCCACCTCAAGAGCTGAGCAAAGTGGGTTTATCTCCCCACTAATAAAAGGTGCCAACTGAACTAAGTGGTAGTCCCCTGTTGAATTATCACCAACTCAATGTAACGAATGACATTTCATGTATTCTTTTCAATAAACCAATGTTAATGTGAATAAACGTGTTCGCTGATAATTTCTTGCACAATCCTCATAATCCTAACAGTATATTTTATAGTCAAATTTGCAACAACTGTTTATATATCTACAATAATAACAAACATGTTACTAATTCTTGAGACTCTTTCTTTAATAATTTGTTTTAATAATTCAATTTCATTTCGGAAATCTCTTGTTCCTTTTATTGAAAAGTCCGAAATGAGCACTGGGCATCAGATTCTTTAATACTTAGGCCTTTCTTCTCTGAACAATTTTTATGGAGAACACTGAATTAATTTAATTACAGCACATCTTTTGCACAGTTCATATGTAAATTTTTGATTATCAGTATTCACATAATTTATGCATGTAGTGTTGCTCCCCAATTTTTTTATTTTCGTTAAATTCAAAGTACAGAGAATGGTATTTAATAAAAGGATAATACAGATGGAGATGGGTATTATACTATTTCATATTCCTAAATAGTGTCACTGTATGACATATTAATTATATTCATGGTCTAATAAAAGTTCTTCGAGATCAAAGAAAACCCTTGTCCATATGTGAAAAAAGGTTAAATTCTTTGACGCCATTTCTCACCTTTTCAATTCAATTCATTGCTGTTGATGAAGAGTATTGTTACTAGTCAAGACTGAATATTTTGTTGCATCTCTGAAGAAATTGGAGGGTTGTTTTTTTAATTGTTTACTAACAATATCTTTACCTGAGCTAGGCTTCTGAGTTTTGTATGATAAATAACATTGATAAACGTTGTGTATGAAGAATACACATACTACTACTACTGACTCTTTTAAACAATTACTATCAAAGAAAAAATGTAGTTAGGAAAACTGAACTGTAAGCTGGGAATTTCGATTTCATTGCCGTTACTGAAAACGAATCTTGTTTATCAACAAGAGTGTTGAATGAGAATTGATAGTCTAGGCAGTGTTATATCTGAAGCTGAAGGATTTTTTGACTTGATAGAATAACTTGCGACAATTATTTGTAACTTATTAAAGGCTGTACGATCTCTTTTTGTGTTGTCTCTTTTAATGCTTGCTAACATGGAAAATATCTAATCAAGTTACGGCAACAGTAACAAATTCCTTACTTCTGTCCAGAACAGTGCTGTTTATAGTGTTTTCGTTTATTAAGGATTCCGGTTATAGTTGACATGTATACTGCCGCAATTTATTAAATATTAATTAGCACTACTTTATATTTTGCAAGAAAACTTATTTAAAATTTGAATCCGATCAGTAGAGAATGCCATTCTCTAATTTTCGTTTATGTTTAAACCAATAAGAACGCTAAAGTCAGTGCCAGTTATGGCCAATGATTCTGCCATAAATAAATCACTCACTAGTACTCACTTCACCTTTGATGTGGCAGTGGGAATATAAAGTTGTTGATTCTTCCAATATGTAATCATTATAATCCAAGTCATCATCGGATTGGTCTACATATTCATCATCGTTACTCCCTTTAATAGTTCACGTTAAAGAACTATTCATATTGTCACGGCTGGAGGCTTCCTGTGACGTTACTTTTTTTTATTCTTCTTTATTATCATTAGTACCGTCCAAGACAGTAACTCATGTAGGGTTTGGATCATAGCAAGGGCCAAGCACACGAGGATAAGAAGGGTTGTTTATATCATTATACAAGTTTGCATGTTATAAGATCGGTTTGCTATTTTATTGCGGTATTTAGTACTTACTAGATTATGTTCATCAAACTCATGATCGACACTTTACAATAGTACACTGGTTAAATCAGACTGAATAATCAGCCCAATTCTCTAAGGAAAGTTGTTACATTTAGCGACTGGTTTTGGTTGTTAATTTCAAAGGCAGTTGCTACTACTCAAAATGCAATTCTCTAATTCGAGCGTTGCTAAGAATTAAAAACTAGTTGTTAAAATGTGGTTGTTAGCTAAGAACTACGTGTTGTTTTTAGCTAGCACTTTCTAACAACTGAAGACATGGTGGAAGTTCTAGTAGATAACGGTTTTTTGCAAAATTTGATTATTGTAGAAATGGATGATTATAATGCAAGGTAAAGATAAAATTAAATATCTGCAACTGAACATTGTTCAGCCGAAGTATATAACCTAAAATATATTAACAACGAACATACATTAAATTACTTCTAACATTTAACATTAACTAATCCAATTTTTTTAATCAGAGAATTATTGAGAAGGACTCATCGACAAATTAGGGATCGCAGTAATCCATTCGAAATGCCCGAGCAACGATTTAAAAAAGTATTTAGATTAAGCAAGGAACTAGCATTAGATATTTGTAACCAAATTAGCATTGTCTTACAACAACAACAACAACAAAAACGAGTAACATCTATTACTAATCATTTGAAGGTAAAATATTTTGTAACGGCCTTCTACGTTTGTATGAGATTTATTACTTTTTTGCAGGTGTTATTAACTTTAATCTTTTATGGATATGGATCCTACCAAGGAGTCGTCGGGGAAGACTTCAATTTCCCTGGTAGTAAACCCACAGTTAGCAGAATAGTTCGTTTAGTAAGAGATGTCATTTCGAATCATTTGCTTCCTAACAAAATCACTTTTCCTGTTATACCTGCAGACATCACTGCCACTAAACTAGAGTATGTTCTCACAATTTTATATATTTAAAAAAAAATTATAAACATATTATTGGCATATGTCGGAAGGGTGGTTTACGAAAATACTTCTCACAACACAATTCACGATAGTCAATGATAAGCTTATTTCTATTTAGTCCAATAAGAATAATAATAATAATACACAAATAATAGTTCCCAATAAATAGTTCAAACACACGAATACAACAATGCAGAGTATAAGATTAAGTCTAACACAGTGGACACGCGACGATCACAAGGTACAGCTTGATCACAGGACCTCAGTGTAATGTCCTACACATCGGTCTACTTTTAATTGTTTTGGTTACTCCCAAACCTTATCGCATTCTTCTAAACAATAACAATGATTTCATTGCTATTCGCTCGGCTGTTCTTGGTTCCGCCAGTACACATGCTTCGTAAGCTGTTTTAGGCACGTGCACTTACGCATCCGATTTGTTTACACTGCAGTGTTGTATACAGGTTGACTCACATACAGGATGATCCATTTACAGGTTGATCCCTGATATATATATATATATATATATATATATATATATATATATATATATTTATATATATATATATATATAAATTGAAATAATGTCAATAACAACAATAAGGTGCATCGACGGAACTCATGTTGCTATCATTTCACCACCTCTAGAACATGAAGTATATCCAGGAGCAGCTTATTATAATAGAAAAGGTTATACAAGTATTAATGTACAAATAGTAAGTAATATTCATCATGATTTAAATATGTTTATATAAATAGTCTTCTGTTAGATTTGTGATGCAAAATTGAAAATTACATCCATTTATGCAAGATATCCTGGATCAACTCATTATGCAGCAATTTGGCAAATGATCAATATCCAGCATCATTTAAGGAATAAATATTTTGCTGGTGAACAAAACGGTTGGCTTTTAGAAGATTCGGGTTATCCTCTTCAACCATGGTTATTAACCTTAATAGTTGATGCACCAGAAAATTCACCTGAAGGAAGATACACAAATTGTCATTGCCGTACGCGAAATACCATGGAAAGATTAAATGGTGTTTTGAAAAATAGATTTCGTTGTCTACTCAAACATCGAGTATTGCATTATCTGCCCCCAGTAGCAGGGCGCATTATTTATGCTTGTGCAGTCTTGCATAATATGTGCATAGAACGAAATGATTATTTTGAACTACAAAATTATGAGGATGGTGATATTGAATTAATGGAAAATTATGAACAAATGTATCGAAATATTTTAGTGGAAGGTCAAAGAATAAGAAACAATGTAATACAAGAATATTTTAATTATTAATTAATGCAAATATGACAAACTTAACATTGGAGAACACAAACAAACGATCATATTCGCTGTTTTTTTTTTTCTAACATACACTACTAATACTTAGAACTACTGAAAAGAAAATGCAGGAGTTAAATATACATTATTATTTTGATTTTGCTGATTGAAAAATTGCTATAGCCAAATATTTATTTGCGGAAGCATAGGCATTTAAAGAATTCGAGAGTGAATTCAGTGATGTGCATAATTTCTCTGCATTTTTTTCATAAGCGTTTGATGCGGCATCTATGCGATCCAGTGGACGTAGAGCTAAGAAAGTTTTTAAAATTAGACAACAAGATAATGTATTTAACTTAATATACCTCTTGGTTTAAAAGATAGCACTCTGGAAGAATGCTTATTTTTAGTCTCTTTTGGATTTAATTTCTGAATACCTTCGGTTTCTTGCACGCCTTTCATATGTTCGGTCAAAACAACTATAATAATCATACTTATTTAAACGTTTTATAGTTTAGCAGAATAAAAATGAAATTGCCCTGGTGCTGCTATATTTATTTCCGCATCTGCAGACTCGAAAATTGATAGTGTATGAATTTGTGAATCAATTTCTTTTTGATCCACTCCGTTTTCAATTCGTAAACCCGGTTCGGGTAGCATTGGATATCCATCACAGGATACCCATCCTAATATACCCATTAATTTCTCTTCCACATCATTTAAATTTGCAACTTTTCCCTTGCCACCACCTGTACCTCTTTGATCAATTTTTAAATCACGCGGCCTTGCTCGTACTTTGGATTTATATTTAATAAATGTCTACAATTGCAAGTATTTATGCCATATGTTAATCTTGACTAGTAATATTTTAAAATTACATACTCTTTTCCAATGCTCAACCGTCTTAGAAGTTCAACAATTGAGTAATATTTTTCCAGCAGGAATCAACTTCGGTTATTTGTTGTGGGGTCAATCTCCCAAATACGATAACTTTATTTTCTTCTATATAATTTACTAATATGTTCATTTGCTCCGTGGTACACCTCGCACTTCTTTTTTTTTAATTTTTATTTACCTGCTAGTTATCTTCCATTGCACACAGTTTTTCTCTTTTTGACACTTAGTTTTCTATGAATGCAGTATAGACGTACGTAACGTATGTGTAATGCGCATGCATACGAACTTATGTAGATAACTTCACTGCTCTTTTTAACAACCGTTGCTAAATGTATTTCATTTATCAACGTCGCTAACAAAATAATTACAGAATACAAATTGTACTTAAGTCGTTAAGGAGGTTGTTAAAATAAGTTAAGTCAGAATTGTTAGCTAGTAACTTTGTTAACAACTTATTTAGAGAATTGGTCTGAATATCTCTTAGACACTGGATAAGAGACTGTTATGAGTATCTCTTTCTGGAGCTTATATAGGGTCTGGTTAGTCCCATGAAATTGGACTAAGGTTAACGAAATATGTATAATACTGATGTTTTGATAAGGCTAGGTGATAATTCGTATCCCGCTGATGGATACGATTGGGTATTATTTGCTGTTACTTTGGCCTAGAAGATGCTTGTTTCCTACGGTGGACCGACTAGTGGGGAAATTGTACACACGTGTGTGATCCAAGCGTGACACTGTGTGACCCAGGCGTGACAAAATACGAGTATATCTACTTCTATATTCGGTATAATACTAGAAAAGCACACAAAACTTGGATAACTTATAAGTTTACAAAAATAATTTTTTATAATGAAAATAAAATATCTTTATTAAAAAAATATTAGGGTAAAACGAACAATTTTGGCACATCGCTAGTAATGGCACAGGTATCAAAAACTTGGTTTTATACGTTTAAAATTGTGCAAATGCGTAGGTATAACAACGATTTAAATATTTATATAGTTTTAAACAAGAAAAAACCTTTAGAACGTCCATTTTAAAATTATTAATTAAAAAAAACGAATATTGTTTAGCGATATCAAAATTGTACTTTTCACAGCCATTTTTAGTTAGTTTACGGTTACCATAGCTTAAGCAATTACAATCATATTTACTAGAAAAACGTATTTTTTTAATATGTACCTGGTTAAATAAACTAAATGAATAGTTCATCGAAACATTTCAAATGTTGAATATTGACTTTTTTTTATTTTTTAATATTAAAAACACGTGTTCTTTAATTGGTATGAAATTTGGACGAGCCACCAATAAAAAAACACTTTATGCTTACAGCGCTTTTCTATTGAGCGGCCGCTGCTATAAATAAAATAGTAAACAGAGACTCTCTGACAGTAAGCAAGTGAGGTTAGAATATTAATGTTTTTACATATTTCTTATAACAAGAACAAATTTTAACTACAGATAAAAAATTCTTTAAAAGGTATGTATCAGTTATTATTTACATTATACGTACACTGAAATTTTATTGTTTATCTCATAAAAAATAAAAATCTAAAACATGACCTAATTAATTTATGTTTGTATTCGTTTGAATAAATTATTTTTATTTTAATGAAAACTGGTAAAAACAATGACACCGTTAGTAAAAAGGGTAAAAAGAAGTGTGAAAAATCAAGAATTAGAACCAAAACCTCTTATACAGGTGGGGCAAAACAACCTCCCTAGTTTCAACAGAGAATTGTGAAGCTAGCAGAGGTCGTAACAGGGTAGGAATGGCGTGAATGGCGGCAGAAAGATATGCCGTGTGTATGTGTTACAAAAGGATTCAGTCGTAAACACAATGTGGACGAACGAGCAGCGCGATTTTGCCGTGGAAGCATACATACGCGAAAAGGAGTCTGTAATCGCCGCCCAGCACATTTCCATCTTTCTGGCGGTGTAAATAAACAAAATTTTCGATATTGGTGCGAAAACAATCTGAGGGTGATCCACGAGAAGCCTCTGCATAGTGATCGTGTCACAGTTTGGTGCGCAGTTTCCCGAATAGGGATTATCGGGCCTTACTTTTACAACAGGAAAGAAATCGGGCAGTTACCGTCAATTCTGGGCGCTATATGAACATGCTCCAAAAATTTTTTGCCCCTGCTCTTAAAGAACTTGGTCTCGAGAATGTCTGGTTTCAGCAGGACGGGGGGAAGCCACCGCCCACACAGCGCGGGCATCAATGCTGGTTTTGAAGGAAATGTTCCCCGCGTGCTTTGTCAACAATCCGCACGGAAATTCGCCGTATACCTGAAGAAATGCTTGAAAGGGTTATGCAAAACTTCAAAAGTCGATTGCAGCAGTGTGTAGACAATGAAGGACAACACTTGGCCGATATGATTTTTAAAAGTACATAAGATAAAACTGGCCATGTAACTACTTTATTTTATTGTATCTCGACTCCTTTTTCTTTAATTCACTTGCAAAACTAGGGAGGTTGTTTTGCCCCACCCGGTACACTTGAAAAAATACTTTTATCTGAAATTACAAGATGAAAAGTATTCTTATCTAAAAAAATAAAACTAGAAAAGATTTCAATTTTTCATTGTTCACAAAATTTTAATGCAAGAAAAGTATTAAAAATTTTGATGTAATATACCTATTTATAAGTAATTTTAATATTTCGATTAAAAATTTTTTTAATTAAAATATCATTTGCATTATAGATAAAGAATAATATTGTTGTCTACATTTATAATTTAGAACTTTATAAATATTAAATTTAGCTTTAGATAGGTATAGTACCTACCTCTATAATTTAAAAATTTATAAAATAAAGCTACTGCAAGTGTTTTTTTATAAATATATACCTGAATTTTAGGAAATCCAAGCTAAAATATATAAATTTATAACTATATTTGCCGTGCTACTACTAGAAAGGACTGTTCTTTTAGAGGCAGCCACTGTGCCATTACTGGCATTTTAACATCAAATTATAAATTGTGAACAAAATTACCTAAAACATCAATAAACAATTTAATTTTTTTATTTTACTTTATAAAACACTTAAACTTTAAAAAATTTCAATTATTATATAAATATATTATCCATATTTTTTTTAATCCTCAAAAGAGTAGAGAATTTTCTTAACTGTGCCACTACTGGTCGTTTTACTCTATACCTATTTTGAAACTCAATTTATTTTTAGCTTTATATAATGATCTCAACAAATATGAATTGATTGAAAACTTTTAGATTGTTTGTTGTGAATGATTTTAATATACGATTACGACTTAATATTCAATTACAGCAATATTTAATAATTCTCGTATATTACAAATTACCTGTAACCTGTCCATCAAAAATGGTGAAAACTAAGCTTTACTGTTGTTTGAATGTTTACTGTCTGACTGCTTGTCATAATTTCATAAGCAGGCAGTAAACATAAGCAATTATGTGCTTATATCGAATAATACCAGCATAACACAAAGTTCTAGAATTGAACCTTTTTCCATCTGGTGCTCGAACTATGAAAGCAGTTGCAATAAATAAGATAACTGCGTGAATTGCATATATTTATGATCCATTCCTTCCATGAACAAATTGCATAAAAATTTATAATTTCGAAATGTTGCACATATTTGCTTGTACCATCTAACGTATTGAGGTGAATAATCATTTCACAAAGGCCACAAAAAAAATTTGAAAAACCTTAAAGATTATTATTACATTTTGAGCTGATCACTTTCGCTTGGGCTTCATTTGTAAATTTTCATTAAATAATTTCACAAATTTATATTGTGTAATTTCGAAACTCTAAATTCTCTAATTTGGCCTGCCCTTGACGATAGAGGGTTAAAATTAACCCGTAGCATCTCAGCTGGTCGTATGAAGCGACCAATGGGCGAGGAAGGTACCTCGTTAAAAACACACTGTTCAAGATCTGTTCTTTTACCTGTGGGTAGTGGGCCAATCATCTGGGTCATTTCATACCTTTGTTTTCCTCACCCGCGTGTTTTTCGTGCGTGGAGATCCGTAAGGAAGGAGAAGATGATTCTGCTGGTAGAGTTCACGCAACACACCACTTTGGCTTCGGATTCTTCCGGTACGGGAGGTCAGATACTATCCTTATCTGACCAATCGGCCTGCCGTTACTTTCTCAGTACCGGTAATGTGAGTCCCACGATCCTGGAGGTAAGTTTTCAGACATTGGAGAGAGTGGCTCGCAGCGTTCTGGAGCTTATTTCTAGGTGAGGAGCTATATCTCCTGGTTAGCCTCGGCGATTACATCAGCTTGCGGTGGGTGGGGAGACCAGGAGATGAAACTCTCTATTTCATAATGGCGAATAAAACAAAAACCCCGGTGGCCTCTCCCCCAAAAAGATTTCGTTCGTTAAAGGGAGAAAATGAGTTTTCGTCCAAATTCCGCATCATTAAAAGGATCGAAGAAGGAATATCAATTTCCGAAGTCTCCCGCACATAACTGATCGCGGTGTGGGTCACATCTAGATGAGGATATTTCCATGTTTTGTTCACCCTTAACTTATACTATAGCTATATCGATGCTTTCTGTGCCAAAATAACATGTCTTCTCTTCCCATGTAAGAGGTGGTTGGTATTGGTCTTTTAAGTTCAATTTTTTCAATATAATTTCTTATAATTGTGATATGAATTCCCAAAAGTCTTATCTTTATTGAACATACATTCTGATAATACCATATATAATAGAATAATTTTTTAAGCAGTTGAAAAAGTAACGGATACGGCAGGACTCGAACCCGAGACCATCGGTTTCGCGCCGATCGCTCTAACCAACTCAGCTACGCATCCACTGACCACAACCGTCACTTTTTCAACTGCTTCAAATGCCAAGTGTTAACAAATACGTTCGAAGACTTCACACAGTGATATTGACAACGAATAATTGTAACGTAGGCTACTAGGTACGGAAACCCCGCACAGTACATGAAATAGAAATTATATTATTACTATATTCAACGGATTCACGTTAAAGTACATGCTAAGAATAATTTTTAGCAGTTGAAAAAGTAACGGATACGGCAGGGATCGAACCCGCGACCATCGGTTTCAAGCCGATCGCTCTAACCAACTCAGCTACGCATCCACTGACCACAACCGTCACTTTTTCAACTGCTTCAAATGCCAAGTGTTAACAAATACGTTCGAAGACTTCACACAGTGATATTGACAACGAATAATTGTAACGTAGGCTACTAGGTACGGAAACCCGCACAGTACATGAAATAGGTATTACTATTCAACGAAATACTCGTTGAGGTACATGCTAGAATAATTTTTTAAGCAGTTGAAAAAGTAACGGATATGGCAGGACTCGAACCCGCGACCATCGGTTTCGCGCCGATATCTCTAACCAACTCAGCTACGCATCCACTGACCACAACCGTCACTTTTTCAACTGCTTCAAATGCCAAGTGTTAACAAATACGTTCGAAGACTTCACACTGTGATATTGACAACGAATAATTGTAACGTAGGCTACTTTGTCAATATCACAGTGTGAAGTCTTCGAACGTATTTGTTAACACTTGGCATTTGAAGCAGTTGAAAAAGGGACGGTTTCTCTTCAAATGTCTCAATTTCTTTATTTGTTGTAAATAGTATTTTAACATGATTACGTGAAGCTATATTGTTACGGCTGCGGGTTGGCTGTGACTTTACTTAACTGAATTATCATAGGTACCAGTCAAGACTGTAACTCCTGTAGGGTTTGGATCATACCAGGAGTCAAGCACGAGAGGATGAGAAGGGTGATTACTTTTATAATTACACATGTATACATTGTTATACGTTTAGTTTGGTATTTATTGGAAATAAGTACTTATAGGATTAAGCTTATTGCTCATGATAAATTGATTCTATTATTACACAGTTTGAAAAGTATCTCTAAGGCTTCGACTGAGAGACTGTCCCGAGTGTCTCATCCTCGTACTTTATATAGCATTTGGTTATGCCGAGTATTGGTTTTCGTCGTATGTGGGGGTACCTTGGCTTTGACTAGGGCTTATGAAGTAAGTATGCTCGAGCCGCATTGATAAGTCGTACACAGGTATTATTGGGTCATCGATTCTGGTACATAGGCCTAAGTGTGATGCTTGCTACTCGCGGATGACCTGAGTAGTGCTTGCTACACGAGGCGGACCTATTGTGTAGCACGGGCGTGACACTGATGACCTATTGTCTGGCACGGGCGTGACAATACGGTATCTACTCCTGCCAATTTCAAGACTTTCTGCGCGATGCCGCGCCTTTGATTAGCGATGCCATCCTTCCAAGCCAACCCGTGTAGGTTCTGTCTGGCGTACCTGATATTTTGTGCTCCCTTTTGGTTTACAATTCTCTCAGGGTAGGGTTCCTGCAGGAAGAGTTGCACGCACTTTCCTCCGTCCAGCAACGTTATCTCCTTCGGAGTGATTTCTCCGTCAACCAGGTACCCCTTGCATATTCAGGTACGCGCCTCTTTTTTTTGCCTACCGGTGGTATATTAATACCCAGGGTTGCATCCTCCATCCACATCTCGTCTTCTAGTTCTCCCACCAAGGGATTTTCCGTGTCATTTTCTCATAGATACATGATATGTGCTGTAGAAAACATATTGCATATCAGAAACTGGTACAATATCAATTGCAGAGATGAATGCGGGTTATGTCGAGAAAATTCATAGGAATCACTTCCATCATATCGCGCACTATGGAATTTATGCTGGCAACTGATTGCTTCATAAAAGGAACTACCCTTGTGCAATCATCGTTAATACCGATCCCAATACCCTACCTGGATCGCACTGGGTCGCTATTTTTATTGATCGCGAAGGAAGAGGCGTGTAATTTGACAGTTATGGAGGACTGCCTCGAAATGTGCATCATTTGAATTTCATAAGGAAAAACACACAAATTTGGACGTATAATTCAAGTTTATTGCAAGACTTGTGTTCCACTGTATGCGGTCAATACTGTTTATTATTTCTATTATTTAAAATTAAAGGACATACACTAAAGGGGACCCTTTCTTTCCAAATCGACAAAAAATACACCTTTTAAAAAAAAAATTTTGAGGAACTTATTGTACATGTAGGAGTTATTTTCCTTTTTATTAGAGTTGGAAACACTGCCCCTTCTATATGATAACCGTTTGTCTTTTGTCAATACACACATAAGAAAAACATTAGAAGTTGTTTATACATTATTGTTATTGTTGTTAAAATAAAACCAAACATCATTAATTGAGTCTCTGCCTTTCATATAATTAATCCTGAATATAAAACCAACAATGGTTATGGGCCCAGGAGCGCGATATGCGAGGTAGAAGATTATAGTGCTCGATCGTTGAAGGACAATACGTATTCTTTCAAGACAATAAAAGAAAATGGCGGAAACAAAGTACGCAATAGAGAAGCTGAACGGCACAAATTATGCTTCGTGGTCGTACCAAATGAGGATGGTGCTGACGGAGTGTGAACTCTGGTCAATCGTCAATCCCGGGGAAGACGAACCTGCGGAAAATGCCTCCGCAAAAGAGAATAAGGACCATATCACACGTCAAGGTAAAGCTCTCGCTAAACTTGCTCTTGCAGTCTGCGACGAACAGCAGATGCATATCCGCCAGCTGACAACTGCAAAGTCGGTGTGGGAGGAACTTCAACGATTGTATGCTCCGACGGATAGTAAGTTCCGAACAGTTCAACTGCGGCGAAAATTGTACTCGTGTAAAATGTTGGATTACGAGTTAATGGAATGTTACTTGGGCCAAATTAACAGAACAGTTGCAGATTTAGCGATTATCGGCGACAAAATAGAGGATGGAGATTTGGCCATGACGATTCTCTGCGGATTATCCGACGAGTGGGACACAGTAGTCTCCGCATTGTGTAACCTACCAGAAGTAGACTTCACAAGCGCAACTGTCAAGAGACGCCTTCCTGCGGAAGATACCCGGCGTACTGAGGGCAATGACATCAAACAGAAGGCACTTGTGGCGACGATGAAGAATCAAGGAAACTGGAGGATACATAAGTCAGGGAAGTCATCGAAAGGCGCGCCGCACGACAGGAAGGATGACCAGGAGAAGAAGAAGCAAAAGGGGAATCTTATCTGTTTTAACTGTCAAGGAAGTGGCCACATCGCTAGATTTTGTCCTGAGAAAAAGAAAGTTCACAAGACTCGGATGGCGACGATGAGCGCCTACTGCGGGAACGAGAGAATCAACAAGGACAGTTGGATCATCGACTCCGGAGCTACTCATCATATGACGCCAATTGAGGACTATTTCTCGGAAATAGACAAGAGGACCGCTACCGATGTCATAACCATGGCAGATGGCAGCTCGACACCTTCTGCCGGGAGGGGCACCGTAAAGGCGAAACTTGTTAATAGCCTTTCTGATTTCCAGGAATTCATAGCGAAAGAAACGTTGTTGGTCCCAAACATCGGTCACGGCATCATCTCCGTTCGGGCACTCACAAAGAACGGGATGAGGGTGATTTTGGATCACAAAGGAGGCTACATTGAAGATGTGGCCGGACGGTTGCTGATTCGTGCAGACAAGCGGAATGAGCTCTACGTCATCAACGCGAAGCCATGTACCAAGGTTATGTGGAACACGCTCTCAAGCGGAGATAAGCCGGAGTCAATTGACCTGTGGCACCGTCGGTTGATGCACATCAGCAAGGAGAAGATACTCGAGATGGCAGAAGCGGACTCCGTCGTGGGATTGAAGGTCAAGCAGGGCACCCTAACCCTATGTAGCAGCTGTTTAACAGGTAAATCTACACGTCAGCCTTTTCCCAAGAATTCTAGCCGCAACTCAAAGACAAAGACAGAAGTACTCGAACTGGTACATTCCGACCTGATGGGGCCAGTTGACGTAACGAGCTGGGGAGGAAAACGGTACCTACTCACCATGATAGATGATGCTAGTAGGTATGTCTTTGTGCGTTTCCTGGAGAAGAAAGGGGATGCTTTAGGCGAGTTCAAGAAGTGGAAAGTTGAAGTTGAAAAGCAAACCGACAAACAGCTGAAACGGATCCGGACAGATAATGGCCTCGAGTTCTGTAACAAAAATTGGACAGCATTCTGCGAAAGCGAAGGTATCCGTCATGAAACGACGATGGTGTACACTCCGCAACAAAACGGCGTGGCGGAACGCCTAAACCGCACGCTTCTTGATTTAGTTCGAGCGCAAATTCGAGAAACCGACCTACCAAAGGGCTCTTGGGCTGAGCTAACATGCACAGCGGCGCATGTGAGAAACCGCGTCACAAATACTCATGACAAGAAGCAGACTCCGTATGAATTATGGACGGGAAAGAAACCTAGCGTTAGATATTTGCGAGCCATAGGCTGCAACGTATTTGTACACATTCCAAATCAAAAACGCAAGTCCAAGCTGTCAGCAAGAGCCGATAAAGGGTTGATGGTCGGATACGCATTGCACGGTCGAGGATACCGTATATGGAGACTTGGAACGCGACGAGTTGATGAGTCGCGTGACTGTGTGTTCGTCGAAACGTCTCCTGAAGAGGGCATTGGGCAGAAGCATCCGAGAATACGCGAATCAACGGCTACTGCAAGTAACGACCACCTGGAGGCCTCCACCGGCAGGCCTGAGCAGGAAGTCGACGAGAACTCGAATTCCGAGGAGGAATCTCATGAAGAACAGGATGAGGAAGTCCCGGCAGACAACGACATACCTGAAGACTCTGAGGCAACGGTGAGAAAGCGTGGAAGACCAAGAAAGGGTACTGGACTGGTGCGATTAGAAAGCATCAACAAACATGGGATAACACTTTGCCAGAGGACACGGGATCCACCTCGATCGAATGTCATGACAGGTGTGGATGAAGATCCTTCCTGCTACCAGGACGCCATAAATTCCACGAACTCATCACAATGGTTGGAGGCGATGGCTGAGGAAATGAACTCGTTGAGGGAACATGATTCCTGGCAACTTGTTCCACGACCTGCTGGAGTGACACCTGTAAGATGCAAATGGGTTTTCAAGAAGAAAACAGCGGGTGACACTCATCGATACAAAGCGCGCCTCGTAGCCAAGGGATTCACACAACGAAAAGGTATTGATTACAACGAGATTTATGCTCCTGTTTCCAGCTTTGAAACCACTCGCCTATTGGTGGCTGCTAGCGTCGAGAGGAATTGGATCATCGATCAATACGACGTGAAGAGTGCTTACCTTCACAGTGACCTAAAAGAACTCTTGTACATGGAGCAACTCGGGGGATTTGTACAGGCTGGGAAGGAATCGTTCATCTGTCAGTTGAAGAAGTCAATTTATGGGCTCAAGCAGAGTGGCAGATGCTGGAACGACCATCTAAACAACTCGTTAACAAATATGGGGTTTGTGCGTAACCCAATCGATCCATGTGTTTACGAGTTCACAGTGACATGTTGGCCATAACGGAAAACGAAGTTACTAAACAGAAGGTGAAATCCCTGCTTGGCAGATGTTTTGAAGTTAAGCACATTGGGGAAATTTCACACATGCTGGGAGTTAAATTTGAGAAAAAGAAGAACGGAAGTCTTGAACTCGGTCTAGAGGACCACATCGACCAGCTGATCAACCGATTTGGATTACAGGATGCGAAAGGAGCCTCAACGCCAATGGAAGTCAAGCCGAAATTTTTAGAGGAGGACAGCAATGAGGATTGTCCGGACGTTCCCTACCGGGAACTAATCGGCGGACTTCTCTATCTTTCCCAGAGGACTCGACCAGACATCGCATTCGCCGTCGCCAAATTAGCCCAGTTTTGCTCGAAATTCAACAGGCAACACTGGATTGCAGCGAAGCGAATTTTGAGGTACGTGAATGAGACGAAGCAGTTCAGGATCATTTATCGTCCCACAGGCCAGTCAATGCATGCGTATACCGATGCAGATTGGGCTACTTGCACGAGCGACAGGAAGAGCACCAGTGGGTACCTGATCACGTTGGCAGGCGCCCCAGTCTACCGGAAAAGCGCGAAACAGACGGCTGTCGCGCTGAGCACAATGGAAGCGAAGTACATCTCGTTGGCTGCCTGCGCAAGAGAGATCACGTGGATGAAGGAGCTTCTCAAACTT
The DNA here is from genome assembly GCA_944738965.1 of Nebria brevicollis. Lineage (NCBI taxonomy): Eukaryota > Metazoa > Arthropoda > Insecta > Coleoptera > Carabidae > Nebria > Nebria brevicollis. The sequence continues at coordinate 3,316,378 of OX122909.1, read as the reverse complement.
CTGGACTTGAGTGAGTTGGTTGGGGAATCGACCCTGATCTGGTGCGACAGCCAAGAGGCCATCGCACACGCCATGAACTACATCGACAAGTCCAGTACCAAGCAAATCGCTATAAAACATCACTTTATCCGCGAGAGGATCATGGATGGAACCATACAGCTGAAGTATGTATCTACAAATCAGAATCCAGCGGATTTATTGACAAAGCCACTGAGCCGGAATCTACACGAGGATTTTAAAAGTAAAACGTAAATAAATGAATTATTTTAATTTATTACTGTTAATCAGCCATTCCTGGTGAATACTGATGGTCTTCTACTTCTGCCAAATGATTCAATCTATCTACTAAGCCTTTTTTTCTGGATTCGACCTTCTTTTGACAGTTCACTACTTCTCCTATTACTCTGCGATATTTCGTCCTCATCGAATTTTTCCGCCCCAGTCTCTCCAATTTTGATGCCCATTAAGTCTATTATGGCCAGATAAGTCCTGGAACCTTCATATAAAGTACATGCTGATATCCATGCTGCACTTTCTACAACTTTCCAGCTTGCAAATCTGCTTTTTGAAGTAATTTTCCATTTTAAATTATTATAACTTTCGTTAGCATTCTGCGTATTTCCTCCAAAACATCTACTCAGTAAATCATTGGTACTAAATTATTCAAATACAGGTAAAATATGTCATTATATACTAGGGTCTAGTGCTGGCTCATGACTGTATGGCACATTTTTTTCTTTACTTTTCAAAAACTTGCACCACTACACATTGCAATAATTATGTCTAGGTTCTGCGTTAGTAGAAATTTTAACCACTGGTGCGGGAATCAATCTCCTCTTCTTCTTTTTTAGATTACTTTTATTTGTTGTTCTTTTTTCATCCTTTCATTTTCTAAGAGAGTAATTTTTTTCTTAACTTCCATTAATTTCTGGTACATCCGTTTCACCACATGAAGAACGCATTCTAAATTATGAATTACAAAGTAATCCCATACGGTTGAGATTCAATTAGGTTTGTGTAAGTTTTGCTATCTCCATCGCCTATGCAATTACCATAATAAACATTAAGTAATTCCTTAGATCTTTTAAAAATTATCACAGCTGAGTCGGTCTCCATCTTCCCAGAAGATCCTTCATGATGGGCGGAGCACTCTGGCTTATGCTCTTCATACCACGAGTAAAATTCTAGCCCTGTTAACTTCTGGTTACTACAGGCATTACAATATGATGATTCGACGTTTAGATCAATAACTTTACCTGTGTATTTTCCTATAATTTAAAATACACCAACTAACGACGAATAAACTCTTGTCATCCAGGTTCCATCTCCAGACACAGTCAAAACATCAGCTTTATTTCCAGCATCTCTATTCAATTCAATATCCTATTTCGCAGCTTTTTGCGTTAACAACTCAAAACATTTTTTTTAAGATTGATGGTATTTTGAAGTTGTGTTATAATAAAGAGTAGTAGAAAAGTTTGAAGAAATATCCAATAATGAAAGAAGATTTTATTAATTCTTGATACCCCAAGCCAAGAACTCTCATAAAATTATTCTTTGATTTATTTCATAAACATTTTTGCTTATTTGTGGTGAAGATTGGATAAATATAAATTGAGAGAGACTCGTAAAAACTAAATTGAAACACAATATTAACATGTTGACGGACAGTTGCGTCTATAGCCGTCAAGTTCAAGTTCACTATGTGACATGACGGCAATAGCCGTCCAATACGTTTTTAGACACTGCGGCTGTAGCAGCACAAATGTGCATTTACCAGCGTACAAGTAGAAGCCTAGTGTCATGTTTTCGAAAAAAAATTTAGTATGCAAGGTTAACACATTGAGTATGCACGTGGTTGTGAACGGAGTAGTGCGATCTTGTTTTCTCTTCAATTTACAGTTGCTATTGATACATTTAACGATATTTTTTGTTTATACTGGTAAGTATTTGTTTATGATTGATTTTACACTTTAAATAGAAAAAAAAATTAAAATTTAGCATTTTTTGCTACATTTAGCGATATTTATAGTTATACTGTTTACTTTTTGTTTTTTATGATATTACATTTGAAATATAAAAATTATAATGTAAATAATAAATGTATAAATAATATACAATAAATAATAATATAAAATAATAAGTAAGTATTTGTTTATGATTGATTTTAAACTTTAAATAGAAAAAAAAATTAAAATTTAGCATTTTTTGCTACATTTAGCGACATTTATAGTTATACTGTTTACTTTTTGTTTTTTATGATATTACATTTGAAATATAAAAATTATAATGTAAATAATAAATGTATAAATAATATACAATAAATAATAATATAAAATAAAATTGAATGTTTTATTCAATATTTATAGAAAATGGCCAGTTGGGAAAAAGAACAGGCTAGGCTGCTGAAGCTTTTTGAGGAAACAGGTAGTGGGTCAAGCAACAGTGAATCTGAACCTGATGCTGACTGTGCTGAAAATAACAGTTCGGGTAATGAAGAAAATGAATCAACTACAGATGAGGAATATGAAGCACCAGAAGAACCAGAAAATGATGAGACAGGGCATATCAATACAACACCTATAAGAAACTTTTCTTTTGATGCAGATGAAGAAAATGAATCAACTACAGATGAGGAATATGAAGCACCAGAAGAACCAGAAAATGATGAGACATGGCATATCAATACAACACCTATAAGAAACTTTTCTTTTGATGCAGATGCGGCTGGGATTCTTTTGGATATAGACGAAAATGTGTCTCCAATTCAGGTTTTTGAAAAAATTTGGGATGACCAAGTAATGGAAATGATTATAAAATCTACGAATGATTACGGCCTAAAACTTTGCAATCAAACACGGCCACATACAAGGCATAGTAGGAAGGCAAATTTCAAAAATACTGATACGATTGAAATGAGAAAGTTTTTGGGTTTGTGTTTGCTTCAGTCCCAGCTAAAATTCTCCAGTATTAGAAAACTCTTTTCCATTGATGCATTACATTACCACCCAGCTTTTCCTTCACAAATGTCTGGAAGGAGGTTTGAGCAAATATTGAGATGCTTTTGTGTAGAAGAAGAAAATTCAAACGACCGTTTGAGGAAAATAAAAATATTTCTTGATTTGCTCATAAAAAAGTTTGCGAATGCATATGCACCAAATGAGGCATTATCATTAGACGAATCTTTGTTATTATTTCGAGGAAGGCTTTCTTTTCGCACGTACATGAAAGGCAAAAAGGCAAAATACGGAATTAAATTGTACGAACTTTGTTCTGCCCAAGGTTATGTTTTGAACATAGAAATATACAAAGGCCAACGAGAAAACGAAGAAAACATGACAACTATTGAAAGTCTTGTGATGCGATTGATGCAGTCATATTTAAACAAAGGGCATCATTTGTTCATGGATAACTATTACAACAGTGTACCATTGGCTAACAAATTACTGAGCAAAAAGACACATGTGACAGGAACTCTTCGTGTAAATAGGAAGGGTCTGCCGCAAGAAATAACAGGTCGTAAGCTTAGAAAAGGAGAACATGTATGGCGACGCCAAAATCAGACATAAGTGTCCAAATGGAAAGATAAACGGGATGTGCTATGTCTAACAACAGCTTACCACCCAAGTATGATAAACACAGCTAACCGTCGACAACAGGAAAAGAGAAAACCAATTGAAATAGTGAATTATAATCAGAATATGTCAGGTGTCGACAGAGCAGATCAGATGTTGTCCTATTATTCCTGTCCACGAAAAACAATTAGATGGTATAAAAAGATAATCTTTCATCTACTGGATGTAGCAGTGTGGAATTCTTACTACATCTTTAAAGAAAAGACAGGTTCTCAAATGAAGTTTATAGAATTCAGGGAAGCAATTATACGATCTCTAACTGGCATAGATTATAAACAGGATGGAAGGTCTTTGGTTCAATTTAAACGTGCACGAATCCAAACCAATGAAATCAACAACAATGGAACACAGCATTTTCCTGAGAAAATTTCTCCTCCTGAAAATTATCAGCGAAAAACATATTTTCAGCGTTGTAAACAATGTTATAAACAGGGAGTAAGGAAGGAAACATCATATTGCTGCAAGAATTGCATATCAAAACCTGCACTGTGTCCTGCACCATGCTTTGAAACATGGCATACCGAAAATAATGTATAATAATTATAAAATTATAATAAATTTATTTGTCATTTATTTATTTTTGTTTGATCATGAACTAACATTTCGTGTAAAACTCCCAAAAATACTTTGTTGCTCACAAAAAATTGCTTATTTCAGTCATTAAACCTGTCATTTACGTTTTTAAATTTTTGCTGTTATAGCCGCCATCGTCCCATTACATAGTGTCTAGAGTCCGCTGGCGCCATGACGGTTGTAGCCGCAACCTAATTAAAGGTGCTGAATTAATCAAAATTAAGTGTATTTAAGCAGAAAGAGTAAAACTATACTTCTAATATTCTAAAAATTACAAAAACATATAGTGTCAATTTTCGAATTTCACTTGTTTCTACTGTCCGTCAACGTGTTAAGTATTTTATAGAGCTATCAATCGGTGGTGTAAGTTCATCACTGGTTATTAATATTTTTGCAGATGAACTTGGTAGGCTAGGATCACGTTCAGCAGTAAACTGATTACCTTGGAATTTTCGTTTTGCGATTAGTGTAGGCCGAGGAACTCTCCGAGAGCCTTTCCTATCAAAATCTTTTCCCATTTTTCAAACACTTATAAGATAACATTAACTTATTTTATTTTTTTAGATAAAATGACATGTTTTCTTAATAAAAGACGCTAAGCTACTGTTATGCTCTATAATATAACACAATATATATTTTACACAAACATATAAAACACAAATAAAAGCAGTCTAGTTAGCTAATGCTTGGCGCTTAATTATGATTCATACAGTGTTCGACTGTCTCTTGTCGTTGGAACACATGTTGTAACGTCGTTTCGTACGCGTTACTGGCTTTTCGCAAGCTACGGTAATTTTTGCTCGGGCGCCAATCACACGGAGGGAGGGGGGAAAAATTGATACGGTATTTTGGGGGAGGAGTAAGGAGAGGGACGCAGACGGAACGTGCGGGTCCAAGATAGCTCGGTGGAGGTGATGCCCAGGTTTCGTGCAATCAGTTAGTTAATTCAGTTTTCAAACGGTATTTATTTTCGGTATAAACTCAGGGTACAACTTAATATACCCTATCTGAGACGGTGTTGCTGATGCTAAAACGTTGGTGAGACACCTAGAGGGAGGTAACATAAGCTCTACTTTCGGTAGAAACACCTGCGATATAATAATACGAAACTACGAGGTAATTCCTTGGCGGAAACGCCGGCAAGACACCTGGAGAACAATTAAATAGTGCTTGACCCCAGTGGACACACCTGCAGGTACTATAATAAGAAACTACTAGGTAATCCCTTGGCGGACACGCCGGCAAGATACCTGGAGAACAGTTAGACAGAGTTTTACCCGCAATGGACACATCTGCGGGTACTATAATAGAAACTACTAGGTAATCTCTTGGCGGACACGCCGGCGAGATACCTGGAGAACAGTTAGACAGAGTTTTACCCTCGGTGGACAAAACCTGCGGGTACTACGGTAAGACTACTAGGTGATATCTTGGCGGACACGCCAACAAGATACCTTAAGAACAGTTAAGTGGGTAGTTAGTTTGTCTCCCCAATTGCTTTTCGGCATCGATATGATATAAATATCAACGGAGAATACTCAGGCTACGGAAATAATGCGGTGGTCCTGTAGTCAAAGCTATCGGTGATCGACTGTCTTTTGATAAGAGATGTAGGCCCTTTTTATATCAATCGGGGTATAGGTGAATACATGAGTAAAACAAAGATAAAAATACTATCCAAACCGATTTTTGGTTTTGACTAGATAACGGACAGAAAATATCGGCAGAGACAAGTATTTTTGGTCAATGACCTGACTTTAACAATTCTTAAAAACAAAAATGTATCGGCCGGGCTCGAACCTTCGACCCACAGAGTCGTAGTCGACTACGCTGTCGCGTAGCTACGGCTTACTTATAATATAACATACATCTTAACCTATAATTAACGAGGGTTTTTAACATAGGAAAAACATACTTCGTTACAATGTTTAGCTGTCATTGTGACAATTGAATTAGTTTGATAGTTTTGCTTTAAAATGTCCTTTTCAGGACAAGAAACACCTGATCCTATGGACCAGGATGGATCTACGTGACAGCGAGTAAGCCGACCCCGACGTGTTAAGAGAACTAGATCGTCTTCTGTTACCTGTGCTACTTCCTATACCTAAGCTGAATCCAATCATCCTACTGGCCCCCAAATCCCACAGCAAGATAGACGACCAACATTGTACACGGTAAGTGTTTCCAAATTACCTCCCCACTCCCGTACACTAAAATCTCTTGCCCCTCTCTTGAGAAAAATCCACATGTAAATCTACAATGTGACCATTCTAAAAAACGGTATTGTGCACGTGCGCAGTACTGATAACCATGCAGCAATAAAACTCCGAGCACTTAGAGATCTAACAGGTGATCCATCTGTGATGATCGCTGCAATTGATAGCACTTCACGTTTGCCCCGTCAAACTAACTTGCGTTATACGCGGAGTAGATATGGACATTACTGATGACGACACGGAGAATACTCAGGCTACGGAAATAATGCGGTGGTCCTGTAGTCAAAGCTATCGGTGATCGACTGTCTTTTGATAAGAGATGTAGGCCCTTTTTATATCAATCGGGGTATAGGTGAATACATGAGTAAAACAAAGATAAAAATACTATCCAAACCGATTTTTGGTTTTGACTAGATAACGGACAGAAAATATCGGCAGAGACAAGTATTTTTGGTCAATGACCTGACTTTAACAATTCTTAAAAACAAAAATGTATCGGCCGGGCTCGAACCTTCGACCCACAGAGTCGTAGTCGACTACGCTGTCGCGTAGCTACGGCTTACTTATAATATAACATACATCTTAACCTATAATTAACGAGGGTTTTTAACATAGGAAAAACATACTTCGTTACAATGTTTAGCTGTCATTGTGACAATTGAATTAGTTTGATAGTTTTGCTTTAAAATGTCCTTTTCAGGACAAGAAACACCTGATCCTATGGACCAGGATGGATCTACGTGACAGCGAGTAAGCCGACCCCGACGTGTTAAGAGAACTAGATCGTCTTCTGTTACCTGTGCTACTTCCTATACCTAAGCTGAATCCAATCATCCTACTGGCCCCCAAATCCCACAGCAAGATAGACGACCAACATTGTACACGGTAAGTGTTTCCAAATTACCTCCCCACTCCCGTACACTAAAATCTCTTGCCCCTCTCTTGAGAAAAATCCACATGTAAATCTACAATGTGACCATTCTAAAAAACGGTATTGTGCACGTGCGCAGTACTGATAACCATGCAGCAATAAAACTCCGAGCACTTAGAGATCTAACAGGTGATCCATCTGTGATGATCGCTGCAATTGATAGCACTTCACGTTTGCCCCGTCAAACTAACTTGCGTTATACGCGGAGTAGATATGGACATTACTGATGACGACATATTGGAACATGTTCGCGTTGAAAATCTACAAATCAAAAAGATTTGGCGAATTGAAAGTCGCCAAACTAAAAAACTGACACGACTTATTCGCATTATTACCCACGACCAAGCAACTCTAGATTTCCTTTTATACAGGGGAATAAATATTTACTATCACCACCACTATGTAGAACCCTCATCCAGCCCCACCTCAACCACTTCAGCGCTTTAGGTTTACTGAATTTCACTTAAATAATGAACCTTGCCGTAAAAAGCCTGTATGCGTCAGGTGCGCTAAATCACATTTACTACGTGGTTGTGACATGAAGTCCGACCCAAAGTGCAGTAACTGTGGTGGAAATCACCATGCTTCTGCATACAAATGCCCAAAGAGGCCCCTAGAGCCAATAAGCGCTGCCACAACTGCTCCTCTAAAGTGTTAAGACACTGCAGAGACAGAAGAGGATTCTTCTCAGGCTAGCACAAATAATATTCTCAGATTTATCACAACCGTATTTTTAAACGCCTTCCCTAAGCAGCGACAAAACATTCAAAACTCGCTTGCAGCACTAGCATTGCAAAATTAAGCACGAAATTAAAAGTATCTTATACTCACAACAAGAAACATGTAAGTTGCCGCGCTATAACTTACGCTGATGTCATGCAAAACCAAAATACCTAAACAACGTATAAATATAGGCACTGTAAATGTTTGCGGCATTTCAAAAAAAAAACAATTATTGAACACGTTCTTCGCGAAGATATTATTTCTATTACTCGCAATAACTCAAACGAATGCCAAACCCACTGACTCCATCAGGGCCACAGTTTACAATGTCATTCGCCGTGATCGTGCCCCAGATAACCATGGGGGCGTAGCAATTCTGGCCTATCATACATTTTCAGCAGAGAAACTCCTCCTACCTCAAATTTTCGAAGAATACAACGTTACCGGAGCTCGGATGCGCGCGAGAATTGGTCCAATTACTTTCTTATGCATTTACGATCGTCTCAACCAACCATTTTTGGACGAATTATTTAATTATGCCTCCCACAATGGACACTGCGATATACTGGGTGACCTTACCGCAATACACGTTAAATTCGGTTATCATGCTACTAACCCTCGAGGTATTCAGCTTGCTGACTATCTAGACTCCCTACCTCTTTATCGCATTTCAAATCAAAATCCTACATTCGACAACACCCTGGAACTTCAATAATAGATTACATCATCATTTCGGAATCATTAATTTACTATTTTCAAAACTCTGCTTTTATTGGATCAGCAGTTACAAGTGATCATATGCCTCTCCTTGTAAGAACTTTTCTTCTAAATTCTCCTCCAAGTCAACGGATAAAAATAATAAAAGATTTTTAATCGTGCAAATTGGGTCTAATTTCGAAACTTTCTTGACCCCGAACTCCCAAAAGAACCTGAAATATTTGACACTGGTCCCAAAATTGACGAAGCAGATGCTCTAATAACATCTTCTATACAAAATGCTAGTGATATAGCAATTTATAACATAAACATAAGAATGGATCGCCCAGTGTTATCTAATTTTATCATTCGGCATATTAAAGAAAAAAAAAATTAATATATCGACAGTATGTACGTTCTAGAGACCCTGGTCTTAAAACTCACTGGAATCGTCTTAACGCCTTGATACGACGTTCTATTATTATATTTCGTGAAGATAAATGGAGCAACACTTGTGCTAACCTCGACCCGCGAAATGGTTCTAAATTCTGGCTAAAATTCAAAATTCTTACTGGTCAAAAACGGAGCGAACCTTCCCACCTCGTCTTCGATAATCAAACTGCTTCTACAGATGAAGAAAAGTCTAATGTCTTTGCAAATGTCATGGAAAAAGTCTACCAGGCTCCAGAAGAGGCACTGTTCGATAATATTCATCGCCAACAAACTGATGCATCAGTCAGCGACTTTAAGGCTGCTCTACCACCTTTACTTTCTTTACCTCTCGAAGATTCAAATAATGAATTAATTTATGAAGATGAAGTTTCGTCCGCAAATTCTTTTAAAAAAAGAAAGTCGGCACCGGGTGAAGGATGGAATCACGTTTTCCTTTCTAAAACGTCTTCCCCACTCTGCGGTTGCATACCTAACCTGCATTTTAAATTCCTGTTTTCTACTCGGCTTCCACCCCAAGGCATGGAAAAGAGCAGTAATAACCATGATTCCAATACCAGGAAAAGCTCCTACTAACCCTTCTTCTTACCGCCCTATTTTTCTTCTAAATACAATGGGAAAAGTATATGAAAAAATTATAAATCAAAGAATTCAGCAGTTTTGTGAAGAAAATTACGTTATACCAAATCACATGGTTTCCGTCCTCAACGGTCAGTCCATGATGCTTTATTAATTCTCACCACCCATATAACACATGCTCTAAATTATGGAATGAACACTGCGGCAATATTTTTGGACCTGGAAAGAGCTTTCGATAGGGTATGGCATTCTGGAATTATATCGAAATTAATAAAGTTAAACTTCCCTTTCAAAATAATTCGAGCTGTGGCTGCATTTCTACAGAACCGTACTGGAAACATTCGTGTAGGATCAGCGAAGTCACGTTTATTCCATATAAATTCTGGTGTTCCTCAAGGTTCAGTACATTCTCCGCTTCTATTTTCCATCTTCTGCCACGACATTCTCAGTAGACTCAGCAAATATGTCCATTTCCAACAATATGCTGATGACACAGTCTGCTGGTCAACGTCTTGGGATATTTCTTCTGCTACATCTCAACTACAAAATGGTATTGCCTCATTGGAATCATGGATGAGATGTTGGCGTATCCGCCCGAACCCTAATAAATCACCATTCTTGATATTCAGGCACCGGCACAAATCATGGCAAACTGAAAATCAAATATGCATCTGGAACCATGTAGTACATTCGCAGAGAACGGCAACATATCTCGGTACTATATTCACGGACACACTTTACTGGCTTCCTGAAATTCAACATTGTGCTACAAAAATGCGTCAACGATGCAACTTAATCTCTTCTCTGAGAGGCCGTCTACGAGGTTGTAGCAAAAAAGGACAACTGCTACAAAGTATTTGTTCGACCGCTGGCGGAATACCGGACCATTATTCTAGCTGCGACCCAGGAGAAGCTCTTCTACTGTCTATTAACGCTTGAGCGCAAATTTCTTCGCAAGATGTTGGACCTTGTACCTCTACACCCCTCTGCAGAAGTTCATCATCTAGCTTAATTACAACCAAACAACGAACGATTTCGTGTACTACAAACCAAATTTGCAGATAACTGCATCACTCAAAATCGTCCTGGCCGGTATTTGATCCTTAAAAGAAAAAGACGTCCCAAATTTAATTACAAATTCTCTCCAACCACACTACTCCAACGTACTAAAGACCCTCTCCCTAAAGATCTAGAAGATATACTGAAACAAACTGCCTTCATATTTCGTTACCTTTTTTATTCACTCTACTACATTCAATATTATACCATAACATTTTCAAATTGTTCGTAAGTAGTGTATAATTAGCGGTTCTAACTCAGTAAAACCTGAACGTACCCCGTTTTTCGCTAGAAAAACCATGAAAATGCCCATAAAAGAGTACATTTGCCCTATTTTTAATAAAATGTACAAAAAGTGTAAATTGACAAACCTGAACGTATTGACAATTTTTTTCCCTAATAAATGGAGAATAAAACCGAATTAGCGAGTATGCTAAATAGTAGTAATTCACAATTTAGAAAATTGTCCGAGTTGGAGAATAAAACGTATAAAATCGAATATTTTGAGGTAAGTGAAGGAAAGTATGGTGAGCAAATAATAGTTGGTATAGAGAATTTGAAAGTATCATTACCTGCACGGTATAATAGATTTATACCAAGTATTGAAGAGTTGAACAGTAATCCTCCTAGTTTAAAATATAACGGTAAGAAGAAAATAGGTACTAGAGAGATGCATGATATAGAATTTGTTTAAACGAATAGCTAAAAACATAAAAAATAAATAAATAAATAAATAAAGTACATAAAACATAAACAAGACATAAATAAAGTACATAAAACATAAACTAGACATAAATAAAGTACATAAAACATAAACTAGACATAAATAAAGTACATAAAACATAAACTAGACATAAATAAAGTACATAAAACATAAACTAGACATAAATAAAGTACATAAAACATAAACTAGACATAAATAAAGTACATAAAACATAAACTAGACATAAATAAAGTACATAAAACATAAACTAGACATAAATAAAGTACATAAAACATAAACATTAAACATGAATCATAAATTAATATAATTTTTTCTTAAATAAATTTATGATAAAAGCTATGAGAAGTTAGTAAAACAATTTAATATCACTAAGAAAAAAACACTAGATGCTTTAAAATTATATAATCAGAGTGAGTTTGATAAAATTGAAGCTTTAGAGAAACAATATAAACCTATAATTAAAGTTTTGAATAAACAAGAAAAAGCCATAAAAGAAACAACAAATGTTATTACTGATGCAAGTATATCAAGAAATGCAATGGTACACTGGTGAAATAATGTAGCATCATCAACTTTAAATGATTCAAATGAAGGCGCTGAAGAAACAATAGTACCAATGCCAAAACAAAGAGTAGTTCTACCATGTGAAATGGCTGTTGATAATACCATAGAAGATGAATATTTAAATCGACAACAAGATGAGAGAGACACAACTTACGGAATTAGTCATAAAACTGAACATGGTTATAGAATGGGGCAAAAGATGAATAAAACGAGAGATTTGTTATTTAATGGTTATAAAATAGATTTCGATGAAGATCATACTATATTATACAATAACACTAAACAACAAAATAAGAAATATCCAAAATATTAGAATATATTGACTTTCTTAACATTGAAAAAACCACCTTACGAAGATTGGAATAAATTTAAAAATGCACATGTAGCTGACTATACAAATTATAGAGAAATTTTATTTCTGACAAGGGCATTGCATATGTATGATCAACCTACACGTCAGATAAGGTCTAGTTCAGATAAATATAAACAACTAATATCACCTATGTGGCAAGATTATAATAACTTTAGAGGTGCACCTATATATACATCGTCACCAAAGACCAAGCAACAAGCTGAATTTGATAAAAATAGACCTATACCATCAACGTCATCTGGGAAAGGTTTATTTAAAAAATATAATACAAAAGAAAAAGAATATGTATATTGGGATGATCCTAAAGAATTACAAGATCGCTTAGATTATCTAAAAGCGGAAAAACTAGCTGGTAACGATAACGTTCGAAATAAAATAATAAATAAAGAGGAGGAATTACATGAGAGGTATGGTAGCGGTATTTATTTTTTTACTCTTAAATGGTACTAAATAAATTTGGAGATAGTGATGAATATCTAGAAAATAATAATGTTAAAGGTGTTCCTGGAATAGGGTTTAAGTTAACAGATGATGGTCATTATGATATACAAAACAAGAAATTATGTAATGTGGGAATGTCTGAAAATGTGAATGATGCATGGAAAAAATATTATGTTGACCAATTAAACACTTGGCATTTGAAGCAGCTGAAAAAGGGACGGTTGTGGTCAGTGGATGCGTAGCTGAGTTGGTTAGAGCGATCGGCGCGAAACCGATGGTCGCGGGTTCGAGTCCTGCCGTATCCGTTACTTTTTCAACTGCTTAAAAAATTATTCTATTATATATGGTATTATCAGAATGTATGTTCAATAAAGATAAGACTTTTGGGAATTCATATCCCAATTATAAGAAATAATATTGAAAAAATTGAACTTAAAAGACCAATACCAACCACCTCTCACATGGCAAGAGAAGACATGTTATTTTGGCTCAGAAAGCATCGATATAGCTATAGTATAAGTTAAGGGTGAACAAAACATGGAAATATCCTCATCTAGATGTGACCCACACCGCGATCAGTTATGTGCGGGAGACTTCGGAAATTGATATTCCTTCTTCGGTCCTTTTAATGATACGGAATTTGGACGAAAATTAATTTACACGTGGTGAAATATTTTGTTCATTTTGGTGAATATGCACAAAAAACTCAGTTTTTTCTAATGTTTCTTTATAAACTTCTTATTTGTACACAAGTTATGTAGAAATTAGAGTTTCGGCTCGTTTATCATAGTTTCTTATTTTCATTAGTTCTAAATAAACATTAATTGGGTGTCGGGTTTATCTTTTTACATAGTTTTGGTTTTATATCGTAATAATATTTTGTTTTCCGCATCTCATGGGAGTTGACGAAGAGGAAAAAAGACATCTATTAAAAGTAAAGTGCGTATTCTGCAACACGCAACACGAAACGTCGAAACCATAGCGAGGCCGTCACCGGCGACCTCGGCCGCCACTTCGGCAACCACATCAGTGGCTTCTTCTCTTGAAGAACTCCACTACGTCCCCAAGGGCGAACCACTCGTCGCAGACCCAGAACCACCCAGCGAAAGCGGTATCGCCGAGGAAACCGCCATGGCCCTGCAACGGCAGTTCAGCAACTCCTATGGACATACCACCTCACACCCTAATAGACCCAAGACAAGGGCCTAGCTTCGCATCACAACCACAACCTACACAACTCTCCCCGCCGCTGATGCAGAGGGAGAAGAAAAGAAAAGTTGCAGAGCAGGTAAATGCCCTCTTCACCATTCGCTCCACACAAAATTTCAGGGCCAAGGTCACCTCCACACCGGCTATAAAAAAGACTAATACTACTCCCACGGATACCGATGAAGAAGGGTTCAGAAAACCAAGAAAAGCACACAAGCCTCGCGTGCCACAACAAACCACAACTACAAACACACACAACAGGTATGATCCAATCTCAGACCCCGAGTCCGCCTCGGAGTCCGGAGACGAACAAGAAATGGAAATCGTGGAGAAGAAGCGCCAAAGATCGCCCCCACCCCTAATTATACCAGGCATTATTAATGACCCAGACAAATACAAGACACTTTTAAACACCATTAAAAAACACACAACCAACAACTTTCACATAAAACACACTGCAAATAACACGAATATTTTCGTTCATGACGAAACAGACCGACTAACAATAAAAAGAATCTTCGACGAAACGAATACCCACTATTACACATTTACAAACAAATCTGACAAGACGCACGCCTTTGTTATCCGTGGGCTGGACTCAAATCCAACCACGGATGAAATCAAAACAGAAATACTAGACATATACGGACTAAACACAATCCAAATATACAAAATGAGAACTACTTACAGACCACTATACCTAGTAATAACCGATAGGGACATCACTTTGACTAAACTAAACAGAGACATAAAATACTTAACATACACTAGTATCACCTGGGAGCGCCACATAAACAAAAAGCGTATTATCCAATGCCACAGGTGCCAGGGCTGGGGACACGCCACGGCAAACCGCAGGCTCTCTCCTCGCTGCCTGAAATGCGCTCAGGCGCATCTAACTACCACCTGCACCAAACCACCTACAGCAAGCGCTAAATGCGCAAACTGCAGTGGAGACCACACTGCGAATCACACAGGTTGCCCAACATACCTGCAAAAAATTAAATTTATTGATGCTAAAAACCCTTATAAAACCAAAACAGACAAAACCAATACATACCTTCCCGCACCACTCCCTCCTTCCAACGCCTGGTCTAAAAATCAAATCCAACCAACCCCATCCACTTCCACTCAGCCACCCCAACTTAACAAACAAGAATATCCCGAGCTTCCTCGTTCCAACCTTCCATGTATGTGAAGTTACCGGCGAAAAAGCCAGCGACGAACAGGGTTGCCAACTGTAAAAAAAAACATATTCCCAAGCTAATTTTATAGTCTATAATTGCTATTTAAAGGCTCGTAACTTAATAAATCCATTATATATATTATAAATACACTTATTTTAATTGGTATATACAATTTACTGCAATTTTCAGGTCAAATTACTGTGTTTATTTCCAAGTTCAAAACAACTGTTAACACCCCATTATTTAAGCCTTTATAGCTCAAAATTAGGTCGCAGGATATTTCTGAAAAAATTACTAAATGTTCTTAGGGTACATAAGTACAAGTGTCGTAAATATTTTCAAAAAATGTGCATTATTAGGGTACCAAAATGGCAACAGTGTGACTGCGAGCGCTGTGCCTGGTAGCGCTGATTTCTCAAAATTAGGTCGCAGGTTATTTCTGAAAAAATTACAAAATGTTCTTAGGGTACATAACTACAAGTGTCGTAAATATTTTCAAAAAATGTGCATTATTAGGGTACCAAAATGGCAACCGTGTGACTGCGAGCGCTGTGCTTAGTAGCGCTGATTTCTCAAAATTAGGTCGCAGGATATTTCTGAAAAAATTACAAAATGTTCTTAGGGTACATAACTACAAGTGTCGTAAATATTTTCAAAAAATGTGCATACAAATAACACACTATTTATTTTAATTCCGAACAAATCCCGCGGTCCAACGTTTTCGAACGTGACACAATGACCCTAATAAAACACATTTTTTGAAAATATTTACGGTAGTAGTTGTAGTTATGTACCCTAAGAACATTTTGTAATTTTTTCAGAAATATCATGCGACCTAATCAGCGCTACCAGGCACAGCGCTCGCAGTCACACGGTTACCATTTTGGTACCCTAATAATACACATTTTTTGAAAATATTTACGACACTTGTACTTATGTACCCTAAGAACATTTTGTAATTTTTTCAGAAATATCCTGCGACCTAATTTTGAGAAACCAGCGCTACCAGGCACAGCGCTCGCAGTCACACGGTTACCATTTTGGTACCCTAATAATGCACATTTTTTGAAAATATTTACGACACTTGTACTTATGTACCCTAAGAACATTTAGTAATTTTTTCAGAAATATCCTGCGACCTAATTTTGAGAAATCAGCGCTACCAGGCACAGCGCTCGCAGTCACACTGTTGCCATTTTGGTACCCTAATAATGCACATTTTTTGAAAATATTTACGACACTTGTACTTATGTACCCTAAGAACATTTTGTAATTTTTTCAGAAATATCCTGCAACCTAATTTTGAGAAACCAGCGCTACCAGGCACAGCGCTCGCAGTCACACGGTTACCATTTTGGTACCCTAATAATGCACATTTTTTGAAAATATTTACGACACTTGTACTTATGTACCCTAAGAACATTTAGTAATTTTTTCAGAAATATCCTGCGACCTAATTTTGAGAAACCAGCGCTACCAGGCACAGCGCTCGCAGTCACACGGTTACCATTTTGGTACCCTAATAATGCACATTTTTTGAAAATATTTACGACACTTGTACTTATGTACCCTAAGAACATTTTGTAATTTTTTCAGAAATATCCTGCGACCTAATTTTGAGAAATCAGCGCTACCAGGCACAGCGCTCGCAGTCACACGGTTACCATTTTGGTACCCTAATAATGCACATTTTTTGAAAATATTTACGACACTTGTACTTATGTACCCTAAGAACATTTTGTAATTTTTTCAGAAATATCCTGCGACCTAATTTTGAGAAATCAGCGCTACCAGGCACAGCGCTCGCAGTCACACGGTTACCATTTTGGTACCCTAATAATGCACATTTTTTGAAAATATTTACGACACTTGTACTTATGTACCCTAAGAACATTTAGTAATTTTTTCAGAAATATCCAGCGACCTAATTTTGAGAAATCAGCGCTAATTGGTATCACTCATCACACGGTTACCGTTTTGGTAGCCTAATTAAACACATTTTTTGAAAATATTTTTGTATCTTATAGATATATATTTTATCAATATTCTATGAAATTTCCACACGAATCCTGCGACTCTAATTTTAATAAAAAAACTCTTAAGTATCTTGGCGTCGACAGTTTTCTATAGCCTTAAAATAAATGCTGTATATTCATCTGAGAGTCGTTTATAATTGTGAAATTCAATAAAAAGTAATAGATTAGTAGCTAAAATTATGCTATCGATGTATTATAAGGCTGTTATATGATAATTGAGGCAATTTTATAGGTTAGGTTTGTGTTTATTCAACGTTGGTAACATTGCTTTACATGGTGATTTTTGATTTTGCTATGTTGCCAGTACTGTTTGTCAGACTGCTCCAGCGTCGCGCCGGTAACTTCCAAGACTTCTTATTTTATTGCGAATTCAGTGTTGTTTTTGTTTATTTCAATATGCCGCGTTATTGTTGTGTACCCGGTTGTAAATTAGTAGTTAAAACTAGTCACCGGTTTCCTGTGTTCGAAGAAGAGGTTTTTGGGATATGGGTACAACGAGTTGCCCATCCGAAATTTGCCTCTTTAGATGATTTATCAATACGTAAATCATATTACGTTTGTGGAGGCCATTTTCTTGATGTGTGCAAGAAACCGGGAAGCAAGCGTTTGAAAACTTATGCCTTGCCGACATTGCATTTGCCAGGTAATTAATTTTACATGTATTCATAACCTAACAAACAAACTTTTCTGTTAAAATCGGGTTGAATTTGTTACAAAGTGTGTTTTCTTTATGCGCAGGTTTTCACGAAGAAGCATCTACTGATAATTCTTTTTTCAATCGAAATTTAGGAAGAAATGTTTTATCAGAACGTGATGTTAACATATAATCTGCTAACGGTGTGTTTCGGTTTATATATTCCCTGTTATTTTTACTAATGTCCTTTATTGTTGTAGTTTGCACTTCACACAGCGAGCAGTTAAACGCAGTTGAATTTGACCATTGTTACATATCAAATGTAGATGTTATTGAAGGTAAATAAGTTAATTAAATCACTGTTTGGTCACTATAGTAATATTTATTTAACATTTTAGAAGGTGCGCGGCCGTTGGTAAAAAGATCTATTGTACAAGAGCCTCACAACACAGAAGTGAAAAGACGTTGTACAGATGGTTTACCGAGTACATCATATGTGATTGATTCCCCAAGCACAGGTATATTATCATTTTTATATATCGCTAGGCATTCTTTATTAAATTTATATAATCTAAAATTACAAGAACACTCGGTTTGTTTAAAAAAATATTACGTATAAAATAAAACAATAATTTTTAAAACAAGCCGAGTATTTTTTTGCTATTTTATTTTTAAAATGTTTCATCAAGTGCTAATAACTCAAGTTATCAAGTTATAATAAAATTTGTTTTTATAAGAATTTTGTTAACAACTTGTTTATTATTAATTTTCAGATAATATACATGAGAAGGAGGATAATGCTTCGACGAAAAACCACAAGTTGCGCAGTAAAACAAGAAAACGAACTTCAGGTATGTTAATATTATGTTAAATTTTTTTATTGCCACTTTAACAATTAATTTCTAAAGATTGCATGATGCCATACCGTCTAACTTTAGTCCGACCATTTTCAATTTCATACGATCCCTGTGGGTATGTATAACATAATTTGTACGCTCCAAAGTAGTAATCATATTTTTATCTTTTTAATTTCACAAGAAATACATTCAGTTCAACGATCACTTTAGGGGCCATGTCGTATACAGCGCAGGATAATTTTTTTATGTAAGCTAATGTTGTATTTGGATATTGGATAGTTAGCGAGTATAGTTTAAGTCTCCTGGTATTTCTTCAAAATATTTTAACCCGCATTTGTGCTACGTGTATCCCTCGTAACCTAATTGCTAAAATACGGTGAAAGCATTTAAATCTGTACTGTTTGATCCTTTGCAAATATCATTTTTCAGAAGTGCAAACATTTTGTACTTCTTAAAATCGATTTAATCCGTATTTGTGTCATCCACCATTACCTAATTGCCAATATACGGAAAAAACATTTAAACCTGTCTCGTTGGGTCCTTTATAATTATGTATTTCTCAGAAGTCCAAGCATTTTGTATTCCTACAAGTTCATTTAATCCGTATTTGTGTTACGTTTATCCATCATTACCTAATTGCCATTTATACCTGTGCCGTTTGGTCCTTTACAATTATCATATATTTCTCAGAAGTGCATTTATTAATTGTAATTGTAATGGAACTTTGCTTGAGATTACTGTAACATATTAGAACTTGTTATTAGTTGGTCTATGGTTTTAAATATATTAAGTATAGATATAATTTCTCGTTAGTTTATTAAATGTGCAATGCATCATAAGTAATTAAACTTTAATTACATATTATTAGATGTTCATTTTTTATTTTCTACCCTACAGAATCTCAAGTTCCCCTTCTGCAAGGTGCCAATACAACGCGTCAGGAGGAACTTAGTCCACGGGCCAAATATTTTTATACGGCAGCTACAAAGCTTAATAATAAAGCTAATGTATTAGCAAGGCGATGTTTGTCTTTTAGACAAAAATTAGCTGAAGCCAACAATATGGCGCTTGGCGTTGGTTTTCAAAAACTTATTAATTCCGTTAATAAGTCCACCTTCAACTTCATTGCGTCACAAGTCAGGACACAGAAATTGAAACCGAGAGGCAGAAGATTCACTACAAATGAAAAAATCTTTGCGCTGTCTTTGTTGAAGCACGGGTCAAAGGCATATAGGCTTTTAGCAAAAATGTTTTCTTTGCCATCTCGCCAAACAATAATGGCTTTGTTACACAAAGTTCCGTTTACGCCAGGACTCAACTTGAGGATTATGGCGAGTTTGAAGAAAGCCGTAGAAAGATTAAGGCCATCGCAGAAGCTGTGCACCTTGATGTTTGATGAGATGGCTTTGCAACCTCATCTCGAATATGATGCCCAAAGTGATATTATATGTGGTTTTGAGGACTTGGGTTGTGATCAACGGAAAGCAACGTTTGCCACACACGCTATAGTTTTCATGGTAAAGGGCATCAGTTTAAAATATAAACAGCCTCTGGCATTCATGTTGGCCACAAATGCCACAAATAAAATAAAGCTGGCAATAATTTTGAAAAAAATTTTGAAAGCAACCCAAGATGTTGGTTTGAAAGTTGTTGCAACCATTTCCGACCAAGGGACAAACAATGTCGGTGCTGTAAAAATACTGCGAGAAGAAACCAGAGAAATGTGCATTAAATCAAATCGGGAGCTGAGGCATGACGGCTTTGAAATTGACCAGGAAGTCATAATACATTTGTTTGATCCACCACATCTGTTGAAAGGAGTTCGCAACAATTTACTCACTAAAGATATTGTATTTTTTCAAAATGGTAAAACGAAGACCGCAAAGTGGAAACATTTGGTGGAATTTTATGAATTCGAGAAAAATAAAAATATTTATTATAAGACCTGCACCAAATTGACCGATAACCATGTTTATGTGGACCATATCAAAAAAATGAAGGTGTCCATTGCTGCACAAGTGATGAGCCACAGAGTTTCTTCGGTTATGCGAACATTGGCGCAATTGTCTGGTAAGCTTATTAATTATTTATATTAATCTAAAGTTAATTCTTACCATACATTTTTCATTTTAAATTTTCTATAAAATATATACATTTGAACGGTTTTGTTTTCAATCAAAGTTATGATACAATTTGTTTAGAAGGAAAGTTATAGTACTTACAACTTAATTTTAACATAGCCTTTTTTAAATCACTTCGCATCCTTTAAACGTAAATACAATTTATTTTTTAATTGCAGCTGGTTCCCATGATTGCGCTTTGGACCCTGCTGCAGAAGATACTGCAGATTTCCTTCTATTTATTGACCGGTTGTTCGATAGCTGCAACGGTTCCTTAGCAATTCCTACCCCAGAAAAACCTCTGCATTGTGCAATTGCACGAAATTCGTTGCACGAAGAATTTTGGAAAGAGGCTATTGGCGTATTAGGTTCCATGAAGTACATTTGCACCAAAACAAAAAAAGAAAAAAAAATTGTCAGCCTTGACAATTGGCAAATGAACCTCAGAAAAATGATTTATTTAAAAAATAAATTATTTAATTTTAAGACAATACAAACAATAAATTTGAGAAATCTCAATCAAGATCCAGTTGAGAATTTCTTCGGGTGTATTCGAAGCCACGGCGTCAGAAATATTAATCCAACGCCTACTTCGTTCGTGGCTTCATTTAAAACATTAATTATTAATAACTTTTTTTCAACCCACTCTGATTCGTCAAACTGTGAAGAGGACAGTACATCTGGTGCTCTTGAAAATTTAACCAAATTCATCACCGACGATTTACCAATAGAAGAAGAAGAAGTAGAATGCTCACTTACTCCTATACCAGGTAGAGAAGTAGAAGCTGATGAAGAAATTTTAGACCAGGATGTAGAGAATGTTTTAAGGCTCGTTTTAAAAATAATGTTGCCAAAAATAAAATGCAAGACCTGCGCATCAAATATATGGGATAAAAAAAACGCAACAGGCAACTTCAAATTGATTTTTTTGCAAATTGTAAAGATTTTTCAAAAATATATTTCTAGTTATTGCCATTGCAATAACGTTGGCAAATTATTAAAGGAAAGGTACCGTCAAGGAATAAATGGCGATGTTGTAATATGTCGAGAACATATAATTGCACCGATAATACTAGATGTTACTAATAGTATTTTAATAAATTTGTGGACAAACAATGTGAACAAAATTATAAAGGGTAAAGTGGAAAACAGATCGAAGGACCCCATTAAAATGTTAGCGGCTAAATATTATATGACACACAGAAAAAAAAAAATAAGTTAAATTATTTGTAAAATATTTTTGAAAAATCTTTACAATTTGCAAAAAATCAATTTGTTGCGTTTTTTTTATCCCATATATTTGATGCGCTTGGCATTTTATTTTTGGCAACATTATTTTTAAAACGCGCCTTAAAACTTTCTCTACATCCTGGTCTAAAATTTCTTCTTAAGCTTCTACTTATTCTATTGGTAAATCGTCGGTGATGAATTTGTTAAATTGTCAAGAGCACCAGATGAACTGTCCTCTTCACAGTTCCGGCATTACTATTTTACGAATTTAAATAACTTATTTTATATATATACATATATATATATATATATATATATATATATATATATATATATATATATATATATATATATATATATATATATATATATATATATATATATATATATATATATATATATATATATATATATATATATATATATATATATATATATATATATATATATATATATATATATATATATATATATATATATATATATATATATATATATATATATATATATATATATATATATATATATATATATATATATATATATATATATATATATATATATATATATATATATATATATATATATATATATATATATATATATATATATATATATATATATATATATATATATATATATATATATATATATATATATATATATATATATATATATATATATATATATATATATATATATATATATATATATATATATATATTAAATTCGTAAAACAGTAAAACTGTGAAGAGGACAGTATATATATATATATATATATATATATATATATATATATATATATATATATATATATATATGTAAGCTTGTGCGTAATCAAGCTTGGCGGTGTCGCTTGACACGCGCGTGAGACTTGGTTCGTAACTAGACTCCGAGCTGTTAGGATTGAGGTTATTGTATTTATGTATACAAAGGCTTGCTATCGGCAATTGTATTGATTCAGGTTAGTTTTAAGCTTTAGTTTTAATCTTATTCGTTTACCATTATATTTCTGGACTTTGCTAATGTGTACATATTATTTATATTACAGTTGTTTACTGCATCATACATGTGTCGATTCTTAACCTAATCTCCGCTCCTTTTGAACTCTTTAAATTGTGGCTTACAAATCAATACAATGGAGAGTAAAGCAAAGTTTTATTTTGTCTCGGAGGCTGGTGCAGATACGAAAAGCACCGTAGTTAAAGTGAAAAGAATTCAGCTGCTCGGTCAAGAGGAAAGTTTCTTGTTCCCAGCAGATAAGCAGACTAGTGCGCAGCATGGAACGCTTTTTGAAAATCCAATCGTTAAAAATGTAGTTAAGTGTTTGAAGGTACGCAATAAATTTCGTAATGTGGTGTTGACTTTATCTGAAGACCTTGAGAAAATTTACTTGGATACAGAAGGCAACGTCGTGTTGTATGATGAATATCTGGAAGAGATTACTACAGAGCAAGAGGCTAGGGCAAACGAACAGTCAACAATCACATTTGAAAGATAAAGGATATAGTGATTGAAAAGTTCGATACTGAAATTATAAATGCGAGTATTTGGATTAAATTATTTGTGCAGGAGTGTGACAGAGTGGGGATTGCCCAAAATAAATACGCTGAAGTATTACGATTGTTTTTAGAGAAATCCGCGTTAGACTGGTATAATGTATTTGTAAAGCGTAATTCCTTGTTAAATTGGGAGGCATGGAATAACGCCTTTATTGACACCTTCTCTGCACAATCCTGGACAGATATAGCGTATGCTTACAATTTTAAATTCTATAACGGCTCGCTACTAGAATATGCGTTAAAGAAAAGAAGATTATTGCTAGAAGCGGATGATAGCTTGTCTACAAACACACAAATTAACATGATTGTGATTAGTTTACCAAAATTTATTCAAAATAAGTTAGATAGAAAATCCATTATAAATATAGAAAATTTAATGTCAAAATTAAAACAAATTGGTAAAATTAACGATTCAAAAAATGACAATGTAAGCAAGAGAATTCTAAGTGAAAAAAGACCATGTAGTATTTGTGATAAGTTAGGTTTC
The DNA here is from genome assembly GCA_944738965.1 of Nebria brevicollis. Lineage (NCBI taxonomy): Eukaryota > Metazoa > Arthropoda > Insecta > Coleoptera > Carabidae > Nebria > Nebria brevicollis. The sequence continues at coordinate 3,292,092 of OX122909.1, read as the reverse complement.
AAAAATAGATTGCATTCAGAAAGTATATGCCGTAATAAAGATAGGCAAATTAAAAATTTTAAAAATGAAAATATCAAGGTTACAAATAATAATGAATTACAGGAAGTAGTAGCAAGTTATGAGGAGGCAAAAAACGAATAGTTCTCCCACTTATTAAAATTAAGCTTTTTGCAAACGGTGGTCCAGCAATTGGCTTATATGACTCTGGATCCAATATTTCTATGGTTAATAGTACCTTCTTGAACCATAAAAGAAATATTCAACAAATAATAGGTGGGAGAGATATTATTAAATGTGTAGCTGGAACGGCGAAAACGGAGGGGATTGCAATAATACGTACTAAAATTGGTATCTTAGAAGAGGATTTTCCGTTTTTCATAGTTAAAGAAGGAATTGATTGTGATTTTCTATTGGGACTAGATTCAATAAAAAAATTCAAGCTCTGTCAGGATGAAAAGTTGAGTATATCACAGAAACAACAGAAAAATAAAAATTTAGATAAGAAAAGTCACATTAGTGAAATAAGCACTAATAGAATAGAGGATATTATAAAAAAAAATGAAATAATTTTTGCCAAATCAAAGTTTGATACAGGAACAGTAAAGGATTATGAAGCCACAGTGAAACTGACAGAAAATAGATATATTTCAAAGAAACCTTATAGGTGCTCTTTTCAAGATAAATTAGAAATTGAGAAACAAGTGGAGGATTTGTGGAATGCAGGTTTAATAGAGGAGTCAAGCAGTCCTTATGCAGCTCCTGTAACCATGGTTTTTAAGAGAGAAGAAGGGAAAAGATCACGCTTGTGTATCGATTTTAAAGAGCTCAACAAAATAGTAGTGCCAGAAAGTCAGCCTTTTCCAAGGATAGATGATCTTACGGTACGTGCCAGAAATTGTAAGTTTTTTTCAAAATTCGACGTGAACTCGGCGTTTTGGTCGATTCCGGTGCGTGCAAAAGATAGATATAAGCTGGCTTTTGTAACCCATCATGGCCACTGGCAGTGGAGATGTTTACCTTTTGGTTTGAAATCTGCTCCTGCGATCTTTCAAAGAGTTTTAGCAAGCGTGCTAAGAAAAAACAAATTAGATGCTTTCACAGTAAATTATATAGATGATATATTGGTGTTCTCTAAAACTTACGAAGAACATTTATATCATGTAGAGCGGGTATTGCAAGCATTATATGAACAAGGTTTCAAACTGAATAAAAATAAATGTCAGTTCGCCCAAGAAAAGATAACATATTTGGGACACGAAATTGGAAACAATATGATTAAACCAATAAACGATAATTTAGTGGCTATTAAGAAGTTTCCAATACCTACAACAAAAACACAAATTAGACAGTTTTTAGGCACGATTAATTTTTATTTGGAGTTTATACCAAATCACGTAGCTTTACTGGATCCTTTAAGAAATTTGTTAAGGAAAAATGTATCCTTCGATTGGTCTGAAGAGTGTATGAAGAGTTTTAATTCAACAAAAGAATATCTGTGCACAGTTCCTGCTTTGGCAATTTTTGATCCAGAGGCTCCAATATTTATTTTCACTGACGCAAGTATCGAAGGAGTTGGAGCAATATTGAAACAGCCACAGGAAAATAACTCTTTGAAGTCGGTGTTTTTCTTTTCTAGAAAGTTGACAGACGCCCAGAAAAAGAAGAAAGCAATTTTTATAGAATGTTTAGCCATTAAAGAAGCCATTTTATACTGGCAATTTCATTTAATAGGAAAGAAGTTCGTCGTATTTACGGATCATAGACCATTGGAAAATTTCAATATAAAAAAAAGTAATGATATAGAACTAGTTCAGATTTTGAATTATATTTCACATTTCGATTTTGAAATTGTATATAATCCGGGTAAAGAAAATACTGAAGCTGATTGTTTGTCTAGAAATCCGGTTTTGGAATCACATGAGGACACAAACAGGGATTCTGTGATTAAAACTTCAAATTTACTGAAATTGAATGATATCAAAGAAAATCAGAAATTGTTGAAAGCTGATGATAAATGCATTATTAAAAATGGTATCATTTATAAAATTCTAAATAATAGAGAGAAAATATGGATTACTGAAGAGTTCGGAAAGTCTCTCGTCAACGAGGTACATGTTGATCAGGGTCATATAGGCACAAAACAGTTAATTTTAACTTTTGGCCAAAAATTTTATTTCAAAAATTTGTATAAACACATAAGATTGACTTATAGATCTTGTGAAACTTGCATTAAAAATAAATCGAGAATAGGTATCTTTAAAGCCCCTTTATCTCAACTGGGTCCAGCAAAGGAACCTTTCGAAATAGTGTCTATAGACACAATTGGAGGTTTCAAAGGTAACAAAAGTACAAAAAAATATTTACATTTGGCGGTGGATCACTTTACAAGATTTGCTTACATAATAACCTCAAAGACTCAAGTTGCTAAAGATTTTATAAATCTAATCCAGAAAGTAGAAAAAAATGGAAGTATTAAATTAGTTTTATCAGATCAGTATCCTGGTATAAATTCAGCACAGTTTAAGCAATATTTAAATAAACAGAAAGTAGCATTAGTTTTTACAGCAGTAGATTGTGCGTTTTCTAACGGATTAAACGAAAGGACAAATCAGACTTTGGTCAACAGAATACGATGTAAAATCTATGAAAATAAAAATAAATCATGGCCTCAGGTAGCAGAGGAATGTGTAAAGGATTATAACAACACAATTCACAGTTCGACCGGATTCACTCCCAATTATTTGCTGACAGGATTAAACCTTTCATTTCTACCTGATGAGGTGAACGACAATAATTTGACAAATTTAGTCAACAATAGAGAAATAGCTTTTAAGAAATCAAAAGAAATTCACAACCAGAATAAAGACTATTACGATAAAAATGTAAAACAGATAAATTATAAGGTAGGAGATTTAGTTTTAATTCAACAAATCAATACAATGGAGAGTAAAGCAAAGTTTTATTTTGTCTCGGAGGCTGGTGCAGATACGAAAAGCACCGTAGTTAAAGTGAAAAGAATTCAGCTGCTCGGTCAAGAGGAAAGTTTCTTGTTCCCAGCAGATAAGCAGACTAGTGCGCAGCATGGAACGCTTTTTGAAAATCCAATCGTTAAAAATGTAGTTAAGTGTTTGAAGGTACGCAATAAATTTCGTAATGTGGTGTTGACTTTATCTGAAGACCTTGAGAAAATTTACTTGGATACAGAAGGCAACGTCGTGTTGTATGATGAATATCTGGAAGAGATTACTACAGAGCAAGAGGCTAGGGCAAACGAACAGTCAACAATCACTTGTAGATATATATATATATATATATATATATATATATATATATATATATATATATATATATATATATATATATATATATATATATATATATATATATATATATATATATATATATATATATATATATATATATATATATATATATATATATATATATATATATATATATATATATATATATATATATATATATATATATATATATATATATATATATATATATATATATATATATATATATATATATATATATATATATATATATATATATATATATATATATATATATATATATATATATATATATATATATATATATATATATATATATATATATATATATATATATATATATATATATATATATATATATATATATATATATATATATATATATATATATATATATATATATATATATATATATATATATATATATATATATATATATATATATATATATATATATATATATATATATATATATATATATATATATATATATATATATATATATATATATATATATATATATATATATATATATATATATATATATATATATATATATATATATATAATCAGGGTTTCATAAATGATATAATACTCAGCAATTGATAACGTATTAGTTGTAAAATTCATTGGAACAAAAATAAAAGTATGCGTCACTTAGTACATTTTCCCATTTTGCAAAATTTCTGAATAGCTCATTTTGAAAAAGATATTATTTTCGTAATCCACGGACGATGTTAAGATTACGAAAATAATTCCATTTTTAGTTATGTGCTGAGTGACGTGTGCACTTTTCTCTATTTCAATTAATTTCTCATTTATTTTATAAGATATATATATATATATTGCAAAAATAAATTTTATTTATTTTATGAAAAATTGTTTTTCTTATTTCCTCGTCTATATACATTTTTTTATGCGATGCAGGTGGCCTACATCAAACTTCAATTTGAATTTTCCGCCAAAAGCACTGTTGATCTTTAGTTCAGAGATCCTACGCATCGCTGTGACGTCATGAAGACAGCCATATGCATTTTATGTTTTTGCCGGGCCCTGGTCGATACTATTTTAATGTGTCTTTCATGCCATACTGTGCTATGCTAACGTTGAGAAATCGAACCTGCCTCTGTATTATGTCAATATGTTTTGGTGTATATTTCTGCGGGAGAAGCACCACCGCAGATGTGTTGTATGTGTATATAAAATAAATGTTTGAAGTTAACGTCTTTGAAAAATATCTGCAGTGTCATGCACCGAACTTTCTTATCCGCATATGGGTTAAACCATATCGTAGTTACATTATTTTTCTAATTTATAATATTCGTTCTAACATTTAGTTCGCTTTTACAGTAGATATATTTCTTAGAAACAATATCAAATGTCAAACTTCAAATTATTTAAGTCTATTTTGTTAAACAATTGACAGGCGCAGATGATACGATTTATGTAAAAATATATATAATAAGCAGAAATTTATTTTGAAGCCATTACTCTTTTTGGAAAAATAATTCAAACAAAAGTTGTGCTAACTATAAATACCTTTAATTTTTGTTCATGAAATTTTTCTGTAACTGTAACCATTTTTGAGTAATTGCAGAAAATGCAAAAATTGACTAGAGTAAACAGGCACTTCCGCTTTGAATATTTTTTTCAAAAATAAGAGGTGCACACCTCAGGCATATGCAAATCTTAAGTTTTAAGGTTCATAATTTTAGCTTCAACCGTTTAGGCTGTAGAAAACACACACACACACTCTCTCACACACACACACACACACACACACACACACACACACGCACGCACACACGCACACACACGCACACACACACGCACACACACGCACACGCGCACACACACACACACACAAACACACACACACACACACAAACACACACACACACACACACAGACGGACGTCATTCCAAAAATAGTTGGAATCGATTAAGGGAAGGTCAAAACGTATATTTCCGTTAAACTCTCGAGATCGAAATTTTTCATGATTACAATACTTACTTATACTCCGTATAAGAAAGTAAAAAACTTATTTTGTATCACTGAGTCCGTCAAAACTCTTTTATTACTGTTACATGTGTCTACAAGATAAATGACATCTGATATTTCCTTAACATTAGCTTTTATAAACTTTGTGATATTTATTTGACACCTGTTTACGAGAATCGGTTTTAGCATAATCATTAGAAATGACTTTAATTATATTTAACTATTGTTGGATTATACAGAGTTCGTTATATAATACTAGAGGCTATATTTTATATAACTTTCCCATCCTTAGCGGGAAACATACCTAATTGAACTGGTGTGTTTTCGTTAGTTTTGATTTTCTTAGTTTTTTTATTTATTTTTCATTTTATTTTTAATGATTAGAATTATTATTAAAATTATTACAACCATTGTTGTTATGATTGTTAATCCATGATTAGCGTGAATATCTAATTCTACTTCATGATCTATTTTTTCGAAATGCAAGTTGGGGTTTTTAATTTTTTCCATATTTTTTATATTTAATTTTGTATTATTGTAATACGTAATGTTGGTTACTGGGTTTTTAGAAATAGTAATTACTCCATGTTCTCTTGATTTTTGGTTGTAAATTACGTTATTAATAGCTAATTTACAATTATTATTATTCTTAACTAAATAAATTCCCTGGAGATTATTTATAATTGTACCATCCTTACATTCTAATTTTATAATATTTTCATTTTTAAACATTAATATGTAACTATCACCATCACTTAGGTATTCGACGTTGTTTTGTAATTCTACTTTGTAATATGCGCACTGTTCATTTTTATTATCTAACAAACTAATAGCACATTTACTGGGTAGCATTGTTTGTTAATTGCAATAGTATAGTTTGTTTATTTTTGCACAAGGGGTGTTGATGGTTTTTACCTCATTGTTTCCAATCAAGAAATATTCGTTTACAAGGGTTATATAATATTTATTATTTAATTTTGTTGGTACTGGGGTCAATCTTTTTAATTCGTATTTTTTGTTATAAAACTTGGGAATTTCGATAAAATAAATGATTCTATAATTTTTATCCAAAGCACATTTGATTTTGATTAATTTTTCTAGGCTGATTAAATTTAATTCTTCTTGATTCATGTCTTTTAAGTATCGTTTCAGGATATGGGTAGGCATCATTTTAGGGAAGTATGTTTCTAGTTTGCAAAAACTGATGGAGGTTTCGAGATCATTCAAGTGTTCATGTGATATTTTCAATGTTAAGTATATTTCTATTAAAGCTGTTTTTATGTTTTCATAATTAAGGAGATTTTTATTTTCTTTAATACTATACACAAGATGTTCTTGATTTTTGTTCATTTGACCTACGGTGTCATTAAATTTCTTAACTAATTCTATTACTAGATCATAGTCTTTATATTGATTTTTTTCAACTTTATCTTCATTAGATTGTAAGTTTTTTAGGATTTTATCGTATCGTTCTTCGTCGTCTGAATCTAAGTTACCGGAAATGAATTTTATTATTTTTCCTAGTCCGTTTACTAAACCTCGTTTCTTTCTGTTGTTGCTATTTTGCTCTGGTTTGTGGGCTAGCTAAGTTATCAAATTGAGCATTGATTGTTTTCCATAGTTCGTTAATAATGTTAGTTTCTAGTCGTACATTGTATGCTAGGTTGTAACTAAATTTCTGAATTAAATGAATATATTGTACGTATACTTTGTTTGTACTTATTTTTAAATTTTCGACATCGTTGTAATAAGTTAATGTTAATATAGTTTCTTGTAAATATGCGTTACCAAGAGATGTTATGAGGTTGCCATTGTTTTGTGCAATGTTAATTATGTTCTGTCCTTGTGTCAGGATGATGAGGATTCCGATGAACGGGATTGATCTGAAACATCAGAAGAATCAATTTTATCTTGGTCTCTTAATATTTGATAAATGAAATTCTTGTATTATTTTTTGTTGTTGTGTTTCGGTTTCGATATCTTTTAAAATATAGTTGGTTTTTCTTAATTTTAATTTAGTTGATTTGAAAGTTTCTTGTATTATTTTATTTAGTTCTTGAAACATGTCGTGTTCAAAATGAATGTAGTAGTTTTGATCAGGTTTTACGTAATTCTTAATAAACTGAATGAATTCTCTTTTATAATCGTTACTTGATAATTGCAAATTGTATCTAATTTTAGATTTGTTAAACAAATATTCAATTTTTAATGGTGCTGGATTGTGTAAGACTTTTGTTATTATTATTTGTTGTTTTCCTATGTTCAATGGGGTATCTGTGTGTATAATACCTGCTATGTCATTTGTTTCTATATTTGAGTGTATTGTAATTTGATCTGATTCTGAGTTTACGTGTACTATTTGTGATTCCTTTTCGTTAGGGTTTTGTTGTTCGTGTTCTTTTAAAAATTCTTCTAGGACTTCGAAGTCTGAGTAACATTTAATTCTATGCGGGAAAGAGCATCTGCGTTTTGATTTAATTTACCTTTTTTGTAAACAATTTCGAAATCAAATTCTTTTAGTTTAATTTGCCAACGAATGAATTTTGCATTCGGTTCTTTTATTGAATAGAGCCATTGTTAAGGTTTATGGTCAGTGAATATTTTAAATTTACGTCCGTACAAGTAGGGTCTAAAGTATTTTGTCGCCCAAATTATCGCGAGTAGTTCTTTTTCTTTTGTTGAGTAATTAATTTCATGCTTGGTTAGTGTTCTGCTAGCGTATGCTACTGGTAGATCGCTGCCGATATTGCCTTGTGATAATATTGCTCCGATTGCAAAATTGCTTGCGTCTATTGTCAGTATAAATGGTTTTTCGAAATTAGGGTATTGTAAGATGGGTTCATTTATTAGTAGATTTTGCATAGTTCAAATGTTTCAACGTATGTTTTTTCCTGTTAATATTAATTGTTTTGTCTTTCTTTAAATTGTTAGTCAGTGGTTTGGTTAATTTTGCGAAATCTTTTATAAACTTGCGATAATAACCTATAAGTCCCAAGAAGCCTTTTTGTTGTTTAGTTGTTTTAGGTATTGGAATTTTTTTTATTGCTTCAATTTTGTTTGGGTCTAGTTTTATTCCGTTTCTAGTTATAACATGTCCTAAATAGTTTGTTTCTTTTTTTAAAAATTCCGATTTGTCTAATTGTATCTTTAGGTTAGCGTTTTGTAATCTGTCAAATATTGTTTTTAAATTTTGAATTTGTTCCTGAAGGGAAGTCCCGAATATTAGTATGTCATCTAAATAAACGATACAAATTTTTCCGATTAGACCACGTAGGACGTTGTCCATTACGCGTTGGAAGGTTGCAGGTGCGTTCTTAAGACCAAAGGGCATGCGAGTAAACTCGTAATGTCCGTTGTCTGTGTTAAATGCGGTCTTTTCTACGTCTTTGGGTTCGATTTCGATTTGGTGAAATCCGGATGCCAAATCAAGGGTGGAAAAGTACTGACATTTACCTAATTTGTCTAATAGGTCGGTTATGTTTGGTATTGGGTATTTGTCGTCTATTGTTTGTTCGTTATGTTTTCTGTAGTCTATTACGATTCGCCATTTTTGTTTGCCACTCGCGTCTTGTTTTTTGGGTACGATCCAGATTGGAGAGGACCAGGGTGAATGCGAGGGTCTGATGATGTTTTGGTCTAGCATTTTGTTGATTTGAGTTTCTACTTCTATTTTGTGTATGTGTGGGTATCGATATGTTTTAGTGTAACATGGTGTTTCATCTTTTAAGTTTAATTTGTGTTTTATTTCATTTGTGAATGTTAGTTGATTTGTTTCTTGGTGAAATAAATGTGAATATCGATTAATTAATTTTTCTAGTTGATATTTTTCTTCTGAATTTAGGTGTTCGATACGTAATTGATCTGTTATTGGAACTTCGTGGGGTTCTACATTGTTTAATTCGAAAAATTGTAATGGCTGTGTGTTCATAGTCATATTTTCTGTTATTATTATTTCCGCGACGGTTGTATTGTAGACTGTGAATAAGTATTCATGATTTTTAATTTTAGCAATACCTTCTGGTATGTGTAATCCGATTACGTTCGTTTCTTTGACAAGACCATCTCCGTTTCGGATGTTCTCGCATTTAAAATTTATAAATTCTCTAGTTTTAGGTGCTATAATTTTTGTTGGCTATGATTTTGTTGTAGTTTTAATTTTATGCAATTTAATTTCTTTATGTGGAAGAATGAGTAATTCTCTAGTTAGATCTAGAATTGATTTTATTTGTTTTAGTTGATCTAATCCGATTAAAATATCAAATTCCTTATGGAAATCAAAAATGTAGTCTTCTAAATTACTTACAATTTTAAATATTTTTGGACTTGGTATAATGATTTTAAACAATCCTTTCTCTGTGCCGGTTGCTGTGAATATTTCAAAAGGTTCTGAGTTATAATTATTAGGGTAAAATGTTTGGGCTGCACGATTGGTTATAAATGATCGGGTACTACCGGACTTTTAAGTCGTTGTCGGGTACAATGAAGTGTAATAATTCGCTTGTATAAAAATGGTTGTTCATTAATTCTGCGATTGGATTTCCGAGGCTGTTATTTGAAAATTTCCGTCTTCGTAATATTGCGTATCATCAGAGTCGGTTTCATTATTTACTATGAATTGTTCGTCGGAGTTATAGATTCGTTCTTGCTGATTTTCTAATTCGATTGCGTATTCTGTGCTATTTTGTGTATCATACTCGTTAATTTGTGTATTGAATAATTCCTCTGATATGAAATTAGATGTTCTGTTATAGGGCAAGTTATTTTGTGTTTCAGGTCTGGGTGAGGGTTGTTGGTTGAATTGTGGTCTTTGTGTATAATTAGTGTTACATGGTGTAAAAGTTTGTCTGGTGCACACGCTCTTTGGTGTTGGTTTATATTGTTGTGTGGGTTGTCTGTAATGTTGTGTGGGTTGTCTGTATTGTTGTATGGGTTGTTTGAATTGTGCGGGTTTGTATTGTTGTACGGGTTGTTTGTATTGTTGTGTATGTGGTCTGTATGGTTGGTTGAGATATTGATTCTGATTGTTGTTATGGAATGATCTGAGTGGGATTCTGTTCGTTTGTGGGTTTGGTAACGGTTTATTTATGTCCGATTTAAATGGTCTAGGTGCCTTACTTATTTTTGCCTGTACACTATAATCGTTTGTTAATAAGCGACCGGCTTCGTCTAATGATTTTGGTTGTCTAGCATGTCGTCCAAAGGTTCACGTAATGCCGTGAGGAAAACGCGTAGCCATAGTTCTAAGACATGAGTGGTGAACACGGGGATTACGAGTACGCCTAATGTTGACTGTACAACTGCGAGGGTGCGTCCCATATGATCTTTTATTCTCCGCAAATATTCTAATGGTGTTTCATTTTGAGATTGATTGAATCTTCCGATTTCTATACAAAGTGTATAGAAGTCTCTACTATTGATGGTTTCCTGCTTTGCAAGGTGTGTCTGGTGATTCCGGGATTGGACCTGTTATGTGATTGTTGGTAGATGCGGCTGTCGTGGACAAGTATGAATGGGGCTTTAAGGTAGTCTCCGTATATTGTCTTGTTGTACTGATATGACATGTATTTTTATAATGCAGGTGTGAAGGACACAAAGCTGACGTCCAAGCCGTAGACGTTATTTTGACTTTAGTATAATGTGCAATGATTTACATCAAGCTTTTCTAAACCAAATAGAATCTGTAAAATAATTAAAAGTAATAGCCAATTATCCCTCGTTGTAATTTTATTTTCGTATTACTTAGTTGCACGGAGCATCTTATTTAATATATATATTTGGCCGTTAGATTTTATCTCGAATGCTTGTTTTGAGAAGCTTTACAATTAATCCTTGTAGTATCACATACGTGAGTTATTTCAAAGTTAATATTCTGATTATGTTTACAAACTTTGTGTCACGGACTCTGTTATTGATTACACTTTGGTTCATAGTAATGATTGGCTCAACATTTCCACTCATCGAGATTACAGCTAGAGATTTCATTTTATTTTAAGAAATATTTTCTCATATAAAATTGTGTAAACATAACATTTTGATCTTTCTAAGCTTCGAAATTAACCATAAATTCATGGTTTATTATTATTTATTATTCTTTCTGATAGGAATTTTATTATTTACATAGAAATATAAAAATCAGTAAGTTTACCGTTTTTTACTATTCGTTAAATACTTGCTAGTAGAATTTATAATAGTTGATAAATATTTGACATCGCCAACGACACTACGTATTTCTGCAACTCTAAAATTTGATGTAACCTAAATAAGTTAGTAAGGCAAGTACAACGCAAGTAAGTACAAGTCTGCCTTACTAACTTATTTAGGTTACATCAAATTTCCAGAATAAATATTTGATATTGCTGAGTATAGCTACATAATAAAAATTTAAAGTTATCCACCCCTGGAAATTTATTTAGCAGTCGGTACGCTTCGTTTGTGTTTTCTTGAACTGGAAAAGATCCAAAAATAATTGGATTATGAAGTTATAATACATATATCGATTTTATTTTCTTACATGAAGTAATAAGTAAGTATTGTTATCATTGTCATTGCGTGTGCGTTTTTGTGTGTGAGCATTCTACAGTTTACACAAACAAAAAAACACACACATAGAGGCGCCATTCCAAATATAGTCAGACACGATTCTGGGAAGGTCAAAAGGTATATTTCCGTTAAAATCTCGAGATCGAAATATTTCATAATTACAATACTTATACTTCATAAGAGAAAGTTAAAATATACTTAACAGTTTAATACTATTTCTATTGTAAATGATCAGCTATTGAAGACATTTTATATCTATAAGTAGTGAAATGTTAATTCATTCATTTATTTGAAGCCGTTTCGTTTATATTGCAGAAGCGAATTACATGAATAAATATGAGCTTCCGTTTAAATATTCTTTTAAAAAGAGGCATTTTATGAATCCTATACAAATCTCAAGTTATTACTTACTTTCTTATACAGAGTAGTATCCTGTAATATAAGAGTAATATGTATTTGGATAACATCACAAGCTTCATTTAACTTGGTAATATATACAACCTGTATATTATCTGGTCTGTTTGCTGCATCAAGTAGCTGTAGATGGCTCTGAATATCTATAATATGATTGATTGATACGGTTCATAGCGCTGACATTGCTCAGTTTGATGCTAAATACATAAATAATTTTTGTAAGCCGTTACTTTGTGAAACTCTCTAATAATACGGATTAAAAATTATACACAATATTTTATTCAAATAAATAAATAATTCTTCACTAAACGAGCAATTTACATGAATCGCTTTTAAATTTATCAGAATCTATTTATAACTAGTAGATAATCTTTACTGCCTATTATTTAGTACATACTTTATTTTATTTATATTTCAATATTTCTCATCAAAACTCACAGGTGTTATTAGGTGTAGGTGCATGTATATTTCCTAGAATTCTAGATAGACATCTAACGCTTATGCACACGGTACTTTAAATAAGTAATATTTCAACAATACAACAAATGAAATATATGCGGATTCTGTTGAAATTGATCGCTTTCAAGTATTATGCAACAAAGTATACCTACATATATGCATTTTACCTTTCCTTTCATAATAATCATGACAATCTTTCACCAATGAATCTATCCTTACGCATCTATTTCGCATCTCAAAACAACAAATTTATCATCTACGCTATTGTATTCTGCTTGCTTATAATTATTTCCACGCAATGCATTATCAATCATACTTCACACCAATTATCTCACCCACGTAAATTTCTTCGTTATTCTAACATTCGATATTCTTTCAGTTTGGCCATACCATCTCATTTGTCTCTCACTTGTTCTACGTGAGACATTTTTATCAATATCGCACTGCTCATATACCGACATATTTCGCTTTATTTCTCACCTAGATACACCGAAAATTACATGTCAAATATTGTATTTTCACAGCACTTTCTATGCTATGTTGGCCAAACTCAACTTTTATTGGCATAAATCAATGATAGTACAAGCAGATGAGTGCGGGGCTTGTTGTTATAGAGGCAAGTTGTTACTAAGCAGTTTTTTAATTTTCTGCGTAAGATAAAGTTATTAATGTGCACTAAACAGATCAGTCCTTCAACGCTACAGCTACCGACAAAATTTTGTTGCAGAGAGCTTAATAAACGTCCGGTTTAAAGCTTATTTGTGGTTTTAGCTACCAAAAAAAATTTGGTTGTCGCAGTTTAAAGTTGCCTGTGATCAACATAGTTAGAGGTCGGTTTTTGATCTTTTAGTAACAATAGTATTCTGGTTTGTTGTATCAATGTTCAAACTAGTAACTACTTATAATTTCTTTCAAGTATGGCAATCGAACAAATATAGAAATCAGTTGGGGCACGTTGTTACATACCTCTATGTGCGAAAACCTTTGAATTACCCCAACTTTTTTATTTTTACTTAAGGAAATTATGTATCTAGTATCAAAGGTGGACCCAATATGCTTGTTCGTCAAATGATCTTTTTGCTTTTCATGTTAAATGCAGTTACGGTTTAGCCAATGAACACAGCGATTTAAGGGGGTAGTCTACTCTGGCGGCATGAAAAATAGGTCATTTTCACGAATTTTTTTGAGGGTAAATAACGATCAATTCAAAAAAAGGAATGCATGGTTTTGTCAAATGAAATGTCTTCTTTAATTGAGATTTTTTTGGCGCGATTTGATGTCTCCTGTAGCCGCTGCACCAGGTTCCCCAGGAGACCTCCCGTCTGAGTCGTTGCGAGGCGGGACGTCTGGCGGCCACACCGCTGGAGCAGAAACAACGATTTTTTTTGTGGTTATTCTCTGATAAATGATCCAGTCTTGTACGTAGCCGTTTTTGATTTGGTTGAAAAATAAAAATTTGGCGACGTTTTGAAAAAAACAGTCCGTTTTTGTACCCCAAAATTGGAGATAAAAGCTTGCACCAAAAATCCATTTTTGATTCTTTTGAAAATCGGCTACGTATAAGACTAGAAAATAAGGTAATTAACTCGAAAATTCAATTGCCGTTTAAATCGAATGAGCCGTTTCTAAAATACAGCGCCCGCCAATTTTGAAAACATCGTTTAGAGATAATCGCGTTTAAAGTCGGCGGTACTCCGAGCGCTCACCTGAGCGCGCTTGGAGCGTCTGGACACGAGTCCACTAATCGGCGTATAACTTTGGAACGATGTCACCTGCGGACTTGCAGTCAAATCTATGTCAAAGTAGACATTCCAAAGTATTTTTTAAGCCAAAAATAAAACTATTTTTTTAAATTTCCAGAGTGGCCTACCCCCTTAAGTGTTTTGTTTCTAAGCGTTTTTATTTAATTTATTTATACTTTAAATAAATATTGTTGAGCTTATAATCGAAGCTTATCATTAAACAATAAATTTGTTTTTATGATTTTTGTTTGCTTAAATTATGAATGTTGTAACAACGTGCCCCTGTTCTGTAACAAATTACCCCGTCGAAAAGCAAGTTACACATTACATGAGGGTATGAATATAGTTTTTTTCATTGCCACAAACTAATAAATTAAGAATAAAATTAGAAGACTATGTGAAGGATTGAGAAAAGTCAAAAGGTTTAAGAAAGGTGATAAATGACAGATTTTTCTAACTTACTATATTTCTAGTAAAAAAAGAAATCTACTTTTTGTAACAACTAGGCCCACCCTCTTGTATAAATAAATAAATACATATAGACTAGAAGAACACGTTACTACAATCTTTTTGAAATATCCCTAACAGTAAAAAATTGTAGATTTGCAATTAAATATATTCAAATTTCAAAAGGATTTTCTTTTATCTTAAAAATGTTAAGCTACAAGAAAATTGATATTTAAATTTGTAAATATCTTTCTTAAGCGAACGTATGTACGTATATATGAGAAATTATATTTAATAAATAGTCCGTGAATTAATTAACAGAAAAACAAAATAGACTCTACAATTTAGGATTTCTCTACGGTTTGTGACTAATAGATTAAGTAAAAGTGTGTTTCTTCAATTGGCAAAATATTAAATTTCTAAAACGTTTTTGGTGAAGGCTAAATAACATCCACTCATGTTATATGAAATTGTACTGTAAGTAGTTATATATTCATAAATTAAAAAATATATATTTATTTTAATATCCATTCTATATAACTAAAATGTATCTACAGCGTCTAAGAATTTGCAATGCAAAACACAACAATATTGTAATTTTATATTTTAGGATTTTTGCCAAATACACCAATTTGTATTTGCATTTGAAACTCCACGAATACATTCTTTTCCAATTAGTGGTTTGCTGGAAAGATGATATCGCTATATAATTTCAAGTCAAGATGATTTTACTTATTGTTCATGTTACAAGGAAAAATGTAAATTGAAAGCATCACAAACACAAACGGTTTGGTATGAAAACTTATTATACATACATTTATAGCGTACGTGGTAAGTAAGAAATATTGAAAAACCATTTAAAAATTCTACGAGAGCGCCATTTATTGCAAGCTCGCAAGCAAACCTTTAAATTCTAACTGGCTTTTCAACAACAAAGCATATCACTGGAAATATTTCTGTTGCATTAAAAATTATTCTCAGTATTCGTTAAAGTACAAAGGCGAACTCACAATGCTGTTGAACTTCAAGCACGCGCCACAACCAATTTATACGTATATTGAACGCTACGTTATTTTAGATTTTCAAATAAAAAAAACACTGTTGGCCAATTTAGCATCGCTTATGTATAAAAGCATGCGTGGATAATTTAAAAAAAATTTTAATCATATAATTATCAAAATAAATAAAATACCTAAATTGGGTACCCAAATATTATGTATACCAAATTTGGTGTCAATATATGTAGTATATTTAGTATATGTAGAGAAAAAGACCGATAAATATTGGTCTTATGAGCGATAGAATTCGTGATATCCAAGATGCACTACGTACGATGATCCAGAACTGGATCTAACAATAAACTTTCATTAATTGAATTTGCAGCACAATATCAATAACATTGTACACTACTTCAACTTTGCTTTACAAATATACTAGCGGCAAATTTACTGCAAGAACTACAAGTCAGTCACCTCATTTAAATGGAGGAATGCTTTCTCTCAAACTGGAGTATTATGTTTGCTACAAGATTCCATGGTAATATACCACATGTCCTACCAAATTTCAAATTATGACAGCGGAAATAAACTTAGAAACGGAAACTTGTTGACTTCACGTATTTATTATAACGCCACAATATTTGTTTCATCCGGAGCTTACACTGACCTATGTTCTAACTTTATAACATACAACCAAGTCAAGACATTTCATCCACAGCCGATCTATTCAACATTTAAACAAATTATTTTTCAGAATTATCAAATAATTTCAAATTATCAAAATTTTCATTATTTTCAATATTTTCATTTTTAATTCAAATGATCTAACCAATTGCTTACAAGAAAGTTCAGTGTCGGACACGACAGATATCTTGTTATTACTAGCGGTTTTGACTTATGTATTATAGCATTATTATGTTTGTATATATTTAAAGATATATATACAAAATACAAAAACTGTACCGGTTACAAGAAAATCGTTATTGAAAACTTATTTATGTTATCGCAGTTTCCATTTTATTCCATAAATTGTATTAATATTGTAAGTAGATTATTTAGAATTTATATTTGAATATGCCTCTTAGCTAATAGTAAATATCCGCAATGGCTTGCCATTACGGATATTTTTGAAGTAGAGAAGAACAGCTTCGTTTTAAGCGCAAACGAATAAATATGTATACTTTTTATAAAATGTAGATTGATCAAGGATTGTCAAAGTGTGAAAGGGTATTCTACCACCCCATAAGATATGAGAAAACATGCATTTATGTATGAACTATAAAAATATTGCTGCTGAAACAGAAGAAAAGCAAGCAAAAATACTATTGTGCAAGCAGTGACGGAAATGGACATGACAAGTATATTTCCATTTCAAGCTGTCGTGAAGATAGTCTTCTTACTACACCTTCGCCAGCGCGTTAAATTTATTAAACTCGAATATGGCTCAGACAGATCATATTTTAACTTGTTTTGATGCTATGTTTATTTTAATTTGAACAAGATTGTATTTATACTACATACATATCATTTCACGGAAAATTACGTTTATAATATACCTAAATACGGTCATATATTGAGAAATATTTTAAAACGATTGCGAGTTTTTGTCACTTTTCGGTCACAAAACTAATTGCTACTAAAATAGGCCATCAACTTTCAACAATTCAATGCATTCTCCATATCCATTTTGCTTTCATTCACAATCCTTTTCGTATCTCTTTTCATCAATTTATATTCACTCCAGCAAGCCTCATGAACATTACCGGACAAATCTTTGATATCTAGATAATTCAAATATGCTTAATTGTATCTACCAACCATTCTGGTACGTGCACCTATTTTTGAAACACCGCATACTTCAGACGCACACCTTACAGCTGTTGTTTTAAATTCGTTCCAGATCACATTCACATTACACTTAAAATTCGGCTCAAACGAAAACAAAGCAATTTTCAACTTACAAACATATTCTTCTTATACTAATTTGCAATGCAAATGAGAAGATTTTACACAAACAATACACTCGGTCTGTTTTACTCTTTTGCACCAAACTTGCGTTAAATTCATACGTGAAAAAACTAAATTATGATCAATCGTACTAAGCTCAGCCCCACGTCTCAATCTTGCATATACAAACATACTCGGCAAACACTCGTAACAAATAATCAAATCAATCGTACTTCTCTTATTTAAAGTTACATTCTCCCACTTGTTAATATGTGACTTAATATACTTAGAGCATGAATTAGTCGCGAAGAGTCCAAATTCCAAACAAAAAGCTAATATTCTAGATCCATTATCATTTACTCTATCATCTCCAAATATTTCTAGTGCAGTATTACTAGCGTTCCATTCAGATCACCGCAGATCATAAATCTTTCTTCCCGATCACAGCTATTTGCTAGTTACACATCTCATTCCAAATTCTTTCTTTCTCTGAGTTCCACTCAGATTCATTCGGATCATAGTTAGAAATTATGAAGAGCTTAATCAAACACACTTTAATTTTGAGCCATAATATTCTCAAAACTACGCACTTATAATCTAGGATACAAGATTTCATTCCCTCGCGA
The DNA here is from genome assembly GCA_944738965.1 of Nebria brevicollis. Lineage (NCBI taxonomy): Eukaryota > Metazoa > Arthropoda > Insecta > Coleoptera > Carabidae > Nebria > Nebria brevicollis. The sequence continues at coordinate 3,273,616 of OX122909.1, read as the reverse complement.
CAAGTACTCCATCACCTTTCTAACATGCTCATTTTCATTCAGGCAGACAGGCAGGTACACACGCATACATAAATACCCACACATACACACCCACACATACACACCCACACAGACACACATCCACACACATCCATACACACCGACACCCGCACACACCCATACATACACACACCTACATACACACCCACATAAAACATTAACACTAACACACACCCATACACACTGTTCTTATCAAATTTCAAATGACACGGCAACTTGTTGTTGACTGTATGAATTTATTATAACGCCACAAGGCTTGTAAATCCATAAACTCCATAACAGTATATAATTTTATGTGTCTTAAGTCAATTTTAGGCTCATTCTCTAAATAACCAGCATTCGAAAACAATTTATAATTTCGAAATTATACCAAGGCTTATGAATAGAGAAGTTTCTCTATCTTCTGCTTACTAGATGATTTTTTGCAAAAGACAGTTGGTTTGCAGATAATGATAAAATATCTAGAATTACATCATCTAAACAGTTCTAAAGTATGTCGCTAAAGCTGAGGACCTAAGAAACATATTCGTTTCACTTTAGTACTTTCTTTTAATAATAATTTAATAATTGCAAGAAGTATAATATTACTTCCAATTAAGAGTTACTCTCAACAGTGTATTCGACATAGACATGAAATAAACTTTTATTATATAATAGAATCGTAGATAGTCATTTAAAATTGCAATAACACATAAATCAATAAGGCGTACGTCTTAAGCGATTACTTTAAAAATATATTGACTAGATCTCTTATTTAATTTTAATAATAATAGGGCGAGCGTCATGACTTCGTAAAAATTGTATAAAATTTAATTTGGAAACCTGCGACGCTGAATTGAAAATGTGACATGTAGATTCTTATCTATATGTCGCATTTTTATTTGCAGATGCTATATAAATTAAAAGGAATGAAATGAAATTTGTAATGGAATGACGATTGTAAGATTCACCAAAAAAATAACCGTGGATGAAATACATTTTTTGACAATGGGGTGGTCGTGCTTGCAGTGAAAAATGAATTGCGCGAAAGAAAATTCGTGAGTAAGAGTGGTAGAAGTGTATGTATGACGAAATCAATGAATTTCTATGAAGCGAAAGATGTAAGTAAGGATAAGGTGAATTACAAAAGATTGCCAAGGTATAAAAGAGTATTCTACCGCCCCATAAGATGAGGATATTCAAGAAGTCATGTATTTATCTGTGAACTATAAAGGCAGTGACGGAAATGGACATGGCAAGAATATTTGCATTTCAAGTTGTCATGAAGATAGTCTTTTTGTTACGCCATCGCCAGCACTTTAAATTTATTAAACTTGAATATGGCTCTGACAGATCATATTTTAACTTGCTTTTTATGCTTTTTCTTTTAAAAGTTCTACAAAGTTGTATTATGCTACATATAAAATGCAAACCACTATTATGAACAGTTTGTTTTTAATTGGAACACAACTTTATCAAATAGTTTTACATGTATTTGACAATATTAATTAATGACGATATTTTAGTTAAAATTAGTTTTGTAGAAATTTGTTTTAACATATAATTTGGTATTATTTATTGATTGATTTATATTTATTATGAATATAATTATTTAAAATTGTATATAATTAAAAACAATATAGTTTCGGTAACAAAAATAAATGAATTATGAAACAATTGAAAAGGTCTGAAATAATAGCAATAAGAATATTCGAAAATAATCGTATTTTTAAGAAAATATAGGATGGTGGTTTTTATTTGAAACATGTAAAAATTTTAATTCAAAGCAAATAACCAAAATATAATCAAACTTTAATATTAAAACATGTAACCGTAAAAATATCATTTTTATTTTGTCGAGAAACGCAAATTAAATTATATGTGACGAAATATGAAAAACAGTTTCGACAAATATGTAATTATAATCATAATTTGACGCGTTTTCATCATAATTTTTTAACGGCATTCTGGAAAATACTTTATTCGTCGGGTTTCAGATATGATATTTTACTTCGATTGTGCAGAAAATATTGAAAGATAAGGGATTAAAGCGATAAAGATACATTAAACAATTGTAAAATCCCATCATATGGAGTGGCAGAAAACCCTTTACAATCTTTCGCTATTGCACCCTATCCTTATATATTTCTTTCGCCTCATTCTTGAATGAACTATGTTTTAAACGTATTTAATTTTTTGAAAACTCAAATATTTTGGCCATACTAATAACTAATATATTATTAAGTTCGTACGTAAAATAGGTCAAATGGTCTTGTTGAAATAGAGTCAAATAAAAAACGCAGAAGATTTACTTGTGCAAGATGAATGCTATGAGAATAAGTGCATATGTTATATATGGCAAGCGAAATAGAAATGCATGAATAACTAAAGTTAATTTAAATTAAGCAAAAAACAATGTAGAATGGCGAAATATTTAATACTACCCTTACAAACTTCTTCATCAAGTTAATTCTTCATGCTCGTTCTTCTATTTTGCTTGCTTACATTTTCCCTCTCACTCGACTCATTTCCAATGATATTTATCCATTTATTATGCCAACGCCCTAGAATTCTTGCACCGATCATCAGACCCACGTAAATAACTCTCTTCAATCTGTCAAGAAAATTAAAAAAACCACCTCTACATAAGTAGTACGTAAAATACACAAGTAAAATTAATTTGATTTTATGTTGCTGTAGACAAACACCCTTATCGACGTACAACGATAGGTACTTCCGTTCTGTGAGTGGTCTCATAAATAATTGCAAATCAAATTCCCTCATAACACCACAAAAAGAGAATATTCAATAACAGAAAGAATTCTGTTGAAGAACAACTGATTGCTATATATAGTTAAATTCAATAATTATAAAAATAAGCTTTCTATGTAATATTATTTCATAGAAAACTAATTTTTATTTTTATCGTTACCTGTATTATGCAATATAATATGCTATTGAATCAACGTTTATAGGCTCAAGAAAAAAAAAGATTAGATATTTCTGTGTGTCACGTACATGGTTTTAAGTTCAAACGTTTTTATTTTTGAAATTTATATACATACGTAATTTAATTTGATAAATAATATTTACCAAATTAAAATGGGGTATGTGAGTGTGGATGTGTGTGCGTGCGTGTGCATGTGTTTATTTGTGTGTGTATGTTTGCGTTCAAGTGTGTGTACATGTATGGATACATTTATAGGTATAAAAAGTATCCTGCTGTTGCTAATGTAATTTGCATTTAATTATTATTTTTGCATTATATAATCAACATAATTTGTAAATAATTTTATCAAATACATATTATTATTTATTTATGACCGAATACACTCATTTAATTTACATATTCATTAATTTTGCATAGGGAAAACATTTACGTTTTAATATATCGAATTATTTAGCCATATGTATATAACTCAAAATAGTTTTGAGCATAATATTTCATAGGAAATATATAGCTTTACATTTGGAAACAATATTGGGTTCAATAATTCATGACATTAAAATGACATGATGAATTTATTCAAGAACAGTCTCTATGATTGATTATCTAAAATATATATTTTATTATTTATATATATTTTTAATGTTGTGCTTACTCTATCCCGGCAACTTTTGCGGTTCACCGCTGATACTTCTGGAATATTCGTTCAATCTAAAGTTCGTAATTACTATGGCAAGGAAATGTATTTATTTCAAGAAAAAAACATCTTTGAAACTACTGGAACGTACAGTATCAATTAGAAGAAAATTCGAAAACATATTTTAAGTAGAAGAAATGCAATTCTGCAGTTGGAGGCAATAATTTGATCTAGCTAAGAACGTATTTAATATTGCATTCCTAGCTTTATTGAATATTTTATACATTTAGTTTTTTCTACTTGTAATTACAATTAAATATACTTTACAAAATCGAATACTTTTAAAACTATAGTACATTTAGTGGTAATAAAGTTTTTTTTATTAGAATTCTATATTAATATTGATATTTGTATATTTATTCTATATAACAATAATATATAGTCTATTTAAACGACCACAATTAACAATTTCGAATATTATCTAGCTGTAATTTCTGTTGCTGTTATGTGTACTTTATACTGTTTACAAGATAGGTATGCTTAAGACGCTCCCTTATATAAGTCAGGGCAAGAAAACAAATTACCTGTCATTCATTAGGACGTGTCATACTCTGAATGGCATACAAATTAAGTCAATATTTTAAATTTTTACTTAGAATCTTTAAAATACTACACGACTTTCACTACATAAACAAAAGTATTTTGTTAAAATTTGGTCAAATTCAAGAAAAGAATCTGACGCAAGCTGCACCAAAGATCAAGCTATCGGAATGAATGCAACTATAAATATTTCACTCCATACATATGCAATTGCTGTTCGAGATATTAAAAAACCTGAAAATATAACTCACGTCTGCCGATTATCATACCAAAGAATCTGTTTATTTCTAAAATTTACACAAACTAATCAACCAGTGCAATAAATTTGAAATTTAAAATAAAGGAACTGTTCTAAGAAGAAATATTACACCTTCGACAAAAATAATCATATCGAAACTATGTCCATTTATAGTACAAGTAGAAATCAATAATGCGCCAGTCATGCAGAATATAGAAACAATCTCACCTGTCGTTTAAGGGGGTAGACCACTGTGAGTGAGCGCAAACTAGACAATATAACACCCAAAAAAAGACCTGCTCCCACTACCAGCTTTGAGTCCGACGCATAAAAACCAATAGACTAAGCGAGTGTAAACAGAAACAAAACTTCATCCTAAAAGAACCAAAGCGAAAAATCAATCAAAACCAACAGACCATAGCCTAGAAATAATACTAGAACCACACGAAGAAGAACAAAAGAATAAAATTACTCGGTATCACAATCGATAAATAAACAGCCTGAAGCCCACATATCCGAAACCTCGTAATCGAATGTCACAAGGCTACAAATTTATTAAAAAACTTTATCGCATCACCATTGAGGAGCCGAGAGAAATACTCTTTTAACAATATGCAGAGCACTAGTATGCTCGAAAATTTATTACGGAAGCGTAATATACAGCTTAGTCACAACACAACATGAAATTAAACGCAAGGCACAATCTTGGCTTAAGGGGGTAGTCCACTCTGGAAATTTCAAAAAATAGTTTTTTTTTGGCTTAAAAAATACTTTGGAATGTCTACTTTGACATAGATTTGACCGAAAGTCCGCAAGTGACATCGTTCCAAAGTTATAGGCCGATTAGTGGACTCGTGTCCAGACGCTCCAAGCGCGCTCAGGTGAGCGCTCGGAGTACCCTCCGACTTTAAACGCGATTATCTCTAAACGATGTTTTCAAAATTGGCGGGCGCTGTATTTTAGAAACGGCTCATTCGATTTAAACGGCAATTGAATTTTCGAGTTAAGTACTTTATTTTCTAGTCTTATACGTAGCCGATTTTCAAAAGAATCAAAAATGGATTTTTGGTGCAAGCTTTTATCTCCAATTTTGGGGTACAAAAACGGACTGTTTTTTTCAAAACGTCGCCAAATTTTTATTTTTCAACCAAATCAAAAACGGCTACGTACAAGACTGGATCATTTATCAGAGAATAACTATAAAAAAAAATCGTTGTTCCTGCTCCAGTGGTGTGACCGCCAGACGTCCCGCCTCGTGACGACTCAGACGGGAAGTCTCCTGGGGAACCTGGTGCAGCGGCTACAGGAGACATCCAATCGCGCCAAAAAAAATCTCAATTAAAGAAGACATTTCATTTGACAAAACCTTGCATTCCTTTTTTTGAATTGATCGTTATTTACCCTCAAAAAAATTCGTGAAAATGACCTATTTTTCATGCCGCCAGAGTGGACTACCCCCTTAAGACTGATAACAGAAGCATTCCGATCAAGACTAGCGATAAATGTCTCGGTAATATCTAGTGATCTACATAGCAAAAGTGGCATCTCATCTCAGCCATATAAACTACAGCACCATCTTCCATAAAATATCTATATTAAATATAAATCCATTCCAGATCAAACTCAAAATCATTATAGAAAATATAAGCCACCAACTACCGAACATAGTAAGAAACTATGCATACAAAATACCAACATATTAAATATCATCATCACAATGCATCTTAGGCATAACCCAACATACAAGAGAACTTACATACTCGAGGATCTAAAAGATGCACTACAATAGAATATGCACAGAAAATTAAAGACTAATGGCGATGCCATTGCCGAAGAAGATGGCAAATTAGTACGTAAATATTATTTATCACCTACAATAAGGACGTTTACAGCTGAAGTCTACATCAACCATCAAAGCAAAAGAGGCATCATACGCAAAGTTACTCAAAACAAGAAATAAATTATTAGCACCAATTCTCTAAGCGAACTACAAAATTTAACAAAAACGTTCTTAAAGTTCATCAAATCAAATGAAATTACAAAATGATTCACACATAGCTAATATTAAAAAATATACCTATGTAAGTAAGAATAAAGACCGAGAAATTAAGGCACATCTTACACCATAGACAACCATTGGAAACAGAATAGAACAAATAACAATGATCAGACACAAATCAGAATCAGAAAGAAAATCAAATACAAACGAATATTACACCTTCATTAGGTCAAGCAAACAGTCCAATTGCGACGAGACCAAAACTACCATAGCAGCGAACCACCAAATCACAGATTGCCAAAAAAATATTAGACAACAGATAAAAATTTCTCAATCAAACGTAAATTTATTTAATTTTTCTTATTATTGTAACGTTTTTATTGTTTAGGCGGAGAAATCAAACAACAGTTTTGAACTTAAATGCTACTATTTATTTATTTACTAAACTTATACACTAATGCCCGATATGATAGAAACACCATAAGCATATCACGTTCAATAGATACTTTAAGATGTTTGTGACGTCTATCAATTAGTAAAAGAACACCCTAATGGAAATGCGTATACCCTAAACAATAAATAACAAATCTCTTTTATGCTTCTGTGCGTATAAAATCTTTAGCTAATCTTGTTTGGCCCTTGAATGATCTACATAAATCTACTAAAATCACAGTATACTGATGGGTTGTAAGTGGTCATGAGTGATTATTTCAACTAGATTAATTGTTGCTGCTCCGTTGATGTCAGGCTAGGCCATTTCATCACCGACTCACGCTGCAGAGGATTGTGACAAGCTAGCATTAAGTAACCAGATGTATAATGATGTCATCGACTTCGTCTGCAGCACCGGGATAAAAATGTTCACAATAAAATATTTTATGTATGCACAGAATCATACAACCATCATCATACTGAGATCTTTATCTAAGCATATGCCAGTATCGGAAAAGCATCAGTATTGATATTTCATTTTACATAACACAGTATTCTCAACTGTTCTATACGTTTCCATAAAAATGTTTAGAAGTGGAAGATACTGTATTTAATATCTGCTGCAGAATATATAAATTTATGCTTATCATTTGGAAAGAAGATGTATCAAAGGACGGTTACTTAAAATACGTACCATGAAATTATATGATATAGTGATATTATATAATATAGCTATCTGATTTGAATAAGTGAAGCCGGAAATAGAGGTCGATGTTAATAAAGCATTATATAGACTTTTCTCACTTTTTTTTATTCTAGATGCACGTATTATCATAATCAATGATCAAGACACAATATAATTAAAACTACGTAATAAACATTCAATCAGATAAATATATTATTACGTGACCACTGGCAGTACAGGCTTGTCCCAAACGTTTCGGCACAATGGTGAAAGGGGTTGGAACCCCTCCCACGGTGATATATAATAAACAGTACTCACATAGTTATGGTAGCTTTATCAAGGTCATATTAGCGATACTTACGGGGGTGCTTCGCACCCTCACCTCTTGCCAGTTAACAGGACTCGCTAAGAGACCCAGCTCGGATATACCGCACCCGTTTGTCATAGCATAGTATGGCATTCCGTCTCGGTTGGTCCTGCATGGCCAGTAGTCCATAGCTACTTGCCTTCCAGAACCTTCACAACCGGGAGTCATTTTACTTGAAACTCGACCTAATATAAGGCATAATGGCAACTCTATTCTGATTGGGTCCATTTAGCACTAAGGCGCCCCAGCTACTCTATTCTGATTGGGTCCATTTAGCACTAAGGCGCCCCAATCAGTTCGTTTAACCTGCATCCCCGGGAACCGTGTCGTGTCCCCACCCACCGGCGGTTCTACGCACATCGGTCCTCAGACAAGATATCGTAGTAGCAGTATACCGACGCCAAAAGCATAGCTTTCTTCTCAACTGGGGCTCCGTGGCCAACGGCAGCCCCAGGAGGCAGCCGCAGGGTTGCTCAGACCCATGCCTAACGGCAGTAGCAACTGTCAGCCACGACAGTTGACTGACCGCGCGGTCAACTGACCAGAACGCATCCTTTCGGATACGCTCCTTGGGCACTCCGAAGAGACCCCGCAGTATGGGACGGCTCCCATACTGGAAAGTGCTAGGAGAGAATGGCAGTTCATACATGATTTACATACATAATTGCAGACATAAACAAATCAATGGTGCACCATGATAACATGAATATACATAAAATACGTAAAATGCCAAGGCCCTAAATACGCCGTTGTTCATACTGCATCTGAAACAAACCTCATATTTTCTATTAGTTACAATTCAGTATCGATCTATTCTCTAACGCTACCAAACCACGACTGCCAGCGTCTCTGTATTATTCTTACGATACGTTCATAATATCCAATATTAATTATAACGTGTTTATTTTATAACATCATCATCACCATTTAATATTTAAATAGATATTACATTCATAACATGATCTATCCTGACAAATATAAATATATTTCAAACTATATTGAAGGTACATTATTTTAAATCATATATGATTTAAATTATTTTTGTTTCCTGAGTGCTCCGCTATGGGCAATGTTTCATCTTTAAAGTGTAGTTTGACTTCTGTATCTCCACTTGAGGGCTGACAGCTTGGTGTATCTGTGAATGAATATGGGCGCTTGAACTTTTGCGTCTAGTGTCGCATTTATTTATTTTCAAGTACCAGTTTACCATGACATTCTACAAGCTGACGCACCAGACTTTACTCCTTACTCGACATTGAAAATGCATTTTGGTTAGATCGATAGAATTTAAAAAGTATCAACATTTCTCTATTTTTAATTTGATATAAGAGGGTATGCCTACCTTGAAACTTTCAAAAAATGGATTTATTTTATTTTCTCAAATTGTAGGCTAGATAATTTTTTAAACGTTTCTATTATAACTTGGTCTGCCTTAACATCTGATTTGCGAATTGTATGACACAGATACTTAGCTTACGTTCTTATGAATTTGTATTTACCTGCGTTTAAAGCAAGATTTGTATTTGATGTCCATCAAAAAATAATCAATATTACCTGAGCTAAAAAAAACACATGAACCACCAGCATTCATAATGACCGAAGGCATTAAAAAAGACTATTTTTTCGCGATCTCATTATCCTACTGCAGCGTGTCAGTATGCTTTCGCCAAATCTAGGGTGGCGCTTATCGAGGCTTTTCTTAATTGAACTAACGTGTCCTGAAGATTAGGGCAAAAATATCTTCTCGTGATCGCTTTCAAACCGAGGTAATCAATACAAAATCAAAATGTTTTTGCTGCGTTTGAACTTTGTGTCTTACCTAATAATGAAACGGACCAAAATGAATTTTGAACGTTTTTTGTTTTCTACTAATAAGTTCCGTCATGACCTGTCGGTCATTAGTGTTGAAATAACTTCAAGTCTATTTCGCCTGATAACTAGAAATGCATTTTAAGTTATCAGACGAAAAAGGCTTGAAGTTATTTCAACATTAATGAGCGACAGGTCATGACGAAACTTATTAGTAGAAGATTAAAAACGCTCGAAATCACTATTTGGATATATGCAGGGTCTCTCGGTGCCTTGGTCATTGAATTTATTTCTGATTAAACTATGTTAGCAACTATTGCCCTGATTTTTATTGTTATTTGTATTCGGTCACATTTAATATGATAATCTTGGCGATTTCAGATACGTTTTCATGAATTAATTTTTGCAGTTCCTGCAATATCATAGTTACAGTTAGAGTAACAATAAAAAAATATCTGCAGTGTGATCCACCGAACTTTCTTATACGCATTTGGGTAAGACCGTATCGTAGTTTCATTATTTTGAAGATTTATAATTGTTCTAACCTTTGGATCACTGTTACACTAGCGTGAATAGCCCTAGAGGCTGATACGCCATCAATTTTAATACTACGTTCATTACTTTTACACTAAATATATTTCTTAGAATAAATATAAAATGTCAAACTATTTCTCTATTTTGTTTTTTTGATAAATAATTGTCAGGCGCAGATGATACGATTTATGTAAAAATATATATAAGAAGCAGAAATTTATTTTGAAACCAGTACTCTTTTAGGAAAAATAATTCAAATAAAAGTTGTGCTAAATATAAATACCTTTATTTTTTATTCATGCAATTTTCCTGTGACTGTAACAATTTTTGAAAAAAAAAAATTACTAGAATAAACAGGCACTTTCGTTTTGAATATTTTTTTCAAAAATAAGAGGTGCACACCCCTAGCAAATGCAAATCTTAAGTTTAAAGTCTCATAAATTTAGCGTCAATCGTTTAGGCTGTAGAGAGCGTACACACATACACACAAACACAGACGGATGTCATTCCATAAATAGTCGGAATAGATTCAGGGAAGGTCAAAACGTATATTTCCTTTAAAATCTCGAGATCGAAATTTTTCATGATTACAATACTGCGTATAAGAAAGTATAAAGTAAGAAATTAACGATTGGTCATCACCAGTCATAATTCTACAAGCGACAACAAAACTGAAGAAGGAAAATGTAAAACAATGCTAAGCATCGAAATCTGAGGATTAAACAGTTTAACGAAATATATGTCATAATCCTGTAACAACCATGCAGGAAAAGTTTTACCAATGAAATGCATATCTATTTACAACTCATGAAATGAAGCATTTAAGAAGTAAAATTGGAAGAAATAATTATGAAAACAAAGGCTTTCTTAACCGGAGAATAATAGTATCAATTCACGAAAATAACATCGAGCGAGCGTGTTTCAGAGAGTAATAAATAGCATTAACTCGGCGCTGACTGGTAAATGGTGTTTCGTGTATGTACTAGGACGCTGCAATCATTTTCTCTGGAAAGGGAAAAACAGATCACGTGTTTAAATTACGAGCATTGTTAAACGGTTTACAGGATGCAAATCTGACATTACAACTACGTAAATGCAAATGTTTAAAAACAGAAAGAAAATAATTGGGGTATATAATAAATCAGCATAGAGTAAAACAATAGAGTAAAACAATAACATATTATGCATATGGTCAGAATTTAAAATTCTTTCATTCTTAGGACTAATCGGCTTCTTTGTTTATAAGGTTCACGTACATTTTCGAAAGCCTATGGAAGCAATCTTCATACTTCTTTGTTAGTTTTTTAAGAAAATGACGATTTTATTAACAAAACTTACAAAGAAGGATGAAGATTCTTTCCAGAGGCATTCGATAAATTACGCGAAGAATTATGTTGAGAATCTATACTAGCAGAAATAAATTTTACAACAGAATTCATGCAAGTGGAACAGCGGCTACAAATGTTGTCAATCAAAAACAAAATTGATTCGAGAGACTAATTACATTTATTTATAGACATTTACACAAGGTAGAAACTAATTGTAATATCTCTGAAAAGAAGAGTTTAACCATAATTTGGGATATAGAACAATTGCCATCTTTACGGAAGAAATTTTACTGTAATAACAATTTTTAAGTCATTACTACTTCAGATATATGAGTATGAGGTAATCCAGCATCCATGGAAGCAACATGTTTTTCACTCTCCACGAAGATTCTTTACGTATTGTCTTACTTATCCTACACATGTTTCTTTGAAGAGTCTGTAGGGTTTTAAATGCAGTTCTTCGGTATTTCTATAATACCATTACCTCCGTTTATTTTATGACACTATTTGCTCTACTTATTGATTTTTTTGTTTCTGGTTTTGCTTTAAGTGTAGGTGAATATAGTGAAGCTCTAGGATTTTTTCTGTCGTGCAATATGTTGTAATGAAATGCGTAAATGTGTCTTCTTCTTCTGCACTATTGATTTATGGGCTAATTGTCGCATCAATTTAAGTTTTAGTTTTTGTTCCAAAGGTTAGAAAAAACATAATAAATTAAAAAAATAATAAAAATATCATGTGCACCCATTAAAATGCTTATGAGAAAGTTCTGGCATTAAGACATTCCAGATATTTATATATGAAATGTATTAAAATTTTAATTCAAAACAAATAATCTAAATATGATTATATTTTAATAATAATAAAATATGTTGTCATATAAGGATTATATATATTCTTTATGCACGTTCGTCTATTTAATTTGCTTCCAACATTTCTATCACTCTACTTTTCTTCAATCATATTTTTTCATATATTACGTCAACGACGTTTCATCCTCGCACCGATTATTATATAAAAGAAAATATGTTTCTTCAATCTGTCATGAAAATTAAAATAACTCCTACATACATATGTAGTACAAATAATATGCAACTAAAATTTAATTTGACTTTATATTGCTGTAGGCAAAAGGCTTTATATACCTACAACGATAGGTACTTGGCGCAAGCTCCTTCCGACCTGTGAGTGGTGTCATAAATAATTGCGCTTTTATTCTACATTATACTGCCATTAATATCGCGCATTAAATTTATAATTTATTTTGAGTAACAAACAGACAATAAAAAATAACTAGAATAATGCCTATATCAAGACTAAATAGACAATCATTTTTAGACTTGTTCAATGCGAAACAACAAAGACAACGATAATTAAAACAATATGTTAACAATAACAAAAATCAGTCGTACTATAACATAAATTTAGTGGAAGAACATGTTAAGATTTATAACAACTATTTTACTAGGATACAAACAAAATAGCTTGCTTCAACAAACAAAAAATGTTGCCATAGAAATAAAACTTTGTTTTCTGCAATTACGCAGCTCATATCTTCAGTACATTAAAAGGTAATGAACATTGTAAATCAAATTCATTTAAAGCATGCCTCTTTGCAAACATGGCATTTACGTTTATTGAAGTAAAAATTGAATTAGTTTGGCTTAATTTTCAGTTTCGGCCTTCCGATATTCATTAATACTAAAATCTGATTTTTTCAACAATATCCAATAAATTATAATTATGAATACTTCCGCTTCTAACTCAACCAAGCCAGAGCAAGATAAAATGGCTACATATATTATATAAATTATACATTTTACTAATGTAAGCATTACAAATGCTAATATGCTGAGACAGCATAGTAACATCACCTTCCGTGAAGTTACTACTGCAATGTATAAATAACAATATATCGCATATTGTTATGTCAGCAGTTTGACCGACTATATAAGAACTCTATGTGGACAACGACAAGGAGTTGTTCCACCGCATTGTATAATGGACATTTAATATAAACCAACTACGCTATATCGACACCGTGGTAGTCTAGTGACCACCCCTTTCTCATCCTTACCCTAAACGTCTATTTGGCAAGAACCCGAGTATATAAGAGGAGAAGTGACCACCCCAGTCACCCTCTTACACTAATAAAATAATTTATTCAATTTAATTTACTCTACGCAGCTACACAATTAAATAAATCAACCTCAGGCGCCATTACATCGACCGTCATTTAATTTTCTCTGCGAAAGAATAAAGTTAAAGGGAACATGTGACGAGCTTGCACTCCCCACAATGGTCGCTAGGGGGTAAGGTTGGCAACGCGGTTAGCTCAGCGTAGGTGGTCGTGGGTAGGAAGGCGGGGTAAGGGAGATCCGTTCCAATAATACCAACAATTTGCTTCACGCAGGTACAGAAATTATAATTTTAAGCCACAATAGATTAGGCACACCCACCGGTACAATATAAGAGATTTATATCCAGATATTAATCAAAACAAACAAATAGTGACTGCCGTGTCCTTTATCGGGTGAAGCCCGATGATTAACCTGAGGTAGGATGCGGTATTCGTTCCCTCCTTAAACAGCCTCGGGAGCCTGGTAAGTGGTCCTGGATCGTGCTCTCGTAGAAATCTGCCACAACTTTATCCCGGTGTAGGTGGGAAGCGCCAGTCGGGTTGCGCAAACAACCCGACGTTGCCGCAAACTGGACCAACTCCAAAAGCCTATAAACAGGGAAGAGACGGTGCTACATAAATAGTTTCCTCAGTAAGGGACCGGGAACAGTTTCCCATCCACCAAGGTGGGTGAAAGTCTCAGATTAGTGAGGTTAAGTTCATACCACGTGGGGATAAAGACCTAGACTACTAAGAACTACGACTAATGGGCGAGAAAATCTTCCCACGCTTATGAGGGAAGTAGTGAATATTACCGGGTAAAAATAGTAAAGTTAACTCAAGTGTAGGGTGAAGAAATTCCCGTTACATCTGGGGGTAGGACCAGTTGCCTACCCCGTCGGGTAAAACAACGAACCCCGATTCAGCGACTAACTCCAGGCAATAGATAAACATATAAATTAAATAACCATAAATAGATTAAATAAATAAATAAGATTAATTAATAAATTTGATAAATAAATTAGATAAATAAATAAATAACTAAATTAGATAACTAACTGAATAAAATAAATAAATAAATTAGATAAATAAATAAATAAATAAATTAGATAACTAACTGAATAAAATAAATAAATAAATTAGATAAACAAACCCAATAAATACTACACATAAATAAAACGAATAAAGGCTCTAAGACCTAAAGGCGAACGCAAAAGGAACCGACTCTGAAAGCCGGGCGATAACCAGAAACAGTAACGTGCAGGCCAAAAATGTCCTACGCGTTCCGGGCCGACCTTAGGTAAGCAATCCGTGCTAAGAAAATCAAAGAAAAGGTACTTATCTTGCACGGCAGCACCAGGGAAAACTCCAAACGGACTCACGTCCATCAAAAGAACACCAAAAATGAACCTCCCACGTGGAAATCAAAAAGATCCGCAGAACTTAAGTCGGTTTGTTACTTGTCTCCTAGCCGGAGGCCTTAAACGCAAGAGAGCGACCTCGGGCCCGACGCCGGCCTCGAGCCAGAAAAGTATCATCCACTTAGAGTGGTACCCAAAATACCACCTAGATGGACCTAGGTGTAGGTATTCGGGTAGATTTTCGTCACAGACTGTTCTAGCATTTTAAATCGTGTTCTTCTTCTGCTACAACAAATTCTAATGAAAATATAGATTTAATCGACTCTTATGCCTTATTTGGAAACGCCTAGATGCAACAGGCATTTTATGTTAGGGACTGGCATTTACAGGCTGTAACAGCGAAACGAGCTACCTCGAATAACTTCTATGTTATTAAAGATGCAATAAAATAGTATAAGACAATCTTATGCAGGACCAAAAGGGACATCCAGTTATGAAAGAAAATATTTTTTTCAGCCAGTGGTTCTCAAGCAACAACACCAAGTTATGTTTTTTCAAAAGAGATGCTATATATTTTTTTGGCCCATTCGATAGAGTTTTTTTTTTCTGAATTCAATCATATATTCTTTTTATACTCTTACATAAGTAAAATATTGAGAAAAATAGGATTAAAAATTGAATAAGTTTTATTTTTATAGTTACTTTTCAGTTGGCTATGAAAAACAATTCAGCTTAAAAAAAACGAAACATAAATTAAAAAAATGAAATTATTTGTTATTTACTTTATAACACTATTTATAAAGTAAATAACAAATAATTTAATGTGTTTAATTTATGTTTCGTTGAATTTAGGCTCAATTTTTTTTCATAGGCTACTGAAAAATAACTATAAAAATAAAATTTATTTAACTTTCAATTGCATTTTTCTCAATATTTTACTTCTGTTAGGGTATAAAACGAATGCATGGTGGAATTCAGAAAAAAATATTCTATCGAATGGGCTAAAAAAATATATAGCATCTTATTTAAAAAACATAACTTTGTGTTGTTGTTTGAGAACCACTGGCTTAAAAAAATATTTTCTTTCACAGTTGGATGTCCCCCTTGGTCTTGCATAAGATTGTCTCGTACTATTTTATTGTATCTTTAATAACATAGAAGTTATTCGAGGTAGCTCGTTTCGCTGTTACATGCTGTATATGCTACAATGCATTATATGTAAGTGTCGATAATGACTTTAAGTGCGTGATTATTTACAATTCTCTGTGAACCGTACTGCCGACGAATTAAACATTTACTTCAATTTGTTATCCAGCGACTATCGGTGAATCGTAAACTTATAGTGTGGCTAGTTATTCAGTTGGCATTTCAAAATTTTTGAAGCAGCGTCTTTAATTTTTATTTGTTTTGTTATTATCATATGCATATATTAATTTGTATTTTACTGTACTTGTTTATAAATGTTTATATGCATTAGAGTAAAATTTTCTATTTCATTTGATTGTTTTACTGTTTAATAGTGGGTTTATACAGAAAAAATTAACGCTACATTTAACATTAACGCTGCATTTAACGCTGCATTTTACTAACAAGAAAAACTGGCGTTTATACAGCTAAGCTAACAAAATTAACGCATGCGCATACTGGTTTCCGTGTTTGACATTTGCAAGTGTCAACTTGTTTTTTGAGGCTATATTTTTATGATTTGCGAAAACATTTTTCCTTTTGCGATATATACAATGGTTTTCATTTCTTTTAAATAAAAATGGTATTCGGAACATGATTACAGAGAACATTTGGCTAGTTCTTTTGGTTCAGTACCATGGCAAAAATCTCTTATCGAAAAGGGTTCTATGCCGAAAGACTATTAAAATTAAATGATTTTGTATTTTAGTTATATTATTTCGGTTCAACACATTATTATAGTTGATTTAGAAGTTATTTCATCTTATGTTAACCTCAGTACCTACCAAAATCGTATATAACAAATGTGAATTGTGTTTGCGGAAAATAGGAAAAGAAACTGGAAGTATTTTTAAATAAAACAATATAATAAAAAGTATTTAACTAATATATTTATATAATTTACTCGCTGTCCACCCCAAAAACTATATCCATATTCTTCTTTTGCCTACGTTTCTTCGCGGTTGGCGACACATTTTCCATTAATACGCCAACGCTTTTCCCAAATATGTCGGGGTCCTCTTCGGTCCTTTTGGCACTATAGTATTCTGCCAACGACAGACATGCACCTTCGATGCATGCATCTGCAGATGACTCGAATGGTTTTTTCCTCTGTTCACGTCTAAGTATTTCGGTCACTTCGACGTGGCTAACGGGTCCATTCGGTTCATCCAAACACATTGGGGCCGCAGATGTCAGTCGCATAGTGAGACCGCAAAGTCACACTCTGGAACTAGAATATATATAAAATTACAACATCGTCCAATTTTAAAATATAGTTGCATATCACATACATTTTAGCCTCATGACTTCGGAAACACTTCTCCATGTATTTTCTTTATTAGTTTTATTGCGGATGCCTACACTTCGCTTATCATACAATATAGCGTATTTTTCGACACTATCAATCAATTCACCGTCCATTATGTTAAAATAACAATAATAAACAACAATATAGCAGGTAAACAAATGCGAATGCAAAAAGAGCTACAAACTGTACTGTCATGTTGTACTTGTCAACACATGCGCACCCGGTCACGCTTGCGCAGATGCGTTTTGCAAACTGAACTGATCTTAGACAAAGAAAGAACGAGTTTTTGTTCATCTCTCTTAGTAAGAAAGATAAAAGTTGGCCAACTTGTTAGCTTAGCGTTAAAAAGAAATGTAGTCTTAAATTCTGTATAAACGACAACATTGGTTAACATGGTGTTTATCTTTTTCTTAGCCTTAAATGTAGCGCTAATGTTAAATGTAGCGTTAATTTTTTCTGTATAAACCCACTATAATATTATATAAGTGGAATTAAAATAAGGAGAAAATGGATACTTGATAATTTATTATGCTTGAAATTGTAACGAAGCAATATTTGTGAACACAAATATTGTTCGTCACAAGGTCACGCGCTCTACGCGCGAGCCCCACTGCTGGCCGGCCTAGCGTGAACCGTACGAGTGCACAGGTGCGCGCAATTTACAGAGTGGGGACTGCGCCCCGAGTAGGGACGCTAAGTATATAAACAGGCCCGGCTCAACGAAATAGACGCCGGTGGACTGGTTCGTTGGTAGCTTGCTTGTCGCGAGATAAGTAAGTTAAGCGACGCGCCGTGCTATGTGAGCTTGGATGGGTGACCGTTCAAGTGGAGCAGCCCGCCGGTAGGGTTCACTAGTGGCAACACTAGTGAACGGCAGGTTTCCCCCGGGTTCTCCGGTTTCCCCTGTCCAGGTACACCAACCATACTGACGCTCGGCCCTGAATCGAAACGTCACCTCTCGTGTAAACCTTGTAGTTTACGTCATGTGACAAGTAGACACAGGGACCAATAGCAGCTACAATAGGCAGCTAGTTGCAGCACTAGCGCCTGGGGCAAACACAGAAACACTAATACAACATTTCGGATAGGTACACTGCACTACACTGACACAATACACTCTGAAGAGGCCCCAGTGGCCTATAACAGAGCACTACGCTAAAATAAATAAATAAATAACGAAATAGACATTCGAATGCCTACCTGGGGACCGGAAACCGATCCGAAAGCACCGAAACCCGTATACCGTCGGTAAGAACAGCGTTACAACCTATTATTTAAATATCATAGTTGTCAATCAGTTTATTTCTTTTGTTTATTTCATTTGGTATCTCGTGATATTCAAATGTCCGGGTTTATTGTTGCTGCGTCTGCGCTATAAAGACGAAGTAGTTTATTTCTTTTGTTTATTTCATTACCGGGATGACCTTCCAGGTCCGGTGGGGTGTTGATGCTGGCAGGGGGGAAATCAGTTTGGTCACCGGGGTTACCCGGCAAAATGGTCGTGGCGAATTTGATTCCGGCGTCTCTGGACCAAATAGGGGCAGAAACGTGCCCTGGTTCGTCGGGTTCCGGAGCGGCCTCGGTGGGGTCCTCTCGGGGATGCTGTTCATTATCTGAAACAGGCGGGGAGAGAGCGTTCGTGATTAGTGTGCGGGTTGCAGGTCTTTGATATGTATCCTCCGCAGTTGCTTGTTGTGCGGGCCCTGCAGGTCATACACTCGGGGGGACAGTTTCCTGGTTACTGTCCAGGGTCCGGAGTATCGAGGTGCCAGTTTGGCAGCATACTCTTGCGCCGCAGAGGATAGTGGTCGAAATACCGTGTCTCGGCGTCGTAAATTGTAATGGTGTGCCTGCTTGGTGGTGGCTCGTCCCAGGTGCACTTGCATCTTTTAATTGTTTGAGCCGCTGTAGTAGTTCTTCCGGTATCTCTGGGGGTTCTTCCCCGACATCTTCCTCCGTGTCGGACCTCGGGATTATTGCGCTTTGCTTTCGCAGTTCCCGCCCGTATTTGAAATACGCCGGAGTATATCCCGTTGACGCGTGCCTCCCTGTGTTTATTGCAAACGTTAGTTCAGGGACATATTGGTCCCAGAGATAGTACTTCTGGTCGCAATATTGAGCGAGCATAGGTTTTAGCATCCGGTTGACGCGTTCCACGAGGTTCGCTTGAGGCGTATATGGTGGAGTGAAATATTGTCTTATCCCCATGGCAGCTAATTGGTCCTTCAGGAGGTGGTTGTTAAACTCGGTTCAATTGTCCGTGATTAACGTTTGCTGACAACCGTGCCGAAGTATCACGAGTTCCCGGAGTGCGTTGCAGATGGTGGCGCCGATAGCGCTGCGTAGAGCTCGGCATTCTACCCATTTTGTAAGTCGATCTTGGAAGACCACCAGGTAATTATGCCCCTTCGTAGAGCGTGATAGGGGTCCCATAATATCGGCCGATACTACTTCCCAGGGGCCGCTTCTTCGCGGAAGTCCCATTTGTCCCGGAGTTGCCGTCTGTCTCGGCTTGTATAGTTGGCAAGTCCGACACTTCCGTACATACCTGGCGATATCTCGGAACATGCCGAGCCAGTAGAACTGCTGTGCAATCCGGGTGGCGGTTTTGGCTATGCCCATGTGCCCGGCTTCCGGTTGGCCGTGGTTCTCTTGGAGCACTTGAGATCGTTGCTCTTCGGGGGCGCACCATTTCCATTCTCGTCCGGGCTCGTGTTCGGTGAGATCGCTGTTGTCCCAAAACCTCCGGCTAAGCCGGCCTTTGCGAATTTGGAAGTCTGGGTATGATTCTGGGTCGGTTTTTACTGCGGTCAGTTGCAATGTGTACCAGCCGTTGGTTTTTGCGATTGTGCATATTTCCTGTGTTGCCAGTGTCGGTTCGCTCGGTCGCGGTTCGCGAGAGAGAGCGTCTGCCCCTTGGTTCAATGCTCCCCGTTGATACTTGATCTAGAAGTCAAACTGTTGGAGAAATATGGCCCAGCGGGCTATTCGTCCTTACGGATTTTGGATGGAGTGTAGCCACCGTAGGGACTGGTGGTCGGTGACGACTTGGAATGTTTACCCTTCCAAATATGGTCGCATTTTTTGGGCCCCCCATACGATTTCTAGGCATTCCTTCTCGGTTGTGGAATAATTTCTCTCGGGTCGGGTGAGTGTGCGGCTGGCGTAGGCTATTACATGATTGCCATCGGAGTGGTTTTGCACCAGTATTGCCCCCAGCCCGGTTTCGGGCCCATCTGTTTGTAGTTCAAACGGCTGGGAGAAATCGGGGCACGCGAGAACGGGTGCTTCGGTTAATCGGGTCTTTAGTATTTCGAATGCTTTCTGTTGGGCCTCGGTCTAGTGCCAGCGGTGGTTCTTCTGTAGCAACCTGGTCAGAGGTGAGGCGAGCGTCTAAAATCCAGGTATGAAGCGTCTGTACCAGGAGGCTGCTCCTAAAATTGCCTCAGTGCTCGAGCTTTGGTCGGTGCTGGTATTTCTCGGATGGCCTCGACCTTGTCGGGGTCGGCCTGGATGCCATCGGCGGTGATGATATGGCCCAATTAACGGATCCGCCCACAGCCAAAGTGGCATTTTTCCAGGTTGACGTGTAGGTTGGCCCGCCTTAGTCGTTGGAAGACTTCTCGTAGGTGCCTGTCATGTGCGGCGAGGGATGGGCTTGCGCCCACGATGTCGTCTAGATAGGCGTACGCATGCGGGGCCATGTCTGGTCCGATTACTTGGTCTAGTAATCGCTGAAACGTCGCTGGGGCCGAGTGTAAACCGAAGGGCATGACCCGAAACTGGTACAGTCCTCGCTTTGGTACGGTGAAGGCCGTGAGAGGCTTACTTTCGGGGGTTAGTTTAACCTGCCAGTAACCTGCCTTCAGGTCGAGGGTGGAGAAATATTTGGCTTTTCGCAGCTGCTCCAAGATGGTATTGATCCTGGGTAACGGATACGCATCCTTGGCTGATACCCTGCTTAGTTGCCAGAAGTCTATGCAGAAACGTGCCCCTCCGTCCTTTTTTCTCACGATGACGGTGGGGAAGCTCCACGCGCTATTGGAGGGTTCGATTATTCCGTCGGCGAGCATTATATCCACCTCATCGTTGATTATTGCTTGCATCTTCGGATTCCGATTCTGGTATCGTTGTTTGATGGGAGTGGTATCGGTGAGTCTAATTCGATGTTCCAATAAGGGGGTGGTTCCAGGTGCCGTTGGAAATTTGGATACCTCTTCCTGCACCACTGTTTGAATGAGGTTCGGTGGTGCCGTGGGGAAGGTATGATTTAGAGGTGGCGGTTGAGGCAGCTGGCATATTATCATGTTGGCCGCGCTATCGATGAGCAACCGGAATTGGCGGATAATGTTCATCCCCAATAGTACCCTGGTTGACAGAGTGGCCATAGTCATTAGTTTGACCTGGCGCCGTCTGCCCTGTATTGTGCACTCCGCGGTGCATTCACTAGCTATCTCCGCTAGGTCTCCATTTGCCAGTTGGGCGGTTGCGTAGGGGGGCTTTCGGAACGAGAGGTTGCGGTTTCGGTAGGAATCGGCCACATCTGCATTGATGTAGGAGAGGGTGGACCCCGTGTCTATGAGGGCACGTTCTGGTTTTCCCTGTATTAACTACCGTCACAATATGTCGCGCCTACCACAGCGTGAACAGAACAAAATTCGTTTGTTTCGGCAATGCTCCTGGTAGTGTCCTCCTTCCCCACAACGCTAACATACGGAGGCGGATTCGTTGGGTTGGGCCTGACGTTGCTTGGTCCGACCCGGATTCGGGCCATTTCCGCCTGTAGTATGTATTGCCTGTATTTGGGGCGGAGGTTTATATATATTTGATGGAGTTCCTGCCGGGGTGAATACCCCTGGTGTCGCCGTATCAGTGTTTGTAAGGCAATGATAAAATCTCGGCCCCCTTCTTGGGCTGCTTGTTTTCGTCGGCGAAAATCTTCTCCTAGTTGGAAGGTATAGTCGGTCGGTAAAAAAAATTACCTGAATTCGGCAAAAAATCTTCCCAGGTTCTCCAGTGGTTTCTGTTGTTGCGATACCATGCTTGCGCGTTTTCTCGAAACAACTCGGGTAGCGCGTGTAACAGTTGTTCGTTGGTGATAACGCAGCTTTCGCGAAGCTCGGCTAGCCGCTCGAGAAATGCTACGGGATCCGTGCGGCCGTTGAAAGCCGTGTTCCATTTCCTTACTACCTCACAGACGTTCCCCGTGAGGGAGTGTTGGCTTGTTGGCCCTGGGTCGGAACTCCCCCGGGTCTCGGGCTGCATCGCGGGTTTGTTAATACTCTGGCTCTCCCCTTCTGATGAAGTGGTGTCGGTCGGGGTTGGGTTTTCGGTTTCGCCGTTTAGCACCATCCGGTGGATTTTTACTAGACGCTAGTTCTTCAACAGTGCCTGATGCGGATTGCCCAAATTGTTGGAGCGTCACTCGCAGTTCCTCCCTTATTTCCATTTGTTGGTAGTGCTACTGGGTTCGAGGCTTGCAGCGGGTGCCTCGCTGCGGGTTTGTTTGGAGCCTACGGTGGGTGGGTCTTGATCCCCCTTTTTTTTGCTAAGTCCCTGTTCGGGCGCCAAAGTGTGACGCTCTTTGCTTCCACACGGCACTTCTTGGCGTGCCGGGATGCTCGTGCGGCAGTCGTCCGGGTAGCTATTCAGGGGAGATGTGATCGGGTGGGGGTAAATGAAAGCGATAACTTCATAAAAACATTTGAAGGTTTTATTCTTTATCTGATTACACGTTGTTTCCCCTAAGACCGTTGAGGGCTTGAAAAGTAGCGTCTCCTCGTCGACGACGAACGTTGGAGAGTTTAGCGGAGCGTTGAAGGAATACCCACAATGCTAACTACTTCGTCTTTATAACGCAGACGCAGCGACAATAAACCCGGCCATTTGTGTATCACGAGATACCAAATGAAATAAACAAAAGAAATAAACTACTTCGTCTTTATAGCGCAGACGCAGCAACAATAAACCCGGACATTTGAGTATCACGAGATACCAAATGAAATAAACAAAAGAAATAAACTGATTGACAACTATATGATATTTTAATAATAGGTTGTAACGCTGTTCTTACCGACGGTATACGGGTTTCGGTGCTCTCGGATCGGCTTCCTGTTCCCAGGTAGGCATTCGAATGTCTATTTCGTTATTTATTTATTTATTTTAGCGTAGTGCTCTGTTATAGGCCACTGGGGCCTCTTCAGAGTGTATTGTGTCAGTGTAGTGCAGTGTACCTATCCGAAATGTTGCATTTGTGTTTCCGTGTTTTGCCACAGGCGCTAGTGCTGCAACTAGCTGCCTATTGTAGCTGCTATTGGCCCCTGTGTCTACTTGTCACATGACGTAAACTACGAGGTTTACACGAGAGGTGACGTTTCGATTCAGGGCCGAGCGTCAGTATGGCTGGTGTACCTGGACAGGGGAAACCGGAGAACCCGGGGGAAACCTGCCGTTCACTAGTGTTGCCACTAGTGAACCCTACCGGCGGGCTGCTCCACTTGAACGGTCACCCATCCAAGCTCACATAGCACGGCGCGTCGCTTAACTTACTTATCTCGCGACAAGCAAGCTACCAACGAACCAGTCCACCGGCGTCTATTTCGTTGAGCCGGGCCTGTTTATATACTTAGCGTCCCTACTCGGGGCGCAGTCCCCACTCTGTAAATTGCGCGCACCTGTGCACTCGTACGGTTCACGCTAGGCCGGCCAGCAGTGGGGCTCGCGCGTAGAGCGCGTGACCTTGTGACGAACAATATTTGTGTTCACAAATATTGCTTCGTTACAAAATATAAATGTTGAAAAATTCTATCTTATAAAATTTGTTTCTAATCTGGCATTTTGGGCTTGCAAACAAAATCGTTTCATCTGGGATTTTTATTAAGAATGAAAAAATAATGTGATTTCCTTACCGAGCAAGTACGATGGTAGAATCCAAGGTTTTCTGGTCAGACGCTGATATAGGTTTGACAGTCGCTTGTTTTCGATGTTTACTAGTCGTAGATAGACATGAAGTTAGCTCACGTAGTTCATTGCATTTATTAGCAACTTCATGATCTGTTGCCGACCGTGAACTCCTGGTAGGAATCGCAAAATTTAAATTGAACAATGATTTTATTTCATCTATTAACAAAGGACCCAAATTGAATGTCACCAACTTTTCTTATACAATTTTTGGTTCGATCACATCTTAATTGTATTATTTTTCTAAATTATGATATTGT
This sequence comes from Nebria brevicollis, assembly GCA_944738965.1. Taxonomy (NCBI): domain Eukaryota; kingdom Metazoa; phylum Arthropoda; class Insecta; order Coleoptera; family Carabidae; genus Nebria; species Nebria brevicollis. The sequence continues at coordinate 3,248,828 of OX122909.1, read as the reverse complement.
TTCTAAGCTTTGGAACACTTTTACACTAAATATATTTCTTAGAATAAATATTAAATTTCAAACTCCAAGTTATTTAAATCTTGTTTTTTTTTTTTTTTGTTATACGATTGACAGACGCATATGATACGATTTATGTAAAAATAGATATAATAAGAAGAAATTTCAATAGCCATTATTTTGAAACCCTTACCCTTTTTGAAAATAATTTGAAACAAAAGTTATACGAAATATTAATGCCTTTTACTTTTATCCACATATGTTTTCTGTAACTGCAACCATTTTTTAGTAATTGTAGAGTGACTAGAGTAAACATGCAGTTCCAGTTTGAATATTGTTTTCAAAATAAAAGGTTTCCTTGACTTTCTTAACCAGTACTTAAGCTACGAAACTACTGCTCTGTCATTATTCAATAGGCATGTTCCGTTGGAATCCAAATGAAAAGCTTGCAAAACCGAATTTGCGCCGGAGTATTTACGAAATACGTGCATCGCAGTAAAGTACACAGAAATATCAGAGGAATTGAACATTTTATCTCTTACCAAACAATACAATTTTTCAAACTTCAATTATCAGATGATATTCTACAGGAAGATCCATCAATTTGTAATATACCTGGCAATTACAAAAGAGCACTTAAAGTAAAATTGACACGGCAGATTTAATAATTACAATTTTCAATGGTATTTGTGTTGTATCTAGGCAAGAAATAAAGCGGAATACTTGGATCTATGATGAGAAATGCAATGCCATGAAATATGTCGCACGTAGAATAGGAAGTGGCAAATTAAATAGTAAGGTCACATTTAAAGAATTTCGAATATAATCATTAAATTTTTGAAAATCTAAAGAAAATAATAAATATTAGTTATGTCCATAATTTTATTCATATTTCCTTTATTTAAATATACATTTAAATTATTCTAAATAGATCGTGCTACTTTCACAGTGACGCTTGTTTTGTAGATGGAATGAGATGGTGTAAAAAGGCGACTGCATTTGTATTCCTACTCACGTTTCAGCAGCAACTCTTGTCCATTTTTGACAATGTGTGATATATTTTAATAAAAGTGCGACAGTTGAAAATAAAATTATTTTTAATTAAATTACATAAATTTGTAGCTACAAATGTATTAAAACTGGCGTATATTTGAAACAAAAAGTTCACACAACACGCTTTTGACATTGAACCGCTTTTGCTATTATTTTAGATCATTATTATGTGTCATGCATTGTTACATTGGCCACGTTATGCTGCCAACTGGAAACGACACTGCCTTGTTTGTGAATCTGAAAATATGTCATTTGCTAGATTTTAGACTACGGCCATCAATCTCGCTTGAGAACCCGAATACTTTCAAATAATCATCATTTAATTAGCTGTCTACATAATTCCTATTTATAAGTTTTGGTCATTGCGAGCTTTACAATTGGTATTATAGTAAATACATGCAGGCACAAAGAAGCCAAAACAGGCACATATCGACCATCACAGACCCACACAGCCACTCACAGCCATTCACAGGCATAACATACATTGCATATGTGCCATGTGCCATAGGGAATATTCCTCGTGGGAAACTGCTTCAAAAAGGGAATATTCCCGGAAAGTTCCTGAGCCGCCCAGAAGTGTCCGAAAACTGGGAATATTAGAATACTTAAAATTCTCGGTGGTATCATTACTCCAACCGGGAATATTTCCCAGGTGTAATGTGTGATGCTGAATTAAAATATTTCAATCACTGTCGGGCAGTACAATCTATCGGCAGATCTTAAGGTTTCATCAGTGTGAGCTCTGCAGTGTTGTGGCATACCCGTAGTTACAATTAATTTGTTTATATTTCATAATACTGTGAGATTGTGATTTTGAATGTGTACCTTCTTCCTTGCTCATCGCATTTGTGTTTTAAAAATGAAACTAAAAGGTATAGTGTACAAATTCTATATAGAAAAAACGTGTAATACAAAATTTGTGTTTATTTGTAAATATTGTGAAAAGGGGTACACGCATCGCAATGCGACAAAAATGTCTGCACATATTATTAAATGTAATGTCCTTCGGATTGTAAAAACAAACTTCGCCATTATAATATAATTGCTTCTAAAGTAAATTCTAATATAAATTGACGTGCTACAAAAGTTATGCAAAGAAAACCAATCCCTTTCCAAGATTTTGTAAAAACTGAAATGAATATATTAATCCAATTCCAAACACTTCATCAGCGCCTGAAATTTCAATGGATTCATTGTCATCTTTGGATGATTTTCAAAGTATAACTTCAGGAATTTCCAACCAATCCAAAGCTGACTTGTAAAATAAACATTATGTTTAGCTTTAGTTTTGTCTTATTTTTATTAATTGATTTTATTTTTATATAAGACAACAAATTAAATTTATATAAAGATTATTTATTATTTTCCATTAAAATAAAATTTTTATTTCACTTCTACATATATTACCAAAAGATTAAAAAATATAATAATAGTTTTAAAGCATCTAAGTTTGATTTAATTTTGGGAACATTCCTGGGAAAGTTTCCGGTAATATTCCGTTAAAGAAAGTTTTAAGGAATTTAAATTAATTTTTTTGCTTTGGTGCTGAAGCACATACTAAAATATATAGATCTGTATAAGGAACAAAATATAATGGTAAAATATGAAAATATTTAAATTTGTGTGGTATGTTCCTCTATATTTCCGTTTTTGAGGAATATTTACGAAAACATTCTCGGAAATATTTCCCTAAATTGAAATTCCCGGGAACGGCACATTGCTACATACACATATCCTCAGGTCCACACAAACACACACCGCAAAGTCACAGGCACACACACACACACACACACACACACACACACACACACACACACACACACACAAACACACAGGCACTCAATTAAATGCATATACATAGGCACACGGACACATACCGCCATACTTCAATCTGCAAATGGTCAGTTTGGTTTCAAAACCATATAGTGTATTTTCTGTAATATCATGATATTTTTTTTGTTTATTGTACTTTCAAAGCATCGAAAATTTTTTGTTTCTCAAATTGCAAGTATATGTATAGTTATTTAAAATTGAACTGATGCGTGATATAAATTTAAAGTATAGTATATCACTAATTGTTTATGCAGGTACCAACACACTACATTACAATTTAATAAAAACAAAACAGGTATGTTCGTGTTTCCAAAGAAATAAGTTAAACTAACTACATTTTAACGAACACTAAGTATATAAAGAGTTATACATGTATTCCCACGGCACGAAGGGCTATATGTGAATTTAAATCGTAAACGTGACTCACGTTAGTTAAACAGTATGTGGATTTTGTTTATGTACTTTTGATACAAAACATGTACGTATTCAGTGACCAGCAGGTGAGTTATACTAATGTCTAAATGAAACGCCCCAACAACTATTTTCCTTCGCGTAATGATTTATAAAAGCATTAAACATATCCTGGAATTTAATTTCTATCGTTGTATGTCTTTCAACAATATATTTCGTGTGAACTAAGTTATGGTCCATGAACAGTTCCAAACAATAAAAGTGCATTTTCGACATGAAATTCTCAGACCATATATAAAGAAACGTCATAAATATTCTACTTCCGTACAAATATGAGAATTAACAATTGTTTTTTTTTTTCATATAAAAACTTGATTGGGTTCATAATCAGTTCCTTAATTATAAAATGTATTTAGTTCTCTTATTGAAAGTTGCAGTAAATACTAAAATGAGATGTTCGTGTCCCAAATATTTCTTTTTCTGACAAAATTTATAGAATCATTAAAGTATTCCACAGAAATTTATATTTATATACATTTATCCCTCCAAGCCTATTCCCATTAATTGGGGTGGCAAAAACCCTGTACCTTCAAACCCACGCACAGAGGCTCTGTCATTGAATCCACATCATCTGCAGTAAACAGGTCGATGGATTTTTCTCAATTCGTAGAAGATTGTAACCTAATATTAGCAAATACTAAGTTGTCAAACTTTGAAATAATCGCTAAAGTGATAATCTATGTAACATGATGATAAATTCAAGTATTTGTATTGCAAGGCAAATACGCTAATATATTGTAACGTTTTTATTGATTGGGTGGAGAAATCATAAGACAGTTTGTAACTTAACGCTACTATTAACTTATTTAAACAATTATTTTCTAACTAATAATACAACACTTATTTAACTAATATTGAAGGCAGATTTATTTAATATTTATTTTATACACTAATTTATTACTTATTTTCACGTATCACACTTTGTACTGATACACGCAACTGCTCAAGCCGCGTATCTTGTTCTTGGCCTTTGTGGAAGCTTCTAGAGCTTTCTGGGTTGCTTGTTTAGACAACCCGCATTTCGTTCCTGTATACCCTGTAGGCTCCTAACAATATTAAATATTCGACAATTATGAAAATTACTTGAATGCATTGGGATGGCGTAGCTCAAATCACATATCCTGAGATCAAAGATTTTATGCTAGTAGGGTTGAGTCCTATCGGCATCCGATGAATTATCTTAATTGTCAAAACATTTATTTCTTTGCATGACAGATTAACCAAATACTCCTTTCTAAACAGAAAATTTTACGAGAAGCGTTGAAGTACTTTTAATTTTTATTCATCAAATTAATATATTACCATACTTAAAGCTTTTTATTTAAATTTAGAAAATTTTAAATATTTCAGCCAAAGAAAATATTTTGTACTATAAGGAAAATCTATAAAACTTAAAGAGTAACAAATTGTCTTTCTAAAAATATCAATTAAGAATAATGCACTTTACTCTAATTTTTTAATTACATACCAACGGGACTCTTGCAATTTATTTCTCGCATGTTGTCTATGTCTGGCATTTCTTTGAAACTTTTATCAAACTTTAGTTTATGGCACGTTTCTGTAAATTTCATTTTACAACATTGTTTAATAGTATCATCAATACATAAATCTATGTAAAATTTATTAATTTTACGTAAATGAGAATTTGGAACAGTTTCGCTTTCGTTTTACAGAATTAAAGTTTCGATAAAATCAAAATTAAAGTTTCGATAAATATAGTACGACTTTTATCACTTAAATTATAATTTCAATTAGTCTTGATTTTATATTAGTATGTGAAATAATAAATAAAATTCAAGTGTAATGTATATTAAATAACCGTGTACACAATGGCCATACTTTATAGGCCAATTTATTTCTCCAGTTTTTCTTTACCCGGTTGCATTTGTAGATTATCTATATTTATGGTTGTTTTTGTTCCACTCACAGGCGGGAGATATTTTTGAATAGATGTTCACCTTAAGTCTCAGTGATGCATAATCTACATGATATATCCCATAGAGTAATATATGTGAAATCAAGTTTTCTCTTGCAGCTACTATTTGTGTTTGGTTATGATAAACAAGTCACCTTCGAGTGGAGTTCCTTGAAAAGGGTTTTCAGCAACGCTATACATATGCGAGTGAAAATGCAAATATGACCCAGATTATATAATACAAATAATTCCAATACAATACCAAACACTATTTTAATCCATACCGCCATTTAACGTGGCCAACATCAATTTAAAATTAAGTATTGCTCTTCTTAAATGCATGGCAAGTGCACATCCTATTTATGAAAAAAAAAAATCTAAATTGGTTGCAGTTACAGAAAAAATGATTTGGTAAAAATTAATGGTAACAATATTACGCATGACTTTTGTTTGAAAATTGACTGGTTTGAGAAACGTGACTAGAATAAAGTGGTACCTACGATGAGAATATTTAAAAAAAAATAGAAGTTTTTCTTGCCTGGCGTATACAAATCTTAATGATTCCTTCTACCGTTTGGGATGCAAAGCGTTCACACTCACCCAAACAGTCAAACACATTCACATACACACACACACACAAACACACATACACACACATACACACATACAAATACACATACATACCCACACACAACTCACACACATAGGCGGACATACAGGCGGACGTCATTCCAAAAATAGTCGGAACCGATTCAGGGAAGGTCAATACGTACATATACGATAAAATCTCGAGATCGAACTTTAAAAAAGTTATAATGTAGTGGGAAGGCAAAAAAAAATATGATACGGAAATATATTTTTTTTTACATCAAATATTTTGTGCTACATAAATACAAGTACGTGCAAACAAAACGTACATAAAATAATAATTATATTATATTTGATGTGGGAGCATAATTAAATTAAACAAGAATTCTTTTTATGGATAATTGGTAACGATTTCGCAAATTATAATTTTAAATTACAACTATAAAATTCATATCCAACTTGATATAAATTGTTGTATTACGTATATATTATTTGAAAATCAAAGGGCATGATTAAAACCAAACACTGTAACTCAAACAGTTTTGTTAACGAGTGGAAAATGATCTTATTTATAGTTAGTTTAATTTAACTATCGGCGCTATAAAAACAAATGTGAAAACACAAAAATATTGCTGAAGCATAATTTACAGTAGGAATCCTTACGCAAAATACAAGTACAAAATTATGTCATAATTTGCTTGCTCATGAGGCCTACTCATTAGACACTGCCCCCTGCGGGCAGGGTTTAGAATTCACCCACAGCACCTCTGCTGGTCGTAAGAGGCGACCAATGGGCGAGGAAGGTACCTCGTAAAAAACACACTGTTCTATCTGAACTTTTACCGGAAGATTAGTGAGCCAATCTTCTGCGGACATTTATTTCTTATTCTTTTGCTCACCCGCGTGTTTGCCGTGCGTGGAGACCCGTAAGGAAGGAGAAGATGATCTGGTGGTTGAGCTTACACGCAACACACCTCTTTGGCTTCGGATTCTTGCGAAACGGGCGGTCAGATACTAACCCTATCTGACCAATCGGCTTACCGTTACGTTCTGTGTACCGGTAAGGTGAGTCCCACGACCCTGGGGGTAAGTCTTCAGACGTTGGAGAGAGTGACTCGCAGCGTTCTGAAGCTTATTGCCAGGTGAGGGGGATTATATCTCCTGGTTAGCCCTGGCGATCACACCAGTTTGTGGTGTGACGTCCCAAATTGTGGCTCCGTGGTGGGTGGGGAAACCAGGAGATGAATTTTTTCAATTTGTTCATGGCAAATAAAAACAAAATCCCGGGGGCCCCTCCCCCAAAAAGATATCGTCCGTTACCGGACGAGGGAGAACATTTTTTAAAGGGCGAAATTAAGTTTTCGCCCAAATTTCTTATCATTAAAAGAACTGAAGAAGGTAAATCTATCTCTGAAGTTTCTTGTTTTGGTTTGGCGAGGAGCCTGAACGAACTGGCTGGTGGAGAACCAAAATCCACCAAACGGCTTCGTGATGGTACCCTCCTAGTTGAAACAGCTAATTCATTGCAATCTAAATTGTTATTGAAAGCTAATGTTTTGTTTGGAATGCCCATCGTAGTGGAGGCATACAAATCACTCAACTCATGGCAGGGCGTAATATCGTGTTACGACCTGCTATTTGTTGAGATGGATGAGTGTACGCGCGAACTTGCGAGTCAGGGTGTAATAAACTGTCGTCGGCTTACAACCAAGAAGAACGGTGAAGTTAAAAACACGACATCTGTTGTTTTAACTTTCGGGCTAGATAAGCTTCCGGAGAAGATTAAGGTTGGTTTTCACAGTTGTTCTGTGAGACCATACTTTCCTCGACCAATGCGATGCTTTAAATGCCAGAAGTTTGGGCACACTGCATCTCGTTGTGACGCACAGGCTGTGTGTCCACGGCGCAGTGAGCAGCAACATTTGGGCGAGGAATGTAAGGATCCGGTCCGCTGCGTTAATTGTTCTGGCAATCATCCTTCCTTTTTTTCTGATTGTCTACGCAATCAGGAAGAGAAGAAGATCATTGAGATTAAAATTACCGACAAGCTTTCTTATTTCGATGCCCGCAAGAAATTCAAATCTCAGACTAGCCCTGTCTTTAGCCGTTCTTTCGCTTCGATCGCTGCCACACCTGTCATTACAAAATCAATTGCCATTCAAACAGACACCGTTCCTTCCCTTAATATTGCTACAACTCTTCCAAAATTAACTCATGTTAAGACTAATTTTCCTAAATCCAGTGTAACTCAAAATCTAAAATCTATTTCGAATCAAGGTACCAAAAATTTAAGTGTAAATAAAACAAAAATTAACGCCAAGCCAAAGATCAAAATTTCCCATTTAAAGGCAAGTCCTTCTACTTCGCCGAAAATTCTTTCTAAGAAAAAAACAATGGAGGTACGAGAAACATCGAATGTTTCGAGTTCCTCCATCTCCAAATTTTCTCCTAGTAAGAGATCTCAATCTTCGAGAACCTCTTCTCCTATGGAAGTCACAAGCATTAAACTTTCTAGGCCAGAGCGCGATAAATCTCCCACATCCAAATAATGCCTCCCATACTACAGTGGAATTGTAATGGTTTCTACAGCCATTTTGAAGAATTTAAAGCTCTCAATGCCGAGCAGACTCCCTCTTGCATTTGCTTGCAGGAAACACATTTTCGAGACACCAGAGTTGTTGCATTACGAGGCTTTTCAGTATTTCGTACTGATGTGCCAACTGATGGCCAAGTTCGTGGTGGAACTGCGATTTTGGTTCGCGAAAGTGTGTATTGTGAGGAGATTGCTTTGAATTCTCAATTGCAAGCGGTTGCTGTCCGTGTCGCTATTCCTTTTCTGGTCACTTTATGTTCTATCTATCTTCCGCCAAACGACAATGTCGATATGCGTGATATCGTTGATTTAATTGATCAATTGCCTGCTCCATTGATTCTTATGGGCGATTTCAACGCCCATAATCCTGAATGGGGATCAAGAACTATTGATCAACGCGGTAGACGTTTGGAACACCTATTCACGGCAAGTACACATGTCATCTTAAATGATGGTAGCATGACACATTTTTCTGTAGCGTGGAGGTCTTTCACTGCGATTGATCTGACGATCTGTTCTGCAGCAACAGCTCCATTGTTTGAGTGGCATGTGCACTCGGACTTGCATCAAAGTGACCACTTTCCGATCATTCTTGAGGTTTTGCAGAGCTCAAATTCTGATGCTCGCTGTCCGAAATGGGCTTTAAAGCGAGCAGATTGGAATCTGTTCTCGGAGTTGGCTGTATTTGGTGAAAATGATTTCGTTGACGTGCACGACCTTGTTCGGTATTTCACGGATACAATCAAGTCTGCTGCGCAAGAAAGTATTCCATTAACACCAGTTCATTCTAATAGAATACCCGTTCCCTGGTGGAACGATGAGTGCAAGATTGTTATCCGAGAAAAACGACGTATTTTTCGCCATTTCAGGCGATTCCCAACTACCGAGAATATGATCCAATTCTTCCAAGCCAAGGCAACCGCTAGAAGAATTGTTCGGAAGAGTAAGAAAGCGACATGGCAGAAATACATTTCTTCCATTACAACCTCCACTCCAGTTTCTAAAGTATGGGAGAAGGTCAGAAAAATATCTGGCAGCTCAAAATCTAGCACTGTTTCTGGCCTAAAAATCAATGGCAATATAATTACCTGTCGGTCTGATGTTGCTAATATTATAGCATCCACTTTCGCGGATACTTCAAGTTCCAATCAATATCCAGCTGAGTTCCTCGCTCGAAAGTCAATCTTGGAACGTCAGTGTCTCAATTTTGTTTCTCCGGGAGACGAAATCTACAATTTTTCTTTCAGCGTGGATGAACTTGAAAGTGCGACTTCAGATTCGCACGACAGCGCTCCTGGACCTGATTCTATTCACTACCAGATGCTTCGCCATTTGGATCCTGCTGGAAAAACATTTCTTTTACAAATGTATAATCGCATTTGGTTCTCTGGTATTTGCCCAACACCATGGCATGATGCGATTATTGTACCAATCCCAAAGCCTGGAAAAGACAAAACACTGCCATCTAGCTATCGCCCAGTTTCACTTACCAGTTGTGTCTGCAAGCTCATGGAACGCATGATCAGCAGGCGTCTTGTTTGGTTCTTGGAATCAAACAACCTGTTGGATAACATCCAGTGCGGCTTCCGCCTTTACCGTTCCACTGCAGACCACCTGGTAAGACTTGAATCAACCATCCGGGATGCTTTTCTCAACAAGCAACATATGGTAGCTGTGTTTTTTGATATTGCCCGGGCCTATGATACCACTTGGCGTTTTGGTATTATGCGCACTTTACACTCCTGGGGCTTGAGAGGTAATCTTCCCATATTTCTTGAAAGCTTTCTTTCCTTAAGGAAGTTTCAAGTTCGTGTGGGAAATGACCTCTCCAACATTTTTACTCAAGAAAACAGTACCGCAAGGGTCTATTCTGAGTGTCACGTTGTTTGCCGTGGCCATCAACAGTGTTGCTCAGTGTATTCGTTCACCTGTGCTGGGATCCCTGTACGTGGACGACTTGGCGATTTTCTGCAGTTCTCGCAATATGGCTTCCATAGAGCGTCAGCTGCAGTTAACAATCAATCGTCTTCATACCTGGGCTACTGAGCAAGGTTTCGTATTTTCTGCAGCCAAGACAGAGTGCATTCACTTTTGTCAACGCCGTCACCTTCACTTAGATCCTGTTCTCTCTCTCAACGGTACTGATCTTCCATTTGTGGAAACTGTCCGTTTTCTTGGTCTTCTATTTGACAAGAAGCTGAACTGGCGTGCCCATCTTGTGGCTTTGAAGGCAAAATATCGGCTTTCTCTAAATTTGTTGCGAGTTCTTTCTTCCAAATCCTGGGGTGCCGACAGAATTTCTATGCTGCGCCTGTATCGGGCTTTGTTACGTTCCAAGCTGGACTACGGCTGTATCGCTTACGCTTCTGCCAGGCCATCCGTTATCAAAGCGATTGATACGATACACCATACTGGTATTCGTCTAGCTACTGGTGCTTTTCGTACCAGTCCAATACCAAGTGTATTTTGCGAAGCTGGCGAGCCTTCTCTGTATGATCGTCGCAGGCTTTTGACCATGAACTACACGGCAGCCATGAAGTCGAAACCATATCACCTGGTTTTTGACACTGTCTTTGGTCAACAGTTTGCGGAGATTTATGACAGAAGGGCTCGTTCGGTGGGTTCCTTTTCTATCAGATCTCGCAATACTTTTGGAGAAGTTAATTTTGAACTTCTCTCAACCCCAGACACTGCTTTCAGCCCCTTTCCTCCATGGACATTCTCCCGTCCGAACACCAACTATGCGCTTTCAAAGCTAGATCGATCCTCTACTCCACCCATTCTGTTCCAACGCGAGTTTGCTCGAATCATTGCCAACTATCGGCAATGGATTCGCATTTACACCGACGGTTCGAAGAGCAACGACAAGGTTGCATGTGAGTTTCGTCTTCACAAACTCTCGTCCGTATACACGGCAGAGCTGTATGCACTCTACCAAGCACTTCTCTATATTTGCAGACTCGCACGTAATTCTTTTGTTATTGTGTCAGACTCAATGAGCGCTTTGAAAGCGATTGATTCTTTGTTCCCTAAACATCCTCTCTTGCAGCAGATACAAGCAACCTTGATGAAACTATCGTCAAAAGGGTCTATCTTGCGCTTTATTTGGGTACCGAGTCATGTTGGTATTCGCGGGAATGAAGCAGCTGATGCAGCAGCTAAGCGAGCTTTGTCCAAGGCCACCATTGATTGTGATCAGGTGCTTGCTGATGACCTCAAAGGTTATTTTAAGCATCGGATCATGGATCAGTGGCAGGAAAGGTGGAGTCATATAGTTTCCAACAAGCTTAAAAATGTTAAGCACAACGTAAGGCCATGGGATTCTTCCCATAGGGCATCCCGAAAGGAGGAGGTCGCTGTGGCGAGACTCCGAATAGGGCACACCTGGTGGACGCATGGTCATCTTCTGCGCCGTGAGGAGGCTCTGATGTGCGAAGCGTGTGACACTGCTTTGACAGTGGCGCACGTTTTGTTGGAGTGCTCCCAGTTTACCGAGCAGCGAAACAAGGCGGGTCTGTCGGTGGCCCTTGGTGACCATTCGACAGTCATTGACAGAGTCGTCCTGTTCCTCAGGAATACAGGTCTATTTGCCTTTATTTAAAAGTGCTAGTTTTGTCATTAATTTTATTTATACACGTTTTTTTTTTTACATTCAATAATATTTTACAATAACTTTAATTTTTACAATTTTAAGCATGTACATTTTATTCATTTTTATAAACATTTTTAAATCCTCTTTATTAATAGTTTACATTTAATAGATTTTAAGTTTATAATTTTATTTTTACACAATATATAATTAAAATGGAAGCTTATTTCATAATATAGTTTATGGCGTGAATAGCCCAAGAGGCTGATACGCCTTTAAATTTTAATCCTACCCACCTACCTCATTAGACACTTCAGTGATTCTGAGTGCCAGCTGGAGTATTCCGCAAAGATAATAATTTTTTTTATAAACAAACAGTTACAAACAAAACCTTTCATGAGGGAAAAATATAAACAAATCACGAATAGAATGAAAGAACAAACGAAAACGACTCGTAAGTCAGTCCAACTTAGGGACAAACACCTTACGAAGGAAAAGGGTGCTACAGAAGCCACCTCGTGATTTAAGAAGCTATCACTAAAGCAACTATTACGACCCTTGGTGATAATAAACCGAGCAAACTGCAGCAGTCGTTCCAGACAAAATGGACACGACACCTCTAGCAACCCCGGGAACGTCAGCCACAACATCTACAGACATCAAACAACACACAAAAAGGTGAGTGACCCGTCAGCCACACGGTCCATAGACAAACACACATTAAACACATAGACAAAAACAAAACAGACAAACCCGACCGCAGCCAGAATAAGACTGCGATCCGCAGACGACGAAGGGTATTTAAACACCTTAAGCGGACCACCAAATCAATACAAAAGTTGTCCAAAAAAGCAACTAGCACAAAAAAACTAATATCAACTACTAACAGACACTGACGAATCCGAACATGAAGACAAAACAGAAACTGACACATCCTCGCATCTTAAACCACAAAAAACATTCAGGTGCCACCTTCCTCCACCCATCATCATACCCGGAATCCCTAAAAACCCCAACAAAGTGACTAATAACTTGCAAACACATTCGACGAAAGGCTACCACTACAAATACACGAACAATAACCCTAATATATACATACACGAGAACGAAAGACAAACAATAATCACCGTTATGAACAATGACGATAAGTTTCATTACTCCAAATTTACGGACAGAACCATAAAGTCTCATACCTTCGTCACTCGAGGGCTCGACATTGACTCGACGACCGAAGAACTAACCATAGAACTACAAGACAATAATATACAGATGCATAATGCATTTAAAATAGGGAATATCAACCACCCTCTATATCTTATCATTGTGGACAACATGCATACGGTGCACAACTCAACTTAAACAGCAAATACCTCTTCCATACCAAAGTGACGTGTGAGAGGCATATTAATCGCAAAAGGATTATCCAGTGCCACCGTTGGCACGTGCCCTGAAGGACCTAAAGAACGCCCTTGAAAAGACTACAAATATACAACAACAACTTACCGTATACATGAATTTCACGCAAAATGTACACCAATACAACATATAAAGGCAAATCAACACTGAAAAGCAGCTCATGGAACGCTGACGAAATACTGGTTGAGGAAGGCGAAGACAACATACGCATCATGACAGCAAACAAAACAAAACTCCTATCCAAAAAGAAACTCAAAATACATACATACACTTCTACAGAGCTGATAGGCCACTGTAAGGACCGGTACCGGCTGGAGGCGTAACAATATTAATAGAACCACTATACTAGAAATACTAAGCTTAAAACTAACAGACAACACCATAATCACTGCGCATACAACAGACCAATAAACAACATTTACTCTATTACACACAACCAAAACACTAGTGATGGGGGATCCGAACGCAAAACACAAAAATTGGGACTGCAACAGGAACAACACAAGCAGTTACACACTCAACAGATACACAAACACACAGGTCGCTATCATACTACCCACAAAACGCAACAACGTCTTCCACAATCGATATCATAATTAGCAAAAGCGTCCCCAATATCACACTTCCTGAATCCGTCCTTGACCTCAGCTCAGATCATAATCCCATCATTTTCACCTTATACAATAGACAACCACACAGCAGAACAAAAATCATCACGTTGTACAAATACACAAACTGGCAGCACTTCCGCTACACTCACTAGACTAACCTGTCACAATAAACAACAATATAAGCACAACCAAAGGCATAGACACAGAATGACCCACATTTTCACGCGCAATAAATACAGCCAAACGTGAATACCCATACAACATAAAAATAAAAACACACACACTTCACCTCTCTCAAAACGTGTTAGACACTATCACACAACGAAACAACATAAGATGACAATGGCAGAGGACCCGCCTCCCCCAACAAAGACAACACATTAACGCTTTGAACTCTTTAATATAAAACTTAATAAGAAAACAACAGAACACAAATTGGTCTCTCAAGCTTTTCTCACTAAACCTAAAACAACAACCTATGGCAGCTTACCAAATACCATAAAAAGCAGTGTACCCAAACTCCTACAATGCAGAAACCATAGCTATCGAAGTAGCAAGCGTACATGTAAAAGACACACATCACTCCCAAGAACACGAGCAGATCCTTCAAGAAACACAACGCTTCTTGAGAACAACACAGAACAACACTTAAATTCCTCTCCAAACTTCTAACTAACTCCACAGAACTAAACCAACTAATCCGCACCTTACCAAATCACAAAGCTTCCAGACCAGACCATATAAAAAACCTAGTCCTCAAGAACCCATCACGGTAATCCATGATAGAGTTAGCGTATATCATTACCTCCATCATGTAGCTGCACCACAATACCCAGGTAGCTATCAACCGATAAGCCTCCTTAACACCCTATCCAAACTAACCGAAAAGTTTATCGAAACTGGACGAAAAATTAACCCCGACATTCATTTTGGATTTACGGCTAGGCGCAACGCTGTATAACAAGTATGCAGGATCGCAGCCGATATCCCTACCCAATTTAACCTAAGCAAAGTAACATTCTTGGCTCTGCTAGACATAAAAAACCTTTTGTCAAGCTTTGGGTGGCAGGGCTCATGGCCAAACTAATAAAAACCTAGTTTTCGACAATCTTAATCAAACTCATCAACTCCTACTTAACTGATAGATCCTACAAGCTATAATATGGATATGAATATGTGTAATACACTGCGAAAATTATTTAAACACTATCAAGGAAAGTGGCTCTTTTAAGAGGTTTCCCTAGTGTTAAAATCGTAAAATTAATTTTTTTTTATAATCGATACTAGATGAACAGTATTAAAGATAGAGACACGATTTTTGGTACACATATGTATTTTTACTTTCTTATACGCAGTATAAGTAAGTATTGTAATCATGAAAAATTTCGATCTCGAGATTTTAACGGAAACATACGTTTTGACCTTTCCTGAATCGATTCCAACTATTTTTGGAATGACGTCCGTCTGTGTGTGTGTGTGTGTGTGTGTGTGTGTCTGTGTGTGTGTGTGTATGTTCTCTACAGCCTAAACGGTTGAAGCTAAAATTATGAAACTTTAAACTTAAGATTTGCATATGCCTTAGGTGTGCACCTCCTATTTTTGAAAAAATTATTCAAAGCGGAAGTGCCTGTTTACTCTAGTCAATTTTTGCATTTTCTACAATTACTCAAAAATGGTTACAGTTACAGAAAAATTTCATGAACAAAAATTAAAGGTATTTATATTTAGCACAACTTTTGTTTGAATTATTTTTCCAAAAAGAGTAATGGCTGCAAATTAAATTTCTGCTTATTATATATATTTTTACATAAATCGTATCATCTGCGCCTGTCAATTGTTTAACAAAATAGACTTAAATAATTTGAAGTTTGACATTTTATATTGTTTCTAAAAAATATATCTACTGTAAAAGCGAACTAAATGTTAGAACGAATATTATAAATTAGAAAAATATTGTAACTACGATATGGTTTAACCCATATGCGGATAAGAAAGTTCGGTGCATGACACTGCAGATATTTTTTTAAATATTTATATTAATTTTAAGTATTATGTTATAAAATTATTAAAAAATACAAAATTACGGTCGGGACAGCCGGTTGATAACTCGCGCTCGACAGAATTTCTTCATCTGCGCGGCACAGTATAGGGATCACAACTTTGATCTGTAAAAAAGAAACAAACAATTTTCTGTTAGTGGACAATATTATTGACGGTAACATGTTGAGTTTTATACAAAATAGGTATATCTAGCTACTTTCAAATAAAATTTTATATTGCAAAAACCTAGGATCGATTTTAAAAAAGAATTCATTTTGCGGTTTTAACACTAGGGAAACCCCTTAATAATAGAAAGATGTCTCATGAGAGTATTAAATTCACTTACGTAGAAATAAGGTGGTATAACTTACCTGATTATTAGTAAGGATAATAGTTTGATCGATATCGTTGGCTGGAGTAACTTTGGTTCCCTCAGGATTATCTTAGATAACGGTTCCTTGTTTGTGTTCTACTTGTTTTATAATTGGACTTTTAGAGCTTATCTTAAAAGCAGACAACATTGAAGAGGAATACTAATTGTCCACGGCTGTTTTCTTTTACAATAATTCTGCTTAATCAAGTTATTATCTTGTAATTGCCGAAAGTATCTCTTTTATTAATTACCGTACCGTCCATGTTTCCAAATTATTAACTGAACAATAAAGTCAATATTTATTTACATTTTAAATATAGCATTTTGAACGCAAATATGCTTAAATTGTATCAAATTATTTTCAGTAAGTTCGGATAAAAATATCGTTGTAATATGCAGCTGTTTATAATGTACGGATATTATTTTATATGCAAAAACAATCTATATTTGCTATTGAATTTATACAGTCTTAAGACATTTTATGCTCTTAAAATAAAATACCACAGTATGGCAACCTAAATCTCGATTTATTCGATGATTAAATCTGGCAGAACAACTACTCTTATTCTTTATGGGCTGTTTGGGTAGTTTTCTCCAATGTATTCACATAATGTCACAGCACACTGTTAAGAATAGCTGATGATGTACGATTTCGTGTCAAAACCATTTATGAAAGGATTTTTAAATATAATAAAACCATATTAAGTATACATTTGTTGTATGGTGATCGTAGATAAATGGAAATTGATATTATTTACACGTTTGAATATGTAAATGTATAATGGTTTATGTTTATATTTAGGAAAATTCTTCATCTCAATTTCTTGTAGTACATTTCTGATGTATTAAAATAAAGTTACTGAATGACTAGGAAGAACTATCTTGGTATATTGATACTGATTTGAAGAAAGAGGTCAAGCAACTCTAGACAGGCTCCCTCGGATCAGAATTCTGCTCTTCACCTTACTCCTGCAACTGACAGATCAGAAAGAAGATGGACACAGTGCATGGATAAAGTAAATCTATTCAAAACTCACTATATTACATTCCAATACAACCAAAACGACCTTAAATCATTATAGCAAAATAAGAAATTTCAAATTATTCGCGTACTTAAATTTAAATTCTACGTAAACGCACCTTGAAATAATATATTCTCAATACTGTTACACTCGATTTCCCAACAATACGAATTAAAGAAGCTACCATCAGATAAAATATTATATTTTCTTTTACTAAGTATTTGATTCAATGTAGTAACAACTTCCTCAGCATATAATAATGTAATTATACATTCTTCTACTACAACGGTTTATTTACATTTTTAAATCGTATATTAATGACAAATGTTTGAGGAAATTTTTAAACGCTCGAGCGACGAGACAACGAGTAATCCTTAGCGGAGAGCGCAATTTTTTTAATTAGTTTTTACTTTATTATACACAGTATAATTATGTAATGTAATCATTAAAAGATTCGATATCGCAATATTAACGGAATTATATATTTTAACCTTCCCTGAATCGAGTCTATTTTTGGGATGACGTCTGTTTGTGTGTATTTGTGCGCTCTATAACCTAAACGGTTAGAGAAACATCTATGAAGCTTTAAACTTAAAGATTTTTAGCTATAAGGTTTAGCTAAATTCAAATCTCACTTTAAATTTTGAAGACCAAAAAATAAGAAAGACATTTATATTTATTTTGCTTTTTATTTGACCTGTGGTCTGATCGGTGTATTGATGTTGACTTGTTGTTTTTCTTTTTCTTTGGTCACCAAGTAAACATTGCAACAATGGTGACCAAAGGTTTATGTATATGTAGGCGGCTAGCAGCAGCCGGCTACATTACCCCCCTCCTAGAAAAGGATCAAGGAGTATACTCACAAAATAACAAAATATCTCTAACAAAACAACTAAAAATAAAACAAATATAATAAAAATATCAATATTGTAGAAGTTGTATAAGTTTGAAAGTGTATAATCGTCTCAAAACATGTAAACAAAATTTAAATAATAACTAGAGTTATAAAGGGTTGTGAGTAAGCTATTATCTAAATTTGTTTGAACAATGTGTTTTGAGTTGACACAATCAAAGATGGAATTACCTATTCAAATAAATGTTTGACGTCATTAGGTGAAGAATAGGTAAATACAAAAGAATGGTGCTTAATAAATATTGACATTTGGTATATTGTTTTTAACATGAAAAAAAAAAAGTTGAAAATCGAAGACTTGTCGATAATGGTGTAGAGAAAGTGTTATAAAATAAATGCTGGTTTGAGTCTATCAATAGAAATGTTGTCTGTTTTTCCATTTCTTTCAATGGAAAAATACTTTGGTGAACGAAAAATTACTTTAAACGGGCCGTCGTAAGGGTTAGTCAAAGGTTTTTTAACCGTATCGTTTCTAATAAAAACATGCGAAGATTTAAATAAGTCTGTATGCATAAAAACTTTTCTTGAATGTGCTTTCGGAGCAATAGCTTTTAACTTTTGCATCGAGGTTTTTAAATTTGATAAAAATATTGGTATTTCAATATCTGGTATAGGTGGCTCGTTGTTATTAAAAAATTCACCTGGGAGGCGCAAACTTGTGCCGTAAACTAAATCCGCTGCACTACAATTAATGGTTTCCTTAAGGGCTGATCGAATGCCTAATAGAACAAATGGTAAAATATTTACCCAGTTTTTGGAGTTGTGAGCTTTAATAGAAGTTTTTAGCTGTCTGTGAAAACGTTCTACTATACCATTTGCAATTGGATGATAGGCTGTGGTTCTAATTCTCTTAGTTCCCAGAAAATTAAGTAGCTGATTAAATAATTTAGATTCAAATTGGGTTCCGCGATCTGTTGTAACAGATGATGGAACACCAAAACGAGAAATCCAACAATTAAAAAAACTATTAGTTAAAGTTTCCGCTGTAATATTTACCAATGGACAAGCTTCAGGCCATCGTGTGAAACGATCAATACATGTTAAAATGTAAGAATAACCTTGTGAAATTGGTAATGGACCAACGATATCAATGTGTATCATATCAAAACGTTTATCGGTTATGGCGAATGGTGATAAAGGAGAAAAAGTATGTCTTCGAATTTTTGATTTTTGACAAGCCAAACATGAAGTTGTCCAGATTTTTATATCTTTCTTCATATTTGGCCAGACAAAACGAGAACTTATTAATTGTGCAGTTCCTTTAACTCCAGGATGTGATAGGGTGTGTAAAATGTTAAAAATTTTCTTTACGATGTTGTTGAGGAATGAAAGGTCTAAGTTTACCAGTAGAAATATCACAAACGATAGATATGTTTTGGGTAGACACATAGATTTCTTTTAAAATGAGTGATGTTGATAAAAAGTGTTGAATGTGATTGAGTTTTTTATCAAGTTGTTGTGCTGAACATAGTTTCTTGTAATCAATAGCATTATCGAAATTAAATGTATTTACTTCAATACGTGAAAGAGTATCAGCAACAACATTTTATTTACCGGGGATATGTCTGATATCCGAAGTAAATTGTGAAATGAAATCTAGATGTCTGATTTGTCTTGGCGAATAATTATCTGTTTTATTTGCCAAAGAGAAAATGAGTGGTTTATGATCTGTCAGAATGTGAAATGTGCGACCTTCTAGAAAATAACGAAATTTTTTAACACTTAGAAAAATTGCAAGTTCTCTACTAAATGTATCATATTTGGTTTCTGGTGGTTTAAGTTTATGTGAATAAAAAGCTATGGGTTGCCAAGAGTTATTTATGAATTGTTGTAAAACTGCACCGATTGCAAAATCTGATGCATCAACCATTATATTAGTTTCAGTTTCGTTGTTTGGAACAACAAGAAGTGTTGCTTTTGCTAAAGCTGCTTTAATAATAGAAAATGCCTTAATGTTTGATTCACTCCAATGAATTTCCTTATTGCTAGATTTATTATGAGTAATGAGACTGTTTAACGGAATTAAAATTTCTCAACATTTAGGTATAAATCTGTGATAAAAATTTATTAAACCAAGAAATTCTCTTAACTTTCTTTGGCTTGTTGAAAGTGGAAAATTTTGTATATGAATAACTTTTTCAGCAAGTGGTTTAACGTCATTTGCGGAAATGTAAAAAGTTCAATTCTGATTTACCGAATTCACATTTGTTCGGATTAATTATAATTCCGTGTTGTTTAAGTCTATCGAAAAGGATTTTTAAATGAGTCCAATGTTCTTGATGAGATCGACTAGCAATAAGAATATCATCGATGTAGGAAAAACAAAAGTTTAAATTCCTAGTAACTGCGTCAATAAATCTTTGAAATGTTTGAGCTGCATTTCTTAAACCAAAAGGCATTCTTTTATATTCAAAAAGACCAAAAGGGGTAGTTATAGCTGTTTTCTTTATCGAATCCTCATCCATGGGTATTTGGTGATAAGCACGAACTAGATGTATTTTTGAAAATATGGTTTTGCTTTCTAAATTCGCTGTAAAATCTTGTATATGTGGAATTGGATATCGATCTGCGATGGTAATATTGTTTAATGCGCGATAATCGCCACAAGGACGCCAATCGCCAGGTGTCTTTTTAGGTACCATATGCAAAGGGGAAGACCAATTACTAGAAGAAGGTCTGATAATTCCTAATTCTAGCATTTGTTCAAATTCTTGTTTGGCAATTTTTAAACGATCTACAGCTAATCTACGAGGCCTTGCAAAAACAGGTGAACCTTTTGTCAAAATGACATGAGTGATGTTATGTTTAATATCGCTTTCGGCGTAAGTTGGATGAGTAATGCATGGAAACTCTGCTAATAATCCCTTGAATGGGCAATTTTCTATATTATTTAAAAAAATGGGAGTAATTGAACTCACATTTGTTGGGCACATTTTTATATTGAAATTCGTTGATGAGTCGACTAATCGTTTTCGCGAAACGTCAACTAAAAGGTTGTAATGTTTAAGTAAAATCAATACCTATAATTGAATGTTTGACATCTGCAATAATAAAAAGCCATCTAAACTTATTAGAAAAACCGAAATCCAAATTAAGTAATTTCTCGCCATAAGTATGTATATTAGTGTTATTTGCTGCCTGAAGTGTTAATAATCGTTTTTGATTTTTTTGTAATGGGTATGTAGGTTTAATAATAATAACCAGTATCGACAAAGAATGGCATTTTTGAAATTTTATCATTAATAAAAAAAAAGTTGTGGAATTTGCTGGCAGTAACGACTTGAGTAGGAAATTCCGGCAAATCTAGTCGTCAACGATTGCTGGGGAAAGCGTTTCCCGAATTTCCAATAAACTTGCAGGGGGAAATGCATTTCTTGGCTCTGTCCTTGAAGTTGAAATGGTACCGGCAGTACCCAGAATCTTGATGTTCCTTCGTCGAAATTGGTAAATTGGACTTGTTATGCTTGCCTTCTTCCAACATCTTCTTAATGGCTAATACTTCTTTCCTCAAAATTAATATTTCTGTTTCCAAAGGGGTAACTGTTGAAACTGACGTCTGGGCTACTTCTGCGATCTTGTCTGCAAGAGTCGCCTTTTCTTCCAGCGTAACGTCTCCTGAAGCTGCAAGGATCATCTGTGAATTGTATGGAAGTTTCTGTAGAAAAAGTTCTTGAAGGATGGACTTGTCACCCAAGAACTGCTTCATGGAACGTAAGAGATGTGAAGGTTTTTGCTCGCCGATGTCTTCCAAAGAAAGGAGCGCTTGTAGTCGTCTCTTCTCCGAAGCGGTGGTGCGTTTGATGAGTTCAGACTTCAACTTGTCATAACAATTGTCGATAGGAGGATGAATTATAAGGTCACGTATTTCACTTGCGTATTGGGGATCGAGATATGCAATTACGCGATTGAATTTGTTCTTTTGCGAAATGACATGATGGTTTGTAAAAAGTGCTTCTATTTCTGCAAACCATAATTCTGAATCTGACGCCCAAAAAGTCGGTAGCTTGAACGTCGTCGTAGCGATGATTGGGGAGGGAATGTCACCCTGGTCATCCATTGTAACCCAATGAATAAATAAAATTTTCACGCCCAAAAAATCATGTAAAAATGTGTGAAAAGTGAAAACACTGGAGTAGTAAAATGTAACAAACACAGGAAAAATAAAATTATAACGTGTAAACTTGCGTCGGGGTCACCAATTTTAGCTATAAGGTTTAGCTAAATTCAAATCTCACTTTAAATTTTGAAGACCAAAAAATAAGAAAGACATTTATATTTATTTTGCTTTTTATTTGACCTGTGGTCTGATCGGTGAATTGATGTTGACTTGTTGTTTTTCTTTTTCTTTGGTCACCAAGTAAACATTGCAACAATGGTGACCAAAGGTATATGTAAATGTAGGCTGCTAGCAGCAGCCGGCTACAGATTAAAATTTTACAGAAAAGGTACTGACAGACAGACAGACCGACACACACAGACACACACACACACACACTCACACCCACTCACACACTCACACACACACACACACACACACACACACACACACACACACACACACACACAGAGACAGACTTCTTCTCAAAAATAGTCAGATTCGATTCAGGGAAGGTCAAAAGATATATAAAGTCTCGAGATCGAAATTTTTCATGATTACAATACTTACTTATACTTCGTATAAGAAAGTGAAAATATATGATACTAGTTGATTCAAAATATAAGCTGCGCTATCGTTAAACCGTGGTGATGGCGGTGGCGATTTTGTGTGTCAGGAAGGCATTTTGTGGAACGCCCGCAGTCGCTATTCGCCGCCTGTTGTGACACCGTGTGCATACGCGCTATGCGGAACAGTTTGCGCGAGTGTTTTTATCGTATTTAACGTTTTCTCGTGAGTGTGCCTTGGTCTACTGTATTATTTACTCTTTATATATACGTGATTTTACGTATATCATTTATTTATTCATTTTAGACTGTATGGGATTCATTTATGTGTGTCCGTGAAATAGGAGTAAAATAATACTTTTATTATACCTGTTTGATATTTATAGCTTATTATTTGACAATATGCTACCTTATTTATATAAATTGTGTACCTGTCAATCTGAGTGCGGTCCTCAATAATGCTTCTTATTTGTTTTTCATATCAACTGGGCAGGAATAATTAGCAAGTAAATATTATACTAACAATAAGTTCAAACTATATCTAATATCGAAATCATTATCAAGATTTGAGTATAATTAGCGATAATATAAACAAATAATTAATTATTATATTGTAATATTTGAAAATTAGAGCGCATTTCAATCTTTAAAAGACTATTTCATTAGTGGATAACAATAACTATTTAATTAGCACTAATACTTTATGTATTTTCATATAAAATAGAAAATAAGGAACTGCGTGTGTGTTTCTGTGTGCGTGCATGTGCACGTATGTTTAGTGTGTGTGTGTGTCCCTTTTTTGGTCACAAGGTCCAAAATTGTATTGAATTTTTTTTTCAAATGTTTTGCATGAGTCATTCAAAAACGAATAATATTTATCTCAACTTAAAACCCATTTCAGAAGATAATATAAAACAAAACAAAATTGACCTTTAGTACATCTGTTTTTGTATATATAAATAGCTTATATAGGGACGAATAAAATCGATATTAAATCATGAAATATTATTTATATATAAAATTCAAAATTGTGTGCGTTACGTTTATTTAAGATTTATTGCGGTTTTATGACGACAGTTTATAATACTTGGTTGTTTATTGTTAGAATGACAGTAACAGCCGTCATAGCAATTTGCGAGATTTGATTCATGTGTTGTAATTCTTCAAACTTTATCTCCTACTTATACAAAACTGTTTGGTAAATGAGCTCGCTTTATATCCCTATTGCAATTTTTAAAGCATAAACTTTTCAGCAACAGATCCAAAATGTCTATTTTTATATATGATATAAATATACATGATGAGATATTGAAAATGATTTGACAACCCTGATCTTTGCGATAGATTCAAATTTAAACAATTACTTAAGGGAACCCTACAAGTCTCTTTACTTAAATGAGGCGTTGGTCTCCGTCGTCACATAAGCGTCACAATTTATTCAATTTATTCCAAATTCATTCATAATTAGGTTGAAACTAAAAACAGTTAATCACTAATTACAACTTTCAGTATATTTAGCGGAACTGCCACCATGTAATCGTATTTATCTAGGTCGTTCCAGTATAAATCACTTTAAAACTTAGGTTCTTTGTTAGAGAATTTACGACCCTATGAAAAGCATTGATCTATAAACCGATCGTCAAACTAAGATAATAACTAACACATGAGGATGTTCTTAACTTGGAAAACAATTTGTGTTCATATTTAACCACTCTTATTTTGAATTATTTACCAAGTTTCGTCAAAAGCCAATGAACAAATTGAATATAAAAAGAAAAAATTTGATATTTAAAACTATGTGTAAACGCTCTGCAGCCTGAACGGTTGTAGGTAAAATTATAATTCTGTAAGTTTCTGTTTGTATATGCCCGGCAAGAAGACATCTTATTATTAAAAATAATATTTGAAGTGAAAGTGCTTGTTTACTTCAATCTTTTTACTTTCTTATACGCAGTAAGTAGTAGTAAGTATTGTAATCATGAAAAATTTCGATGTCGAGATTTTAAAGGAAATATACGTTAGAAAAATAGAAGGTGCACGTGCGAAGCATATACAAATCTTAAGTTTAAAATTTCACAATTTTACCTTTAGCCGATTAGGCTGTAGAGCGCATACACACACACACACTAACACACACACACTAACACACACACAAACACACACACAGATAGACGTCATTCCAAAATTAGTTGGAAAATATATTTCCGTAGCAATCTCGAGATAGAAATTTTTCATGATTGCAATACTTCCTTATACTGCATATAAGAAAGTATTTAGAAATATAATGAAATCGTGATATGATCTAACGCAAATCCGTATAAGAAAGTTTGTTGCAACACACTGCAGATGTTTTCATGATGATTTATTTGGGTTTCGCATCTCTATAACACACTTTTATGTAACTAAAACCCGTAAAACCATTTTAACCATCAAAATTTTCTCATAATCGGAATTACACTGATTCGTAGATAGATAATCGCTGTTTGTACATACATACATATACGACTCTTCATCCTAATTCGTTGTTGTTGTTTCGGATTAACAAGGTGCTTATTCCCGGTGAAATGTAGAGCTAGTGGACGATATTAATAAAATACATTTTCGATACGTAATACAGCTTGTGCTATTTATTTTGAAATCACCCAAACGTTAGATTAAAAAAAAATTGCATCGATTTTATTTACTAGATTTTTAAACTCCCTTATTACTTAGTATACGACAGTCTATATTTCTTCCTTTTTGTTTCAAATAGGGTGACAAAAATAAATTTTACATTCACCCACATCTGGACAATCTTGCGACAGTAAATTGAATTCTTCCAAACATACCATTTTTGTTTTATCCAAATTCATCGAATTCTTCATACTTGCGTATTTCACGTCAGTCCTCTTTTTGGTCTGACGCGAACATTTGTACGTGCTAGACGTGCGGTTCTTCGCTCATGCGAGTAGTATTGCTTACATTGCAAATAGCTAATTACACATACCTCAATTTGTGTATTACTTAATTATGCAAACGCAGCAAATTTAAATCGCGAGTGTAATATTTTTATTTTATATACGTAACTGGGTCACCATGAAAGGTGACCCAAAAACAGTTGCTAAAATTATACAAAGAACCGACGGAAAATATTCAATAATTCCACCATCAGCTAAGAAAGCTATACCAGCTGAATTAAAGAACTTGGGATTTATCCCACCAACGCCTCCTTTGCCATCCACCGAGCACGCACGAGCGAAGTCGGCCACTCAACTCACGCACTCCAACAAACGACCAGCATAATGGATACCGAAGGATCGCCCGCCTTCTCAAAAAGCGCAAAAATAGTAAGATCTCCCATTTTTACTAGGAAACTATCAAACTTCGAATCTAACATAGTACCACCAACACCCCCACCACGAGAGCAAATAGCAACCCCTACAGGAAGTCTAAATGAACAAGAAATCGCTTCGACCTTAAACACCCAGTCGATCTCGGAACCTGCAGTACTAGATAAAACTGAAGACAGCTGGACAGTTATCAATTCCAGAAAGAGCAAAAGATCCAGCCCGGAAGAAAATAGAAACGTAAGACAGAAAACCCTAACAGACTACTGGCTCAATGGACCAGAAACCTCAAATAAATTCGAAAAACTAAATGTAGAAGAATTAATTGAAGAAGATATTAGCCCTGAAATTATTAAACCTCCACCAATTTTCGTACACGGCATAGGAAACATAAAGCCTCTGACTGACCTCTTGAACCTCCACGCAAAAGACAATTACGTAATTAAGCTTATTGGAAGTTCGCAAGCAAATATCCAACTGACCGAGCCTAGATTTTATCGCGTCATAACGAAAGAACTAGAAGAAAAGAAAACAGAATTCCATTCATTTCAATCAAAATCGGAAAGAAAATTCAAAGTTGTACTACGTGATCTTCACCACACTGTTGACATCGAAGAATTAAAGAAAGAAATACACTCATATGGACATAATGCATTAAATATATGGAACATTAAGCATAAAATAACAAAAGCCCCTCTACCTATGTTCTTTGTTGAGTTGCAACAAAAGGACAATAATAAAGAAATTTTCGACACTAAATACCTTATGCACTCGAAAATCAAATTTGAACCTCCACGCCAAAAAAGAGAAATACCTCAATGTACAAGATGCCAAAGATTTAATCATACAAAAAATTTCTGCAACCTTTCACCACGTTGCGTGAAGTGCACTGGTGATAATCTGACTAGAGACTGCCCCAAACAAGATAAAAGTACTGCCGCAACCTGCACCAACTGTGGAGGAAACCACCCAGCGAACTACAAAGGCTGTAGTGTCTTTAAAGAAATACAGTCACGTAAGTTCCCACCCCTTAGACAAAAACAGAATAAGTCAACCATAACATAACCGAAAATCCAACACAACCAGGAGTATCATACGCCCAAAAGACAAGAGCTAATGTCCAACAGACACAAGAAGAACATAACATACAACAAAATTTAAATCATATTTCCGACAAACAGCAAAATAGTAAACTAGAAGTTATGATGATGGAGCGCATGGACACCATGCTAAATCTCCTCACTACTCTTGTGGCTAAAATGAAATAATGCCCCAGCTCCTAAAAATCGGTCTCTGGAACGCCAATGGTCTTGGACAACACAGCCAAGAAGTAAAAATATTTATAGCAGAACACAACATAGATGCGATGCTCATTTCCGAAACTCACTTTACAAATAAGACGTATCTGAAGATACCAGGATACTCAATATACAATACTAAACACCCAGATGGTACTGCCCATGGAGGCACTGCCGTAATCATCCGACAGCAAATTAAACACCATGAACTAAATAAATACCAGCACGAACACCTCCAAGATACTAGCATTGTAATTAACGAAGAGACAACAGGACCTCTAACTATCTCAGCTGTCTACTGTCCACCTAGACACACAATTAACAAAGCACAATTTAAAGACTTTTATAACACTCTGGGGTCCAGATTTATAGCTGGAGGTGACTACAATGCGAAACATCCCTACTGGGGTTCACGACTGACCACCCCTAAAGGTAGACAACTCTACCAAGCAATGCAAGAGAATAATCTACATCATTTATCTACTGGTCAACCAACATACTGGCCTAGCGACAGAAGAAAAGTTCCAGATCTCATAGACTTTTGTGTAGTAAAAGGCGTGTCATCACATTATCTAAATGCCGAAAGTTGCTTAGATCTATCATCGGACCACTCTCCAGTCATAATTACTGTAAATAGGCAAATAACAATAAAACAAAAACCTCCATCACTCATTAGTTAAAAAAACAGACTGGCACACATTCAGAAATCTGCTGCACAACAAGCTTTCGCTCGAAATTTTACTCAAAACCGAACACGAAATAGACGAAGCCATAGAATTCCTAAATGACGCAATACAAGAATCAGCATGGGGCGCAACACCGGTACAAAACGCCATTCAAAAACGAGAAAATTGTCCAAAAATCGTTAGGGACATCGTCGCTGAAAAACGGAAGCTACGCAAACAATGGAAAATAACAAGATCACCACAGGACAAAACAAAACTTAACCAGGCAATAAAAGCATTCAAAAAGTTACTAAGCAACCTGCGAAATAAATCTGTCGAAGAATACTTAGAAAATCTCACTCCGTCAGCATCCACAGACTATTCCTTCTGGCGAGCAACAAAAAAGCTCAAACAACCGGAACAGTCAAATCCACCCTTACTCCTAGCAAATGGTAGCTGGGCCAGAACCGATCAGTCAAAAGCGAACACATTTGCGCAATATTTATCATCAGTATTCCAACCCTTTCCTAGTGAAATTTCAGTAGAAGAAGAACAAGAAATCCTGCAGTACCTAGAGACCCCCCTACAACTCTGCTTGCCTATAGTCAAATTAAAAACTAGTGAAATAAAAAACGCTATAACAAATCTTGACCCCAAAAAAGCTTCAGGATATGACCTAATAACAGGAAGGATTCTGCAAGAACTTTCTTCTAAAGGAATCAAGCTGATAACAATGATCTGTAACTCAGTTCTTAGATTAGAATAGTTTCCCTCTCAGTGGAAAGTAGCCCAAATTATCCTTATACCCAAGCCAGGAAAACCACCACAAGAAGTAAGCTCCTACAGACCCAACAGTCTCCTTCCTATAATCTCCAAACTTTTCGAAAAGTTATTGCTTAAGCGCCTAAAGCCAGTTCTAGAAGAAAAAGACATAATTCCAAACCACCAATTCGGATTTCGTACGCAACACGCAACGATTGAACAAATCCACAGAGTCGTGAACGAAATACGCAAAAATCTAGAAGAGAAAAAATACTGCTCAGCTGCCTTCTTAGATATAAGTCAAGCTTTCGATAAAGTCTGGCACACCGGGCTATTGTTTAAAATTAAAAGAATCCTACCACTTAATTACTACCAAATCCTCAAATCATACCTTTCCAACAGATATTTCTATATTAAATATAAAGATGAACAAACCAGACTCTACCCAATAGAATCCAGTGTCCCACAAGGTAGTGTACTAGGACCCATACTATATCTCCTATACACAACCGACCTGCCAACATCTGAAACAACATTCATCGCAACATTCGTCGATGATACAGCAATACTTGCCTCTTACGAAGATCACAACGTGGCCACAAGATATCTTCAGGCACATCTGAACAAAATTCAACCATGGTTAACAAAATGGAGAATTAGGGCAAATGCAACCAAATCTACCCATGTCACATTTACAATGAGAAAAGAAACCTGTCCTCCTGTGACACTGTATGGCAAGCCCCTCCCACAGACAGAAGAAACGAAATATCTAGGCATGCACTTAGATCGTCGTTTAACATGGAAAAAACACATTTGGACAAAAAGAAAACAACTTGGCCTGAAATTCAGTCGCATGTACTGGCTAATAGGCCGCAAATCTCAACTCTCAACAGAAAACAAAATTCTTCTTTACAAGACTATCCTCAAACCAGTTTGGACGTACGGAATCCAACTATGGGGTACCGCCAGTAACTCTAACATTGAAATCATGCAGAGATTTCAGTCCAAAGTGCTCCGCTCTGTCCTTAATGCACCATGGTTCGTCACCAACGCCATAATTCACCGCGATCTCTCCGTAGTGACAGTGAAAGAAGAAATTAAAAACTTCAGTGAGAAATATCATAGCAGATTACGTGCGCATCCAAATACTTTAGCAAATAATTTGCTGACAGTGAAGATAAAAAAACGCTTAAAACGTGATAACATACTTGACCTACCTAATAAATAACTAACAATTTCAATGTTTTTAGTGTCATCATACCTGTTATGCAGAGTCAACAGAAAAAAAGCCACCTAGCAAATTCCCTACCTGTCATGCAGAGTCGACAGAAAAGAAGCCAGTTAGCAAATTCCCGACAAGGTGACTAGAAATAATCTTACTATAAGTTTTACTGAATGTCAGTTATTAAGACAGATTGTAAATAAAAATGGGTTATAAAAACAAAAAAAGTCCTCTTTTTGGAAACACCAGAAATTCTTCTTTAAAATATAATTTTCGCACTTTTTATGCTTGATTTGCCCATTTCATCCATTGTATTCTAATATGTTGGCGCTGACCTACTTAACAATTTGTTCGGTCGTAGAATTTAATATGCAAACATATACGGAAAGGATCCTATGAGGAACCCTTTTAACTGCTGTTGCACACTAATTAGTTTAAATTTAAATTAATCAATTATAAATATATGTAGTTTCAAGTTTGGAAAATATTATTTACATATTTCATCCATTTATATCTTTATAATGAAACGCCGTCTTAGCTACGTGTTAAAGTGATGAATAGTTTTGAACTGTTTAATTTCTCCCTTCAGTTACGTATGTTTGTTTTTATAATTACTTTGAATCATGTTGCACGTCATGTGGTAGATTTATCGTTCGAAAATAAATACGGTGGTAAAATATTATCGCAATATAATAAGTGTCGGCTCTTTCTTGTTGGTTACCATCACAACAGAAATCGATGGTAAAATATTCTCCCATTCTTGGCACAGATAAGAAATGAGTGATAGTTTTTGCTAGAATTGCATTTCGGGTGTAAATATTATATACGAACTCGCAATTTAATTCATGTATAAATATATAATAAATATCGATCGTCTTACAGTAACATTATTAAAAGGACAATTGTTAGAGTCGAGTGAATTTGGAATATTAGAATTAGAAATTATTCACTATAAATCAAAGGCTGGTAAAACATGATATTTATGATTTTCCACGTGATTATTCGAAACATTTAGTGACATTCCTGAACTAAAACTGTTATAACTGAATACTAAAAAGAATGAATATTTTCATGTAATGCATAACATAACTTGATAAATGCAGATTTTAACCATGATTTTGGATGCACATTTTTAAACTGCATTTATTGTCTCTTTCGTTTTTCTGCTTATCTAATGATAGTTTTCCATCGTTTATATCGCAGTTAGATTGTCAATACATGTTTACTTATCGTACAGGCTCATATAATATGAGTTCGAAAAATCATTTCTTTGTTCAGCTTACATATTTTATGAAGCGATAAAATTCGATATACATATATCAAAAATAAATTAAATGAATTTGCCAAAATATTTCCTATATTATTGATAATAAAACCTAAAAAAAATTTAAATAAAAAATTTTATATCTCCACTATGAATTAGACAAACATTATTGAACGGTTATTAAAAATAGCATAATTTTATATTTTAGCTGTAGTCAAGAAAACAAATATTATTATTGATAAATTAAAATTTATAATCCATTTAATAAATAACAGGCGCTGTTTTTTATTTTATTGGTGAGCCTGTATAAATAGACATGGTAAAAAAAACAACGAAAACGAGTGATTTTTCATCTATCTACGATATAGGTACATATGTATGTCGATACAGGTTCAATCTATCTTTTATGTCATACTGTGCTTCGCTAACGATGAGAAATCGAACCTGCCTCTGTACAATGTCGATATGTTTTGGTGTATATTTCTGCGAAAGAAGCACCATCGCAAATGTGTTGTATGTACGGAAAAAATGGTCGTCCATATAATTTGCTATTTCAGCGTATGTACACAAGTGTTTTGGTGTATGTTCTTCAGTATCTAGTTATATACATCTCCGTTGGAATTATACTTTGTCATCGCCACTAACACTTTTAATGTTGTTTAAGTAGTAATGCTAGATTATTGCAGTTAATGGACATCTACTCGGATATAATTGATTTCGAACAGAACAAGCAGCATAAAGGAATTATCTAATATGAATGGTTTTCAATAGCTAATAGAGGTAATCATTTGCTTCTGTTTCATTATCTATTTACACGCTTTAATATTAAAACCTATCCCACTTCGAAGTGAAAACATAATGGAAAATTAGCTGCGAAATTATTTCAAAAATATTCAATTTATTTTGAATTATATTTCCACATCCAATTGCTATAGATTTTCATATTAAATTATTTAATTTCCATGCATCCATTTTCTGTTTAATATATCAGAAAATAGATATCATCTCAATAGCAAAATATTAATACAAATTACAATGATATTAATCTGTATACTGTTTTGCATTATCTAGACGACAAACTTTGCTTTCCGACTTGCATTACTGTTTGTAAATTACTATTAACTATAGCCGAATTTCTTCATCCATTTAGTACAAGAATGATTTAGTCAACCTTCATTTAGCAGTTTTTTAACATGAGTATTCCTTTATATTATCACTTCTTCGGCGTATATTATTTTATCTCAGACAATTACCCATTAAGACAATTTTATTACACCACAAATTTATCTCAGATATTTTATATCTAACCGCAAATGAAGTAATCAGTTAGAAATGGGAAAGTATTCCAATTTAATGTTTTGTAGTGAACAAACAAATTTCAATTTTTGATTTTTATTCTGGAGTTGCAGCACAGCTTGTAAACATAATGATTAATCGGAGATTTGGCGCAATTTAGGAATGAAGACATGCTTCATAATAGCTTTTAAATCATTTTAAAATTACTGCCGAATTATTTTTTTATAGTAATAGCTTATTTGCATTACGTAGGTTTAAAATTCTGAAGTATTCGCTGGTAGCGCAGTATCATTTTCCGACTTGAAAATTACACAAAAAATCATTTAATGACTCCCTATTTCCCAAACTCATTCTACTTATATGTATGTTAGTTGCTTCACAAAGAAAACCTCGGTGTTTGAGATGAATGATGTGATTAGCTTTGATATAAGTTCGGTATTATGATAAAGAATGAGTTGCACGAAAATAATGTTCTAAAGAATCGGAATAAATGAGCGTGTATGGAGATTTTAATCAATCCAAATGAAGCAAAAGATTGTTTGCAAGAACATGGACGAATGGCAAAAGAGTTTTGCCACTTTATTTGATGGACATAGTCATGAATCTTTGTATGTATGTAGGTAACATCTTGGTTTGTAGTTATGACATTTTACAAGATGTTGACCATGTCAAATCTTAAATAGATTTAGTATACATAAAATGTACAAATGAAAAATGCAATGGTTTACATCAAGCTGAACCAATTAGAATCCGTAAAAATAATTAAAAGTAATAGCCAATTAAATCTCGTTATAATTATATATTCGTATTACTTAGTTTCGCGGAGAATCTAAAATAATATTTATTAATTTTAATACTTGTTTTGAGAAGTTGTACAGTTAATACTTGTATTATCACATACGTTAGTAATTTCAAAGTTTGTATTCTGATTATGTTTGCAAACTTGGTGGCACTGACTCTGTTATTCATTACACTTTGGTACATACTGTTATGCTCTCAACATTTTGACTTTTAAATTCAACTGTTTTATACCCTTTGCTGACTTAGTATTTAGTAACTCTTTCAATCCATAAACCCGGATGCTTCGTGTTTCATTTCGTATACGAAATTGTATGAAATGACATAAGATTATCTTGCCGATGAGAGTCGAATCCTTGAGAACTCGAAAACTCTGAATTTTAGTTTTTATGCTCGTGTAATATTTTATAACCACGTATGCACCTATGTTGTTCAACTTTAAGAATATATGAAATCAGTCTGTACAAAACCTTCCAATTGCAAGGACATCTTAAATATCTATACTACTTACAATAAACTATTATTATACTACATACATACATATTTTGTACCCGAAATATATATTCCTGTTTTTCTCATCCAATATTTGGGCACAACAATAGTAATGATTGGTTCAGCATTTCAACGATATTATAGCTACAGAATCTGCAATTTATTTTTGATGTATCTACCCAATTAAAGCAATGATATATTGGAATATTGAGTAATTAAATCTGAATTGTTTTATAGAAATTCTATTATTTTAAGAAATATTTACTGCTATGAAATTGTCTAAACATA
The DNA here is from genome assembly GCA_944738965.1 of Nebria brevicollis. Taxonomy (NCBI): domain Eukaryota; kingdom Metazoa; phylum Arthropoda; class Insecta; order Coleoptera; family Carabidae; genus Nebria; species Nebria brevicollis. The sequence continues at coordinate 3,214,341 of OX122909.1, read as the reverse complement.
AAATTTTGATCTTTCTAAGCTTCGTAAATAACTATAAATTCATCCTTTATTATTATTTATTATTCTTTCTGATAAGTTTTTCATAATTGGCATAGAAATTTAGAAGTCTGTAAGATTACCATTTTTTTTACCATTCATCAACATACCGACGCTATTAATCACACAAACGCGATTCAACTCCTTTGAAACGATGTCTACTTTTGGCTTCAGCTTAGCTATGAGTTATAAAGTTATAATTACACAGCACTGAAAATCAGTGCTTTGTGGCCCTAGTTAAAAACCACTAAATGCTGATCTTTCTAAATATTATGTTACAACTAATTATAATATTATGTCAGTGTGATTGAACCGTTGTACGATCTTAATGTAACAATAAAACCGAATATCTTGTGTAAACTTCATATTATGTTTTAAATAAATAGTTAACTAATTGAACGGCCCAAATAATTCCTTATACGCCAGTCATTAGAATATATAATATTTGTAACCGTAATTGATAAATATTTGAAATCACCAATGAAGGTAAGTGCTTCTGTAAGTCAAATTCACTAACTTATTTAGGTTTCATCAAATTTCCTAAATAAAAATTTGATATTGCCTGAACATAGAACATAATAAAAATTAAGGTAGAAAGTTACCTACGTGAAAATGTATATAGCAGTCGCTACGCATCGTTTGTGTTTGCCGGAACTCGAAAAGAACCGAAAATAATTGAATTAGGAACTCATCTAGTTTTTATTTTCTTACACGAAGCAAAAAGTAAATATTGTTATCATTGTTTGTGCGGGTGAATTCTACAGCCACACAAACATACACACACACACACACACATTCTAAAAATAGACTCGATTCAGGGAAGGTCAAAAGGTATATTTCCGTTAAAATTTGGTTGATCGAAATTTTTCATGATTACAATACTTATACAGCGTAAAAGAAAGAAATAGTTAGGAGCATCTCTATTGTAATTGTTACGCTCTTGAGGACATTTTTCATCCAAGAGAAGTTCAAAATATTAATTTATTCATTTATTTGAAATACAACTATTAATGCAGCTGTTTTGTTTAGATTGCAGAAGCGACATAAAATAACATGAATAAATCTGCGCTTCCATTTAAAAATTCTTTTAAAAAGAGCCCTTTTATGAATCCTATACAAATCTCAAGTTAATACTTACTTTTTTATTCAAAGTAGTATCTGTATTCGGACAACATGAAATGCTTCAGTTATTTAACTTGTAAATTTAAGCAGACTGAATATTATCTGGTTTATTTTCTGCATCAAGTAGCTGTTGATGGCTCTGAATATCTATAATATGATTGATTGATTTAAATACGGTTCATGTTAAATAGATAAATAATTCTTGAACATTGTAAGCCGGTACTTTGTGAAACTCTATATTAATACGAATAAAAAGTAATACACAGTTTTTTATTCAAGTAGATAAATATTTACATGAATCGCTTTTAAAATTATCAGAATCTATTTATAATTAGTAGTTAATTTGAACAGCATATTCTTCATTTACTCACTCTTTCTCATCTAAACACATATAGGTGTTGGTAGTTTAATCTCTGCAATGTCGCCATCAACTCTATCCTTATACACCTTTCGCTTCATTCCAAATCATGAAAATCTTCATCCACCCTCTTGTATTCCGTAGGCTTACAACATTTTTTCACTCTGTTCGTTCTTAATAATATTTATCCGAGAATGGCCTCGTATTTTCACGCCACGTATTTCTTACATTCGATATTTTCTCAATATCACCATCTCAATTTTCTCTCACCTATTCTACGTTCGACATTTTTTCAAAATTCACTGTTCATATATCGACATATTCCGCTTTATGTCTCTCCTAGATACACAAATGTTTTTTTTTTTATATATAGGCATTTATTTATTACGGTCCGGTGTTCTTAAAATTTCACTGTAAGCCGACGTTGAACTATATCTTTCTTAAGTGGAACAGTCACCGTTGAGACTGTGTACTATGGTTTTGTGTGGATGTGTGAGTGCATACGAGAGGTTGACGCGAGCCAAGGGACCATCGATTTTGTTGGTCAAAACAATGCTGTATGTTGAAGGCGGACTGCTAATTGTTGAGTCATTTTAGGTACCTTCGTATTTCCTTATCCTCAATGTTATATCCGTTAATCAAGGCGTGCTTGGCTTCTTCCAGGATTAGTTCTGATTGAAGGTAATTCAATACAGAATATGAATGCATTTCAATTGCAGGACCTGTATTTCAGAACTTGCACCGTGGGTCTAGGTGTTTCTCTATCATGGTTGAATCTGGCCTTGACCAGGGTTGGACCTAAGGGGATGCCCGTAATGGAAACCTGCCAACATGGGTGAACTTAGTAGAGGTCCAGGGTTGGACCGGTTGGTAGCTTCCTATCTAACAAGGAGTGCATGGCAGCTCAAGGATTGGACTTGTTAAAAGATGCCTCATGGATGCCTGTCATCATGGGTGAATCTGGCATAGACCAGGGTTGGACCTGATGGTAGATGCGCTTGTCGTGAACAAGTATGACCAAGGCTTTAAGGCACTGTCACCTTATTCTGTAACCCACCAAATCCTTTGAATAATATTTTGATATATCGACATGACATGTGGTATTTTGTATAATGCATGTGTGAGGGATTCAAGGGCAACGTCCATACCGTAGACACCTTTATAGTCACCGATGCAGTCGTAAGTCCACCGGTCATTTATACAGATTAATCATAATAACTTTAATTAGACTTTAGTATTGTTCTTCTAAAACTGTTTATATTATATTTTATAACCGATTTATAACTACGTTAGAAAAAGCGCACTTATACAAATATAACTATTTAGACTACAATATTTAGATTACAATAATTTCGAAATATCCCGCAATGGTAAAAAATTAAAGATTTTTTTAAATATACTGGTTACAAGAAATATGCTATTGAAATACGTAAATATTTGTACGTTGGTATAGGAAATTATATTTAATAAATCATCTGTGAATTTATTAACTGAAAAACCAAATAGTCTCAATAGTTTAGGATTTCTAATCTGTTTGTGACAAACAGATTAACAACCGCTAATATTATTTGAAATTGAGTTGTAAATAATTTGATGTTTTTAAATTTAAAGAAATAGGTTTTTTTATTTCTTTCCTATATAACTAAAACGTCGCTACAACGTATAAGAATTTCCATTACAAAACACAACAATCTAAATAATATTGTAATATTATATTTTAGGACTTTTACCAAATAAACGGTTTAATATTGGCTTTTGTAACTCCACATTGTTTGTCAATTAGTGATTAGCTGGAAATTTGTTATTGCAAATTTTTTTCAAAGCAAGATGATTAATTATTGCTTATGATATAAAGAAACATTTAAATTAATAACTTCACTTACACAAACAATTTGGTATGGATATTTATAATACATACATAAATAGCGTACGTGATACGTACAAAATACTTTCTGAAAATACATTTAAAAATTCCACGACGACATATATTGTAAACTCGCAAGCAAACCTATATATTCTAACTGGCTTTTCAACACCAAAGCATTTCACTGAAAGTATTTCTATTACATTAAAAATTATTCACCGCATGCATTTAAGTACAAAGAGAACTCACAATTCTGTTGAACTTTAAACACGCGCCACAATCAATTTATACGTATATTAAACGCTACGTAATTTAGTATTTTCGAACAAAAACACTGTTGGCATACCAATTTAACATCGCTTATGCATGACAATATGCGTGGGTCATTTAAACACACTTAAAACTCGTATGTGCTTATTGATAACAAGTGATATCCGAGATGCAAGCAGACGCATAACCAAATGTTATATCTATTCCGTACTGCGTACGACGATTAATTGAATTTGCAGTGCATTGTACATAGCATTGTACATAACTTCAACTTTGCTTTACAAATATACTAGCCGCAACTTTACTGGAAGGGCTACAAGTCAGTTACCTCATTTAAATGGAGGAATGCGCTCTCTCAAACTGGAGTATTATGTTTCCTACGAGTTTCCGTGGTAATATACCACAGTTCTTATCGAATTTCAAATAACGACAGTGGAAATAGCCTTTAAACGTAAACTTATTGACTACACGTATTTAATATAATGCCACAATATTTGTTTCATCCGCAGCTTACGCTGACGTATTTGCCAATATTACAACATAAAAATTTCAGCAACAGCCGATCTATGAAGCTATAAACAAATTAAAGTAAAAATAAAATAACAATTATTATAATTTTCAACAGAACAGCAATAATTATTAAATAGAAAGTATCAGCCATATGTTTTATTATAAAAAATTATGGTGCTTTTCTGTATAGCGTTGTAAGCCATAAATTCTATGACAGTATAAAATTTGTTATTGACATAAACTTTGTAAGTAGAAACGTGATGTAAGACAATCTTTCGCCACGTTTATACTATATTTTGAATGACCTGCATTTGCAAACAATATCTAATTTCTAAATTATACGATCACTTATAAAAAGAATAGTTCCTATTTCTTCTCTTTAGTGTTTGCTTATTTAGCAAGAGCTAGTTGGTTTACAGATAATGATAGAAGTAAGTTATTCTTATCACACGACCTATCACATGTAAATTAAGCCATATAAGCAGGTCAAAATGAGTCCTTCAGGGCCTACGAGACGTAACTTTTAAGATATTAGTTAAGCTAAAGTACCTTAATTCGACTAATTTAAAAATAAGGCAAAATATACTAGCACTTCTAATCAACAATTTATTTCGCATAAAAATGAAATGAACTTTTTCTAGTATCATACATAATTGTCCATAATTGCAATAATATATAAATAAATTAGACGTACATCGAAGGACAGTACTTTAAGAGTCCTTTCTGGTTGATTTATTATTTTATTTAATTAGTAATTTCTATAGGGAGAACATCATGATTTCATAAAATTTGCATGACAAGACTATTTACATTTCAAGCTGTCATGAAGATAGTCATTTTACGACGCCATCGCCTGCGCGTTAGATTTATTAAACTTGAACTCTGACAGACCATATTTCAACTTGTATTAATGCTTCGTTATTTAAAATTTTTACGAGGTTGTATTATACTATGTACAAATATAAGACAAATCAATAGCATGAGCAGTTTGTTTCTAGTTATAACACAGAATTTTCGAAAAGTTATACATCAATTTGACAACAGTGGGATTTTCTGGAATTCTGATTGAAATTTGTACTGTTAAATATATTATTGTTGAATTATTTTGGCTTATAATTTCAACGCTACAATTATCTTCAATACTGTATGCTAAAATATTAAATATTTGGCAGGTCTTCTTATACGCATTTTGGCCAGAACGTTAGAATTTTAAATTTTTTGGATGTTTTGATCGTTTAGCTAATTTTGGAAATTTTGAAAGTTATATAATTATATCTAACTGATTTTGCTGTAAGTACTACCGATTTTGAGTTACGGCAGAAAATGTAAAAAATTACCGAGTAAACATGCACTTCCGGTTGGAATATTCTTTTCAAAAATAGAAGGTTTTTTTGTCAGGCATATACAAGTCGTAATTTTAAAGTCTCATAATTTTATCTTATGCTGTTTCGGCTGTAGAGCGCACACATACTCAAAGAAACACATACAGACACACACACACACACACACACACACACACACACACACACACACCGGTCGTCATTACAAAAATAACCGTTAAAATCACGAGATCAAAATTTTTCGAGTACAGTACTAATTTATACTTCGCACAAAAAAGGAAAAAGCGTATGACTGCTGTTGAATGAAAATTTGGAGAGGTATTTGTAATGTATCTAGGATAGATAGAAGTGGAAGACGTGGTTATATGAGCAGTGCAACATTGTAAAAAATGTCTTAGGTAGAATAGGTGCGAGTCAAATGACATGGTATCACCTTATCGAAAGAGTGTCGAATGAACGATTAACAAAAAATCTATATTTGTGGGAGAGATGCATGGTGTGAGAATGCGAGTTCGTCTTTTGAGTAAATGGATAAACATGATTGAGAATGAGCTGCGTGGAAGAAAAGAAAGATGTGTGTTACGCTAGAGTTGAATGGCGAAAGATTGTAAATATGCGAAAGAATGTAAAGTGGTTTCTGTCATGCCATGTCATGGGATTAGGCGTGATGTTATGTATGTATTTACGTATGAATAATTTAAATTTTCCTGTTATGTTATATTGATTCAAGGTCGTTTTAGTTGTAATAGCATGTAAAATAGTGTGTTTTGGATAGGTTTATATCATTCATGAACAATCTGTCTATATCTGTAGCAGGAGTAAGGTGAGGAGGAGAAAGCTGATATGGGGGAGCATGTCTAGATGTGCTTCACTCTTTTCGTCAATTCAGTATTAGAGTATCATGTTCATACTAGTTATTCAGAAACTTTATTTTAACACATCAGAAATGTACTAAAACAGATTAAGAGCTAGTGTTTTCCTAAATATAAACATAAGTAATATATGTTTTCATACTAACGCCTGTATTTAACATCAATTTTCATTTATCTACGCTCGAAATTGTATAATTAATATGGTTTAATTATATTTAACACTCCATTTTTATATGGTTTTAATACGAATCAGCGATTCTTAAGAATGTGCTACGGCATTGTGTGAATAAATTTTAGAAAACAATTAAGAAAGCTACCCAAACAGCCAATAAAGAATATTATTTATTGTTTCGCTGGAAATATTCATGGAATAAATCGAGATTTAGGTTGCTATATTGTGGTATTTTATTTTAAAACAAATTATTTTAAAACTGTATGGATTCAATAGCAAGTATTGATTATTTTTGCATATGAAATAATAACTGT